>OY829510.1:9182543-9391856 GCA_963691665.1 Clepsis dumicolana | reverse complement strand
AGTCAAAAGCGCTGTGTGATCCGTCTTAAAGGTGTGCAAATGATCAACATAAAACTTAATAGTAGTTTATGCAACTGCTACATAATGAGGGTCCTTAAAACAAGAGTGTGTTTTTATGAAACGAGGCGAAGCTGAATTTCATAATAGGATCACACGAGTGTTTTAAGGCCTAATTATGTGGAGTTGCATACATTACTTTATCTACACACATATTATAAGTACTCTAAGATGGGTTCAGAAGCCGAAGGCATATCGCACGCTTAGTATTAAAGGTATTAAAGTGACTCAATTCTTAATATGACATATTGCAAAATTGAATTAAAAATCTAAGCCTACAAAGTTCATTTAAGATTTATCATGTATTTAGAATTGAGTCACTTTAATTCTAAGCGTACGATATATCATACCCATATCTGTCACGAATTTGACTGTTTTTTTTTAATCATAGACAAACATACCGAGCTGACGTTTCGTAAACTGATTTTTTTTTATTATAAAAAAAATAACATCACATTATTATTTATACGTGTCGGGCCGAACATGACTTATATACGTGAGTGATCCGTTTTATTTCACTATGATTGTAAATTACGTTGGTTTTCAAATTTGAAACATCGAATTCGATACCGAAAAGTCATTATGACTTGTCGTAATGACTATTACTTTACTACTGGGGTGGTGGTGGTGCTGGGGCTGGCGGCGAAGTCGTGGTCATGCTGCAATGCTGGTAATTTTCTACGGTTTCTGAACGCATTATAGAGGGCTTATGATATGTGTGTAGATAAACAATATAATGTAGGACCCATAGAATTTCGTCGCCGCTTTGAACTGGGAACCACACAAAATTGTGCCTCATGCGACTACTTTGTTAGGCAGCTGACTCAGTCGGTGCTGGCTGACCGCGTGCAAGGTTGGGCCACGCGTGGTTCCTCGGGCCTAGCGTCGAGCAGCGCACCTGCGGGTAGCGGGCGGCGCGGGCCGGGTAGCTGCCGCCCCACTGGCCGACGACGACGCCGGCGACCTCGAGCCGCGCCGGGCGGCCGCGCCAGCCGCCCGCCGCGCCCGCCACGCCCGCCACCAGCGGCAGCGGCGGCATCGCGAACTCCACCTCGAGGCCCTCCAGGATCGCCTTGCGCATGCGCTCCACCTGACGGCGAAAAGGGTTTTTTCTCAAACATTGTCGGAAATTTTGTCATTTTACTCGAAGTAACAGAACACGAAGTGCCTTGTTGACGGCCGCATTACATTGCAGGCGCGATTACCTGTCCATAAATCGGATTGCTGGACTGTTTTTCATTTGTTTTTAACTTTTTAAAAAGTAAAATAGACCATGGAAACATCCAGTGACATATCTCATTCAGCCAAACCGGTGGCTGTATGCAGGCGTTCTATTCGAAATTTAACATTTTTATCAATGTCTTAAATAGCTTGGCAGTATTAAAATATGCTTTTTTAACTAAAAAAAATGGCGGGAATGAAATCATACGTAAACAAGTAACAATAACAATTCCGATCCTTTCGCATTTTCCATTCCTAATTCCGTTTCCCCGGTTGGCTAAGTGCGCCAAGAGCGCGAAGCTTAAAAAAGTAACAATAACGCACAAAGTCTTGACTTATTTAAAGTTATGCAAGTTATTATATTAATTTAATAGTTTTTAGTGACAAAATCGTGATCATTTGTTGTATAGAAGTCCACCATGATGAAAATCAGAGGATAACTATTAACTAAAGCAAACTGCTTAGTACCGCTTAAATTTCAATGGAAATATTTAGTCCTTGTGAAACTATTATAAAACAGGGGTAAGGAAATTACCTAATGAATTTAGTTGGTTATTAAGTATTTAATTAAATAAAATATGTTAATAATGACTCAGATATTGTAATATTTTGCAATAAATAATATTTAAGACACTGCCACAAATAGTAACAATGGCAATTTTGGCTTGCTGTATAATGAGAGTTAATTAATAATTAAAAATTCCTTATTTCCTCTTAATGTTTGAGAAAAAATCTGCCACGGCTGGAATAGCAATTGCTGGACTCGTACTTATTAAAAACACGAACCGCAGGTGAGTTCTCGCTCCAGCAATTGCTCACTTTCCACGCCTGGGCATTAATCTACTATAACTTTAACCCTTGATGCAAAATACGTCGGTTTGCATCAAGGCCCAGAAAATTTAGTTTTTAATTTTTATAGGTTTATTTTTATGACAGGATGATGGTTTTTTCGATAGTGCATTTCTTTGTAGTAGCGGATACGGAACCTTATACTAGGCATGGTCCGACATGCTCTTGCACGGTTTTTAAATTCATTATAATTCGCAAAGTAGGGGCATAAAAAAAAGAAAAAATAACCAGAATGTTCAAACAGACTTTCATTGTGATACCCCACTTGTCTTGACCTGATAACTTGTAAAAACTTGCAAAAAAATAAATACAGCTTCAATTACTTGGATAAGGGTGATCTCAAACTATTCCAAATTTCAAATCGATAGCTTTAGTAGTTCCTGAGATAACGAGCTGAAATGGACAGAATAAATGGTTTTTTTTTCTAATAAAATGTTGGTTCACATAAAATGACCCTAAAAACTACTTTATTTACGCTCGGTGAGAGCTGTCATTGTAAGTTGGAGGTGCGAGATCCGTCCGGATCGCTACCACCATCTTACTCGCAAATTCTGCCGCTAAGCAGCAGTGCTGGCACTGTTGTTTTCCGGTGTGGAGAGTAAGACAGGCGGTATAATTACGGGCACAAGAGGCATTTCATCTTAGCTCTCTAGGTTGGCAACGTATCTGCGAACCCTCCGGGGTTCTGGGTGTCTATGGGCATTAGTGATCACTTACCATCAGGTGACCCATTTTCTCGTTTTGCCTCGTCGTATAAAAAAAAAGTTTCATAGGCATCAATCACCCTAGAGGAATAATGAGCACACATCGGGGTTTTGGTGCGGGAATAATTTGAGGAAGAGTCAACACCTACTCTTAGACATTACATAAGATAAAGAGTAGGTATTGACTGTTTCTCAAATCATTTCCGTACCGAAAACCCCGATGTATGATAATGAGTAGCGCATTGGAACACTCACCTTGACAACAGTATCAACATGGTTGTCGCAGAGCTGCGCGAGGTGCTTGCAGTGGCTGGCGCGGTGCAGGTTGCGTTGCAGCAGCTTTCCGTCGCAGTACAGCCAGGGCGCCGCCACCAGCCAGGGCACGGGCGCGCCGCACGCGTCGTTGGCCAGCAGCGCCGCCTCCGCGCCCGCCATCACCAGCGCGCCGAGCTGCACTCCGCGGGAGCTTATGCCGTTCACCTGACAATAAAACAGACTCAGTTGTACTTTTTTAATAATCACTGCAACATGAATACACAGAAAGAAACCAGAAAATGCTAACCCCGAGGATCGAACCCGGATCCTCGACATTCCGTGTCGCGTGCCCCTACACCACGATTAGTATAGGGAAACACGCTGAATTTTCCCCGTGTATTCAAATCTCAGCTCGTTTATCACTTTTTGCAATGATTAGCGCCATGATGGCATATGATAATAAGCAATCAATTCATGATCTCAAATGGAGTATCTTTTTGTGTTTCAAAAATACAAAAAGATACTCTATTTGAGATCAGAGTCAGTTGTGTCAAGACAAAATGGTGTACAACGAAAAGACCAGCTTATAGACTATAAACCTAACCAGTTTAGCGACGTTTAGAAACCTAAACATTTTTATTTATAAGTCCAATATATCAAAAACGGCTAAACAAATTTTTATGAAACTTAGCTTAGAACCGTTTCGATTAATTAAAAAAAAACTTCTAAATAGGTCTACTTGTTTAGAAGCAATGGTGCCACAGACATACAGATACACATGTCAAACACCCTTCTTTTCACCCAGTGCCCAGAGAAAACGGTGCAGAAAGAAAAGACTTTTTATAATAGCTTTTACGAGGGCTGTTTGATAAGTACCAGTTTTCTAAATATATTAATATCACTGGCCGCAAATAAGTATACCACCTTTTTAAGCCATTTTTCAGAGGCGGGAAAATTAAAAAAAAAAAGGCATTCTTTTGTTTTTTTTTCTCATTTGACAACGATTCAGTGAAGGCGTGAACTTAAAATTGTTAAAATGGAGAAAGAACAGTATCGGTCTGTAATTAGATTCTTATTTTTGGAAAGAAAAACATGTGATGAAATAAAAGTAAGAATTCAAGCGGTTTACCATGAATGTGTTCTATGACAACCGTCAGATATTGGTATAACGATTTTAAGCGGGGGAGAACAACCGTCTTTGATGAGGATCGCCCAGGCCGGCAAGTTGAGGTGACTACAGACGATATGGTTAAGAAAATTGAAAATATCGTTTTAGCCGACCGCCGAATTAAACTTCGAGAAATCGTTGATGCTGTAAACGTTTCAATCGAGAGGGTACAACACATATTAGAAGAAAAATTGGGTATGAAGAAAGTATCGGCGAGGTGGGTGCCGCGTTTACTCACGGAGGAGCAAAAACGGAACCGACTGACTACTTCGGAGCAGTGTTTGGCCGTGTTCAAACGTAACCCGAAGGAGTTTCTGCGTCGTTTCGTGACCGTGGACGAAACGTGGATCCACCACTACACCCCGGAAATGAAAGAGCAGTCGAAGCAGTGGATTTTACCGGGTGAACCTGCTCCAAAGAAAGCAAAAACCGTCCCATCGGCTGGAAAGGTCATGGCGACCGTTTTTTGGGATTCGCAGGGTATTATACATATTGACTATTTAGAAAAGGGAAAAACAATAACAGGGCAGTACTATGCCAATCTATTGGATGAATTTGACGCCGTGTTGAAGGACAAACGACCCCATTTAAAAAAGAAAAAAGTACTATTTCATCACGACAACGCCCCGGCTCATTCGTCCAGAGTTGTGGCGGCTAAATTAGCACAGTTACGCTACAAACTATTGTCTCACCCCCCGTATTCTCCAGATTTGGCCCCATGCGATTTCTTTTTGTTTCCCAACCTAAAAAAATGGCTCGGTGGCAAGCGATTTGGATCAAATGACGAAGTCATTGCCGCCACAGAGGCCTATTTTAATGACTTTCCAAAATCATACTTTTTGGATGGTTTATTGAAGCTTGAGCAAATGTATAGAGTTAAAAGGTGACTACGTAGAAAAATAAATGCATATATACAAAAATGATTTTTTTTCCCATAAACGGGTACTTATCAAACAGCCCTCGTAGTCTAAAACTAGCTTAGGGTCGTTTAGGGCGTTTTTTTTTTGGCGATTTAACGGCGGAGCGATTACGCGGCGAACACGCAGCAGCCCGCGGCATCTCGCAGCGCTCGCCCCGCCGTTAAATCGCTGTCAAAAATCGCCTGTGTCAAGGGCCCTTACAACGGCGGCTTTGCGTCTGCGGAAAAATAAAAAATGGGCTAGTTCTTTGCAATGTAACGTTGGAATCTCGATACTCACTAATGCTACTGTAGGTATAAAAAAGTCATGGTATCAGATAAGCACACTGACTGTACTGAAGTCATTTTAACAAACAAGTCAAAATAGCTGAATTTTTGAATATTTTTAAGCTTACAGTCATCTCTTGCAAGTGAAGAGCATTCATGAGATCATTGGAGAAAGCTGTGGCCAAGAACGCGTCCAGCTCTTGACGCCTTAAGATCTGGATTTGAGATGTCATGATGAATCTGTAAAATAAAAAAAATACATGAAAATCAATTTCAAATATGGATTGTCTGCTCATTTAATTTGCATAGTCGGTCAACATAAGCATACAGCCACCTCGTTCCGATTGATATACGGCCACCTCGTTTCGGCTCTGATATAAAGCCAGCTCGTTTCGGCTCTGACATACAGCGACCTCGTTTCGACTCTGATATACAGCCACCTCGTTTCGGCTCTGATATAATCATCTCATTTGGGCACTGATATAAAGCCACCTTGTTTCGTCTCTGATATAAAGCCACCTCATTTCGGCTCTGATATACAGCCACCTCGTTTCGTCTCTGGCATGAGCATGACATGACCGTATCTTAGTTGCAGCCGGTAATTACAGACAATCTTAAAGTCGGATTGCGGAAATACACCTAAATCACAATGAAGTTGATGTTGTTGTTACCTCAGCACAGTAGCTAAGATCAGCAGATGTTGTGGCACATAAGACGTGTTAAGCATCAGCGGAGTGTCGGAGCGCATGCAGGACAGGAACGCTCTCATCCGACGGCACTTGTCGTCTTGAGCAGTTCTGCAAAAACAACGAGAAATTAAATTGTAAATGTTGTAGTAATTTAAGGTACAGCTTAAAACCCATCTATTACTTCAGCATCGCATTCGAATATAGCGCATAACCTAGTGGCTATAAAGGAATACGCGCTCATCTCATTTCAAGTGATATCATTGACTATTACGATACAGGCCTAGCCTAGTGTGGAGTCATTGGTACATCTTTTTAAATGTTATTGTACTTTTATGGTTAATAAATTAATTTATTATTATTATTATTATTATTCAGTTTATTATAAGGTAGGCATTAGCAACAGCGTGTTCCGATACTAATAGCATAAACAGCGTGATACTGATAACAGTATCACTATCAATACTGTCTTCACCAGGGGCTCTATTTATTTATTAAATGGAAAATTACGCGGAAGATAAATTTAGCACTAGTAGTTTCGAAAATAAAACTTGACTGGATCGAATTCAGTCCTGTATTGGATCAGACCTGAACATATGTAATGATATGCACTACAAGATGCAAGAGCCATTCACTTAAATGAACAGCTCACCCGAACCAAAGCCTCTGCACAGTGGGTACGGGCCAGTCCAGCAGCACGCCGGGCACCAGCTCCGAGCTCTTGCCGGGGTTGACGCGCGAGTAGATCCACTCGGCAACTTGCACGGTGCACGCCCGTTCCAGCGCCATGCTTGATGTGCCTTCGTCTGGAATTGTTCGGTTTGTTATTTGTTTATAGTTATCAAAGTTAAACCTTAAGATAAAATACTTTATAATTATAATAAAAAATTAAACATATGAGCGAATATTCAAAATCTCAGCATTTCCGTTGTCGATAATGGACAGACCATAAAGAATTTTGTTTTTTTGTCAGGCCATGGTTCGGATTTGAGGTTTAAGCTGGCAGCGACAGTGAAATCGATTCCATTTCTTACTAAACCTAGTAGGTGGAACTCTAGTCTAGTCTATTGTGCCCGTGAGTATATTTCCAGAGTTCATTCATCTTGTTTATTTACCTACCTTTGGCTTTTTGGGCCATGAAACGGTGATGATGCATGTTGTAGACAATCGCGTAGACGTTCTGCCGGATGGGTCGGAAGAAGTGATGTATGGAAGGTATTTCGCGGTGGTTATCATCTTCCATCAGCACCGGGAGGGCCACTTGGCGGTGCGTGAGGATCGAGAGCATATTCGGGTGCATCAGGCCTCGGGCGTGGCGTTCGGCGCAGGTGCGCAGGACCTCAGCAGGCGCCGGGGGGCAGTTGTCCTCGCTCACTGGCTTGCTTAACTGACGGCTCTGGAATTCGTGTATGAGCTGTTTTAAGTTGAGTTCGACACATGGTGGACTACGACAGAGAGTAGCGCTGCCTATGCTGATGGTATTCATGATGCCAGTTCTTAGCCACTGTTTGTAACCCCCAACGCAAAAGAGGGGTGATATAATATACGAGTTATTAAAAAGCTCACGCAGCTGCCCAACTAATTTCCTTAAAATTTAGGGCAGGCTTAAAACAGCGTCCTCCAGCGTCAGTGTTGTAAAATTATATTCACAATTTTAGTGTGAATCATTCGTAATTGGTACACTTATATAGCGGCCTGGTAGCAGGTTCCCATAGATTTCAAAGCAAAACTGATAAACTCACTGACATTCGTTACACAGCTTGTTAAAACAAAATAATAAGAACAGGGAAGCAAGAAAATGGCTGTAAGTTTAAATTCTTAATGGGTTTAAACACAAGAGTGGAGGAGTGTAAGGAAAACTAGGTATGACAGCAAAATTATTTCTCTGAAATATGCAATGAAATATTGACGTTATGTTCCTATCACAGGCTGCGATGCGAAGTATCAGGTTTCGGGCGCGGTTAGACGCGAGGTCTTTAATGGAATTTCATATAAAATTGGAGATCTACGTAAAAACAACTACTTTGTAGGCCAGTAATTGTTTTTACTTTTTTGTTTCAATGTCAATTTGTGACACAGCATAATGGCGTTCAGCCATAAAATAAATAAGTATGAGTAATAAGTCCTGGTTATAATTTAAGACTAGTTTTAGTTGCCTAACAAATAAAATACGACTTCTTGAAGTTTTTTTTTATTTCATTGCATATTTGAGAAAAGCACTATACAATACATACCTCTGCGTGAAAAGGAATTGCCAGCCTCATATCTATATCTACTTGGCCGGCAATCCTTATTTTCCCTGCCTCTGCAGTAATGCACTACTACATGGTTTGATTTGCCGTTTGCAATGATGGAATGATAGTATAGAATGGTAACAGCCAGTAATATCAGCAGGTTTTGCTGTTTTAAACATTTAAAATAGCATTGCAGGACATCTTGCAGTTAGTTTTACATGCTTTCCTCTAAGTAATTACGTGGCAGATGACTAAAAATGATGAATAGCCACACCTCTTTAACTGGAGCCTGTTTCTCATTTTTTGGTACGGGTTTGTCCGCAGATTTCTTCGGATCGGCGTCGGCGCCCTCGAGAGTCATCGACGACAGAGCGTGGCTCACGTCAATGGATCGGTCTTCCATGCAAAAGTCGGCATTCATTGACGCGTTTGCTGTAGCCAATTTGTAATCGTCCAAGCCTTTTTGCTGTAATTTATTATTTTTTAAATTTTTTAAGTGCTCAGAGTATGAAAATGAAAATACATAAAAATAACGTAATATGATAACGAAATATTATAGAAATGTTTTTTTTTTTTATAATTATATAAGTAATACTACAAGAGAAAGAACTGAAGTAACTAAAATGTACTCTGTCTGCACTTCAATGAATTTGGAATTTTGAATCATGCAGTTTTTTTATAGTGATCTTGACATAATTTTGTGAGCCAATAAAGGACGATGGAAAAGGCGTGGATGATCAAACCGATGGAAGCGCGAACATATTAAGTACAATGACAAATGTAAACCTCATGTTCTGATGAGTCTGCAGCTAATTTGGACATGTCCATGTCTACAGAACTCGACTGGGGACTGTCAGGCTTTTGGTTCCTCTTGCTACTCTTAGGGCGGCGACCTAATAAACACAAAACAAATGTAAAACAAAATCATTCAACACTTCTATAAACAACTTAACAAAAAAAAAAAATTTGCTTACCAGAGGCCGTCCTGTATTTGAGGAACCCATCTTTGGTACCATTGAGATAATACTGAACGGCTTGCTTGAGTTTGGCAGCACGGAGATCATTGAGGTCACCAAAAATTTCAATGCAAGCACTGTCAATATCAGATGACGGTAAATCCCGCACAAACTGACTCACAGCCTTAATCAGAGCTTCTGGTGGAACTTGTTGCTACAAAAAAAAAAAAATCTTTATTTTGTAGTGTACACATAAATATAACGTGAATTTATTTGTCACTTGAGCCTACCTTCTTTGGTTGAACTCCCAATCGTTTGTAAAAATCGGTAAGGCTTTGCTCAGACAGAATAGTGCCGCCCAGAAGGGCAGCCATAAGGCAAAGGCGGTCTTGAGGCACTTCCAGGACTTGGGGCAGCTCATGAATCTTGTATTCTTTGGTTTCCAAAGATGACTGCAAAACATAATCAAATTAAAAGATGCGTTATAGCTTGGGGACTCTAAGTTGATGTGAATTATTAGTAACTCACATAAATAGGTACACAACATACTGATTGCAAAAAAAGACAGTGAATTAATTAAATGCAAGACATGGATATTAATCAATAGTTTTATCTTCACTAAAGATTTTGTATAATTAAATGCTAACAAAACCAAAAAGTAAACAATCAAAAGATTTTATTTATTAAAAATAAGATTAATCTTTTCCATTATTTTATAATGCCAAATGAAATTTCAAAATCCAGCTGTCAATATATGACATGATGCTGTGCGCATGCTTGTCCTCAAGCTACGCCCTTGCACTGCCGGATATTTTGTTGCATATGGAGCCTGTCAAAATACCCAAAAGAAGTTATTGCAAGTTACATTATTGAACTGTCTACATACCCTGTATGTTAGTTTAAGCTGAGAAGAGCTGAAGTATCTTGGTGGCTGGAACACCAAGTATTCTCCAGAACAACCAACTAAACCAGCATACGTTTTCTCCCGACAAAGGCCAACTACTTCTTGGCAATGATCATCTGAAGAAACCATCTGGGGAAACAAATTGTATGGGTATTTTTAGAAATTGCAAGTGCTCAATTATCAGGTATCTAGGAATATTACTCACAATAGGTATATTAAGGTATCTGAGTGCAGTTCTAAGGCAGGAATGGAGCCCCGTTGGTGGTACCCACCAGACTTTTGGTGGGGGTGTGCCTTTAGTCACAATATGGCGTAGTACCTAGAAACATGAAACACAGTGAAATTCCATCTGCAGAGACAAATTTATACTTCAAGAACCTAGGTAGGTATTCACTGATAAATAAAATAAAATACAGTGCCCAGCACATGTAGCACAGCACGCCATTTGGCCTCTTGTCGCGCTGTACATCCCTTTCATAGTGATGAAATCAGTGGAGGACGTACTGAGCGACAAGCAACAAAATGGCACGCGTGCTAGTCCCCCTGGTGCATCAACATATGAATAAATTAAAACAGACTCATACAAAAATTTATGAAGACTAACAGAATTCACTCTCTGTCTGTAAGTGGACTGTGTCTGCATCCAGTGCTGTGGGGATGCTGGAGGAGTGGGGTGTGCTCCATTAAAACACACACAGAGCGCCACCTGATGTTCTGCCAATGCTTGAGCCAGGGTGGTCAGGAACTGCACACACCGGGCCCATTGCCCACCACATGCCCAATCTGATTGACAAATGAAAAATGACAATGAATGACAATTAATTCTCAATGGATCATTATTGTTCTATGATAACTGATAACTTTAGTTTTGTAACACCTAGTTTGTAAATAAGGGTATTGTATGTAATATATAATTTAGAAACAATGAAAGACTTGCCAGAGAAATAACCCCCGTAAAGGCGATCCAGGCAGCCCTCGGCGTCCAGCACCAGTCGGAAGCCGCCGGCATGATTTCGTGCGATTCGAAACAAATCAACTCCCACTCCCTCGTTTTCTAAATATGTTTGTAGATCCTGTATTCCCATGATTCTTGGCAATAACAGAACTACTCAGTTTAATTAACGATCGAAGAATGTCGCTCAACAATTGACTCCTGAAAAAGAAGTTAGTTTGACGTCCATTAGAAAATATGATCAACTAGGAAACAGAATCGAAGTAGAACAAAAAGTGATAGGTAAGAAGGTGAGGCCAGAAGAGTAATATTTTGTTCACGTAAACTGAAGCCGGCACGTTACACAAATTTACCAAGCCCAAACGTAGATTATTGAGTTTAGTGTTAATTTTATAATGCAGTTACAGGACTAGCGAAATTAACATTAACGTTATGCTACTTTATTAACGATAAAATATACATTTGCAACAAACCTTGATTAGAAAACCATGCCAGCAGTGAAGGATAACCGCAAGTTGAAAACGGTAGCCATTTGTAATTATCTAAAATAGTCGCGTTTTAGAAGCTCGCTATAAACACCACGTAGCAGGCTAAACACGCCAATAAGTGCTGCAAAAGTTTTATGGCGCTACCTTTCGCTTCATTCAAGAAGAACGTAACGTAAGGAACAGGCATTCAAGTAATATAATAAAATTTTCCTTAATGACTTTGTGAAATACGTAATTCTTGAAATCATTAATATTCTTGAGATTTGTGCAAAAGTGCAAAATCAATAATTATTTTCCCTGCATATCGAATTTTAAGGGCTACAACGGCAACATTGTAAACGTCACTTTTTTGTAAAAGTGTGTGTGTTGCGGAGTGTGTTGCGTCTTTGCTTTGCTGCATATGTATGCGTATGCAATTCAGATTCAGAATTGGGCGTTGTAGGCTCTGGCGGAGTTCTGTAAAAATACAAATCGTAAAAATGTGTTGTTATTCGAAAAATAGCAATTTATATTGCTACTTTTATTAGGTCTTATATTACGGGTACCCGTATTCGAAACGTTACAATGCTTTAAAACGAGTGTTACTTCTTTCTAACAATATATTTTTTGTATTGTACGTACGCTGAATTGATTTTATGCAGGATAGCTTAACGTTATTTACAGTAATAAGTTATGCCGGAGCAAAGTAATGATTATCGTGTTGTAGTTTTTGGTGCGGGTGGTGTAGGAAAGAGTTCTCTTGTGTTGCGGTTTGTAAAAGGCACGTTCCGGGAATCATACATACCAACGATTGAGGACACATACAGACAAGTAAGATAGATTATTTTAAAATAGAACTAAATTACTGTATAATCAATATTTGTATTGTACGCTAAGTAGGCCATTGTTTAGTAAACAACTGTTAGTTTGTTTGTGTTATGTTTTTCTGCTTGTGCTTCTTTTTTGCTGTTGTGTTTAGAAAGGATTTTGTATGGACTGTGTAATGATATTGCAGTTGCATTATTTTGCCACGGTTAAGTTTTTGATAGCTGAGTTTGTTTTTATTAGCTATTAAGTATTAAAAAAACGATTATTTGCTAAAACTTTTTTTTGTCAATTTTTTTTTTGTCACATGATTATCCTGAACTTAACCTGTCGAGCCTCCCGCGCGCTGTATATGCACTTAGGAGAATCCATCCTTGACCCATTCTTCTACTAAAAACTTTAAATGTCACAATAGGGTATGACATCCATTCATTCACTCTTCAGATATCCAAGTTTTTGATTGTAAGTGATGTCAGCCTCATCAAAATTGCATTAGTGAAGGAATACATTGTGAGGAAACCTGCACACTCCTGCGAAGCAATTTAATGGTTACAAATCTGCACCAGGCCCTCATGGAAACTCAGGGAACTATAGCCCAAGCCTTCTCATATGAAGAGGACTATGCCTAGCAGTGGGACGTCAATAGCCTGATGATGATGATTGCTTATAGGCGTAATTGAAATTGATAGCTAGGGAAAGTGTGAGGCATGTGACAAAAGCAGACGGCACAGTAGATCACCACCATAGGTCACTAAACTCCAACACTCAAATAAGTTACTATCTGTAAATAAATTATGTGGTGTAGAGAAACTTTGTAGGGAAATAAATATTTTTGTATTTTGTATATTTTCATTGAATCATATTTTGTATTGCTTACATTTTGATGTGTGCTGTTTTGTTTTGGTAGTAAAATAAATACATATTAATTTTTTTATTATTCACCTTTTAAAATGTTCTTGTACCATTCTGTTGTTCAGGTGAGATTTTTTTCTATTCTTTCTAGTATACTGCTTGGTCTTAAAGTTTTGGAATAGAACAGTAAAATGTCATTTTTTTTTACCGACTTAAAAAAAAAAACGTAAAATAATCCTCTAAAATAATGATAAATAAATAAAATAAAATAAAATGTTTTTATTTCGGACAACAGAAACTAAAGCCTAAAGTTTTATGGCCTAGCACTAAGCAGCAGAAATATGAAGTTGGTGCGGTGCGAGCGGAATATTCTTTGAATGAAGCACCAACTTCATATTTCTGCTGCTTAGTGCTAGGCCATAAAACTTTAGGCTTTAGAGGATTATTTTAGGTTTTTTTGGAGGCGGTTTTACTTTTTTGTTATTAACTAGTGTAATGTAATACTCAAGCTCGCTCTGCTCTGGAATATTGGTCCTAATATTTATTATTTATCTGACCTTGTACCCCTTGAGATCTTGCCAAAGGCCATCTACACTTGGCAAGCAATACCATAGCTGTAAGTAAAGGCCTTTGTGTCCTTCACATCATTCCTCAGATCTCTAAAAAGTATTTACTTTTATAATAGTTACAGATACCTAGTTGACACTTTAACGACAATGTTTTTAATGGCAGTCCCAATCGGTCAGTTCAGCATGCTTTGTGACGACATTGTACAGGATGTATTTGTAACTCTAGGTTAATTTCTGTTCTAGGTGATAAGTAGTAACAAGACAATATGTACTCTGCAAATAACGGACACTACAGGATCACATCAGTTCCCAGCCATGCAGAGATTATCTATCAGCAAGGTATGATTAATAAAGTTCTATTTAAGTTTCACACTAAAGATAATTTGTTATTGTGTTGTCATGCCATCTTCATCTGACTTGTATGCATATAATTATTAGAAGAAGGACTATGAATTATTCCGAAACATGTCGGGCTAAACTCGACTTATATACGTGAGTGATCCGTTTTTATTTCATCATCATATAATTATATACCAAATTTGAAGTTAATATGACCAGTGAAAGTGGGAAATGGGTCAAAATTAGATCACAACATCACAGGATTATACAAATCACATAAAAGTCAAATCTGATGAAAATATAGTTAATAACTTATTATTATTATTATTAAATTTTAAACATAGACCTGGTTTTTAGGGATCCATAGCCAAAATGGCAAAAACTTTTCGTTTCGTCATGTCCGTCTGTCTGTCTGTCTGTCTGTCCGCGGCTTAGCTCAGACTATTGGTAATTAATAGAAAGCTGTAATTTTGCATGGATATACACATTAATTAGGCCAACAAAGTGCGGGAATAAAATTTTGAAAAAGTACCTCCCTTACACAGAAGGTGGGGATGTTTTTTTGCCGTATACCCTATACCTAGTGTGGGGTATCGTTCGATAGTTCTTTTAAAAATATTGGCGTGTTCGAAGATCATTTTTCGATTGAGGGCTTAGAGCAGGAAAGGAATGGAGATGTTAACGCGCGATTTCCCCTCTGCCAAATATCTAACATTAGGTCTGATCAAAATGATCAGGGTCTGTTGATTGTGTGCGTGTTTTTGGCATTTGTGTGACAGTTTTGTTTTAGTGTGCGTTTGTAGGAACGTAACAAATTTTGACAGGAGCGTAGTCATGTGCTGTACGTATGTGTTCCTCGTCCCCCTCAAGAAGTGGCAGAAAAATTGTAGAGCATAGATAAACCAAAGGCGCCTCCCATCTGTCTGCTTTATGATTGAGGGACTCGTTTTAGCTTTGAAGTGCAAATAAAATATGAAAAAAAAAAACAGAACAGTAGTGCATATAAAAGGAAAACTATCACAGATACGTAAGCTTCACAGGTTTACGAGTTATAGTGGACCAATTTATTTATGTTTTCTATGTCAGTAACCGATATAAGATGAACCCGCATTGCGTAGTTTGCTTAGGCGTAGGGCTCTGCTTACACTGGACTTTTTGGAACACTCGGGAAAAAGGGAAAAATCTTCGATACTCGATTCCCGTGTTAGAAGAACTATTTACATACTTAAGTACTAATTTGTACAGAACCCTTTGTACGCGAAGTCCGACTCGCAGTTGGCCAGTTTTTTTTCTTTTATCTCAAATATGCTATTTTTATTTTACATCAGCAACCTACTAACGTAACAAGAAGAGATCCTGACGCATGTCCTGGGACATATTTGACCTGGAGATCCATAAACACAGTATATATATAAATCAAATAAGCTATAAATCTCCTGGTCAATTAAAAAGTGCCAGTAAAGTAGTGTTCTGGTTTTGCTGTTCTAATAATTATTTTTTTCACTTGTTTCTAAAATACTGTTTTTTTTGTTTATTTTCTAATGATACAGTGAGGTTTTTTTGAGTAAATCATTCATGGTTACGAATTGCAAGAGCTAATGTAACTTGTTTTTAGAAAAAATGACTGTGCCAAGTTTCTTGCGCATTCTTCTTTCCGAAAGCGCTGGTAAACTCAAAAAAATGACGTGTAAAAGAGCATTTAACTGCCTATTTGCTGAATAAAAATTTGAATTTTGTGTGCAGTAGGTATACGACCTCGCGGCTGTTGCGTTTCGGTACGCGAGCGCGGGGCGCGGGGGTGTGGAAAGGCGAACCGCGGTCGCCAAGATGCAGGGCCTCAGATCCTCAGTTCCAGTCACAGACTACCTTTTTATATACTGGTTACAGTCGCATGCGCTCTCGTATAGCTCTCGCTCGACCGACGGTCGTCGTGCAACCTCTAAGTAGGTATTCATCATAATAATAAAGATGGTTTGTCGAAGCAGATGAGGAAGCAGTTTATTGGCAGAGGTGCCGCATGTACGTTTAAAAAGCCTTTTGATTTTTTGAGAAAACTGTTCGTACGATTTCAAATGTTCGCGATAATTAAAGAAAAGTGAGATAGGGGTCAATCACTGATCAGTTTATAGTAAAAAAACCGGCCAAGTGCGAGTCAGACTCGCGCATGAGGGTTCCGTAGAAAGATTTTAACGCTTTTCCCCATTGTTTTAAGAAGTCCAGTGTTAGCAGAGCCCTGCTCCTAAGCAAAATGTACGCAGTGTGGGGTCAACTTATATTGGTCTGCTAAATCTACAGACAGATATAAAAATTTAAGATTTTGAGACTTTCCTGAGTGGTTATGCTATAAGAGCTACCTTCATACCAAATTTCAAGTTTCTAGGACAACGGAAGTACCCTTTAGGTTTTTGGATTTCGGCAATTTGTATGGAAATAGCCTTTTTAATGACTGTATCTTTTGATTGCGTTGACTTAGAAGGTTGATTTTTTCACAGCTTCAAGGGACCGCAGGCTTGAGTATTTGATATTAATTTCAGCATGCTACCTTCACGCGTTCCAGGGAAAAAGGGTCTTGACAGACAGACGGACAATAAAGTGATCCTATAAGGGTTCCGTTTTTTTCTGTTGAGGTACGGAACCCTAAAAATATCGTAATGTTTAAAATAAACCGTAATAATAGAAAGTATTTATATTATAGTACCTAAGTGATTTGTAAAATGTGTGAACACCATAATAATAATTATGATTAAGTATAGTAAATATATTTTTAAGATTACAATTTTCTTGTGCCGCAGTAGCTAAACTGGGGTGTTATTCTGTGAGGAATAAATTCACAGCTGTGCTTGACGGCGAGCGCAGCGTCGAGACAGCTTTGAGCTCTACCATGAGCCCAGCGCTGAACAAATTGGTATTCTCTAATTTCATTTTCTCGTCGGCGAAGTCTTGACTTGAGGTTGTTTTCTAAGGCGAGTTAGGGTTTGACACACTGTCAATTCTGAATCGATATTTTACCGGTTTTACGAGAATTTAAAAGTTTTCATCGTATTTTTTGGGATAATTCATGTTAAGAATGGGTGACGACTCAGTATTTTGGTGATCATATCGTGGGTACTTATTATGAATAATACTAAACATTAAAAATGCAAAAGTAGCTGGGTCCCTCTAGAGCTGTCTCACCTACTACCTCTTCACGGAAAAACCGTCCTTCCGATCTTGATTAAATTTGGCAAGAAGACAGTTTGAACACCGAGGAATAATAATTAAGCTACTATTTATCCAGAAATAATGCAAAGATCCCGCTGGATAGCGATAAATAGAGAAAAATCGCGTACCTCTGTCGCACTTTTATGCATAAAATTCATGACAAGTTCTATGGCAGATGCTGTATGGTATAGTATGTCAATATGACATTTGCAATGAAATGGTTCCACCGTCAGACGATTCAATAATAAAATAAAATAAAAACCTCTTCGCAATACATTTTGGCATGATTTTTTTGCAAATGTATGGTACGGCAATATTATATTTCCGGTGAAACGGTTCTACAGTAGAAATCATTCGGTTAATTCCACTTTTTTTACTGTATTTATAAAGACTGAAGAAAGGAATAACTTAAAAAGTGTAATATTTTATGTTATTTATTCATTTACAATATATACTACAAATACAAATACAAATACAAAAATCTTTATTTGTTCAACATAGGTTAGTACAAAGATCTTAAATGCTGAAGTGTCGCTATGTTGCGCCGCAAGGCATACAAATAGTCGTGATGCATGCACACACACATGTTTACGATAATAGATGCTTAATTACAGTCGGTTAGAAATTCATTTATCGAATAATAAGCTTTTGACACTAGAAAGTTACATAAAGTTTTTTTGAATTTAGTCATATTATCTATATTTATTATATTTTCCGGTATCTTGTTATAAATTTTAGGGGCCTTTCCCAATACACTTTTCCGAAATAGTGCAGTTCTACCGGGAATGGCCCTTATTTTATTCCTAAGGCGAGAGCTCTTAAAATTTTGGAATAAGTGCCAGTTACATCTCACAAAAATTACCACTTCATATATGTATAAGCAAGGCAGAGTCTGTATGCGTAATGACTGAAAGTGTGGCTTACAAGAGTCGAGTTGGTGAAGGCCGCGCAAGGCTCTAACACACCTTTTCTGTGCTTTGAATGCCAGTTCTCTATCGGTTCCATTTGCCCAGAATATGATGGCGTATCTAAGCGTCTATGGAACATAAGCATGGTAAGCTGTTAACACACTGGACTCACTCACAACTTTTCTTAAATTATACAAGGCAAATGAAAATTGATTTAGTTTCTTACATATAATTTCAATTTGGTTCCTCCATGTCAACTTATTATCTAGACTTAATCCTAAAAATCGTGTAATGTCCGTTTCATCAATTTTCTGTCCCTCATAAGCTATATGTAAATTGTGTGTGTTATTTGTTTTTTGTTTAAAAGTCATGATTTTGGTTTTCCCTACGTTAATTTTTAAATTATTGCTTATTAGCCATTCAATTATGATTTCTAATGTCTTGTTTATATTATTTTCATACATCCCTGGGTCTTTTCCAGTAAAAATAACGGTACTGTCATCAGCAAAAAGAACCATAGGATATTCAATTGCTTTTGGCAAATCGTTAATATACACGAGAAATAATAAAGGACCCAAAACACTTCCCTGTGGTACGCCACAGCGGATTTGTTTCATGTTCGATGAATAAACTACCTCAGCCCTCGCTTTAGCGCACAATCTATTTATTTGTGTTATTTGTTTGCGTTTGTTTAAGTACGATTTTATTAACCTTTGTACATTACCTCGTACACCGTATATATATAATTTATCCAACAGTATGTCATGATCTACAAGGTCGAACGCTTTTGTCATGTCCATATATAGAGCCGAAACTGGGACACGTTTATCAACATTTGTTAAGATTATACGCATTAAATCGAACATAGCCATGTTTATTGACTTATCTTTTCGAAATCCTTTCTGTTCTTGTGCAAAGAGGTTATTTATCTCAAAGTAATCGTATATGCAATTGTAAATAACTTTTTCTATTATTTTTGAGAAAACGGGAAGAAGAGCAACTTGTCTGTAGCTAGACATATCTTCTCTATCACCTCTTTTGAAAAGTGGCTTTACAATACCAATTTTTAGTCTATCTGGAAATTCGCCGTTTTCAATACATAAATTAGTTATATGACTAATCAATGGTGATATAATATGAGACACCCTTTTAACCACTTTTGTACTTATTCCATCATATCCAGTACTGTGCTTATTTTTCAACGAGTCAATTATCATTTGAATGTCATTAGAATTTGTCGGTTTCATAAATATTGAATTAGGAGAGTTGCAAGTCATTGTATTCTTATAATTAAATTTATTATTTGTAATATCATTATTAGAATTGTTGTATGAATAAGTTTTATTTTTAAGATTATTACAATTATTCGAATTTAAATCAATCTGATCAATGAAATAACAATTTAATCGTTGAGCAATTTCCTTTGAATCCTTTATCACTTTACTATCTGATAGAATTTGTGTGATGTTTTCTTTTGGTTGATTAGATTTGTGTTTATTAATAATGTTCCATGATGCCTTAGTTTTATTGCGATAATTTTTTATGAAGTAGTCATTTTGGGCTTTTTGGGTCAGTTTAATTATGTTTTTTAATCGTTTTGAATATTTTTTGAAATATATTTTTTTGCTTATTTGGTTATCTGTCGATGATCTATATTTCCAAAGTAAATCACGTTTCCGCTTACAACATCTTTTTATTCCTTTACTGATCCATTTTGGTTCCTGGGTTTGAATTATCTTTACCCTTTTAATTGGGAAGCATAAGTTGTAGAATAGTTCGAACAGATCAGCAAAACTATTGTAAGCCTCATTAGAGTTACTTGCCATATAGACTTCGTTGAAGCTTAAACTATTTAGACATTCCATAAATTTATTAATATTTTCATTACTTAAGTCTCTCTGTTTCTTGTACCAATATGCAAGAGCACATGTCTTTTTTACTGGGCATTTCAAAAGTTGAGCTGTGTGATCAGATAGGGCAAAATCAATCACCTCAGCAGTACTGCCTCGGACATTATGTATGATGTTGTCGATACAGGTGCTGCTGGACAATCTCGTAGGTTTAGATATTGCTATTATCAGATTGAAACTTTGGACTAAGTCTTTAAATTCCGTTGATAGCGTCGTTCTTTTCAGCATATCTACATTAAAATCACCACAAACTATGATCTTTTTTCCTTTGTAGCATATTTTACACAATACAGCATTCAATTTGTCTAAAAATATACCGAAACTATGACTATTATTTTTTGGGACTCTATAAACTCTGATGATAATAATGTTATGATCAATTAGTTCAATTCCCGCGCACTCTATTACATTTGGTATGGAAGCATTATTAATTTCATTTAAATTTTGATATTTGTGTATGTTCCTAACTAAAATGCAAGACCCACCATTTCTATTTTTTCTAGAATAAAATGATGCTAGCTTAAAATTAGGAACGGCTAAATTAACCTCATCGCCTGTCTTCATATTGTGTTCCGTAGCGCAAATAACATCAACTCTCTTGTCCGTTTCCATTAACTCCTGTATATGTACACTTAATATGTCAGATTTATTTATAATGCCATTGATATTTTGATGTAGTACGTAAATATTGTTATACATAACAAGATCATTGCTGACTGTTTTTTGCGTTCGATTTTGAGGCTGATGCGACTCATTATTCATAAAAAAATATGGCTACGTGTATTATAGAACGCCTTGTTTACGTTTCTTAAAACATCATTTAAAGAGTGTGCTAATTGGTATTTTCCTCTATGATTTAATTGATGGCCATTTGTATAGTACTCTGTAATTCCAAAATAAATACTATTTGGTGTCTGAAGCCATACATGAGAGAAATTTACAATTTTTTTATGCAATGCTAAATTAAACTTAATGACGAAGTTGTTATAATCTTCCGCGTTCTTATTTAAGCTATGGGGAATGTCACAAATTACTACATTTGTGTGAATACACAGTTTTATAGTGTCCTCTAAAGCACTCATTATTGTACTAATCGGAGTGACGTTGTAGTCGCTCACACCGCACATGATAACCACACAGTCACTCTTACCAAATTCAGCCGTTTTCGCCTGTATGTTTTGAATTACACGTTGGGTGGTTCCGTGTCGAATAATGTCTGCAGTAAAATCATAGTCATTTCTTCGAATTTTTGACAGAGGCAACAAAAGTTCGGCACCATGGAAGTCTGACCAAAGCTACTGAGTTTTGGTTTATGTCTGGTTGGGTTAATCAATGGTGCTTTATTTTCTTCAGGCATGCTGGATCCTACTGTTGGGTTTAAGTTGCTCTTTTCAGTAAAGTTTTTACAAATCTGATCCTCGATTTGTTTTGCGGTTTTTTGCAGAGCCTTAGTAGAGTGTTGTATCCGGGAGAGAGTCACTTCTTTGCTCACTAGTTCTTCTAACCTGCGTTTGTAGTCGATGTTGGATGTGATAGCCTTGCTCAGTTTAATTTTTAGGTTTTTTATTCTGCCATTTAATTTTATAATTTCGCTTTCAAATTTTTTTATTTTAATTTCATAGACACAAAATTTTCTGTACTTATATTTTGCATTGTTGAGCTATTTCCGTTAATTTTTACTGGTGTACCTCTCTTTGAAGGGTTTTCGTTAAGCAACTGAGAGAAGAAGTTACTACAGTATACAAATACGAACATATGGGTTCTACTTCCAACAAAGAGCAAAAAGCCCTTTATTGTTGATGACACGATTTATAATCTTGGTGCTGTCTTAACAAAATCGTGAAGCCGAAATTGTAAATATGCTGTGCACGTGATATGCAAGTACCGGCATGGCACGGTCTGTTTAAAATTACTGCAGTCGTCAGGGTCAAAAAACACGAAGAAATGAAGACGATACGAAATATACGCCTTTTAACCCCCGACGACAAAGAGGGGTGTTATAAGTTTGATCTGTGTATCTGTGTACATGTGTATCTGTCTGTGGCATCATAGCTCCCAAACGGACTGACCGATTTCGATGCAGTTTTTTTAATCGAAAGTTAGTTTAATCGAGATGGTTCTTAGCTAAGTTTCATTAAAATCGGTTCACCCGTTTTCGAAATACTTATTGAACTTTGAAATGACAATGTCGGGGGTTTTTCAACCTTTCTAATTATCTACACACTTTGATCCACACTTTTTATCTTTAGGTAATTCATACCAAAGTTTGACCTAAGCAGTGCATGATTATACCTGTGTATAAACTCTTTGGTTTAATCTCTTTCACTGAAGCTACGCTAGCGCTCCAGGCGGCAAGCGGGAACCAGCGGAATTACGCAGCGCGAGATGTTTGACATATGTCTATATTTTGGTATTCTTTAACAAAAACTCGCCCACGCGTTCGCCTATCGCTTCGCCAACAGCATCGCTTTTATCTGTCAAACCCAAACCCACACATTTGTGAGCGAACTCAAAGGCGAGCAAACTTGCCTAACCCGGTGGTCAAAAAAAATCCTAATATAAAGTAAAAAACGTATAAGTACAAAAAAAAGCCGACAAAAAGAAAACTAAAAAAAATAAAAAATAATGCCTAATATTATATTTTGTTAGTATGGATGGAAGTATGGATTAGCCCTTTCAGTTCAATATACCTAGCAAAATTTTTATCTAAGCGTCGTCGGTGTCGGGGGATCGCTAAAGTCAACCACAGCTATTCTTTCTATAAAACAACATACTTTGTTTGCTGTTGACTTTAGCGATCCCCCGACACCGACGACGCTTAGATAAAAATTTTGCTAGGTATATTGAACTGAAAGGGCTAATCCATACTTCCATCCATACTAACAAAATACACCGTGGGCCCGAGTGACCCGACCAATTTTAACCACGCATAGCTGAGCTTATTTAGAGTTAAAAATGTAGTATTAGGTATGATCGATTCGGCTTAGTATGGAAGATATTTAACTTTTTGTGAAAAATAATCCCGAAAAAATCTTCAGTGCAACGCACCCTAATAATAGGCAACGTTGCCACTCTTCAAGCCTGAGAATTCCTTTTTACAGCTAACGTCAAATGAATTTTCAATAGTTGACATTGTCATTGCATTGTCGCTTGTCATTGAAATCATTTTAACAAGAAACGTATAATTTCCTTGAATTATGCAATAATATGATAAAATAAATGGTATTGCGGTAATCAAACGAGAAATCAATATTATGGGCTCTTTTTTAACCGACTTCATTTGAGAACTCTGGTGATGAACATTACTTATTTGGAGATTTGGATTGATTGTGGTGTGTTGTGCGCGAAACTAAACTAATAGGTAAATTATCCCAAAACGAAGACTCGCTAAGCAATAAATCCTACTAGAGACCTAGTTTTTTTTTTACGTTACCTATTGTTATTTTTATTCTCGGATACGAAAGAAATAAAGGTGATACTGATCAAACATGAAATGGGCTTGGAATGCAAAAAAATTATGAAAGCAATCCTCGACAACAGCAACGGCAATAACTGATAATGGACGTAGACAGCCTGCTAACTTTTTTTATTATCATAAGCCTGGTGAAATGTCCCATTGTTGAGTAAAGGCCTCCCGCCATGTCCTCCACGCGTCCCAATTTTTAGCGGTTTCAGGCCAGCCGTAAAGGAAGACATACAGATCAACCCACCACCGTCGTCTAGGCCTGCCACAGCCAGGTACCCGCTTTGTGACAATTTTCACCCACATGTGGATGCATGCGGCTGATGTGGGCTACCCAGTCCCATTTCAGCTAAGCCTGACACCAAATGAAAAAAACTGACAATACATATGCTTTTTTAGTATAAAATTTCAATAAAACTGTTTATTTGTACAAATCTACTCTCAGTTTAATTTACTAGATTTATGCATTTTATTAAGTTTCATGAGAACCTGAAAACCAACAATTATTATTATTGTTTTTGGTAGGTACATTGTTTCTGAACACAACTTACTTAGGTCTGACACCATACCTAATTAATAAGATTGTTAATCAGCGAGAGCACAGAAACATGCCGTTAAATTTCTACCGACTGATCAATTTCTACAACGATACAACTGCAACAACTACTGTTTCAGAAACTCACACCTCTTTTCTTAAACACGAAAATGTTATTTTTGAAACCGAGTTTTTTTTTCTATTCTATTCAAATCTAGGCACAAATTGATCGAAGTACCTAGGTATGGAGAAAAAAATGGTCTGGCCTCTACTAATGTACCTGTCAATTATGTGATAACATACTATTACTCCTATCGAACGAGAACTACTACTACAAATTTTCCGGGATAAAAGATAGTCTTTTCTATATTAATTTAGGCTTTAATCTATCCTCATTCCAAATTTCATCCTAATTCGTTCAGTCGTTTTTGTGTCTGTGTAGCAAACACAAAAATAACTAAACGTACAATAATTATTAGTAGACTAGTTAAGTAGGATAGGAAGTAAATTGCCCCAACTTAGCCTTTTTTATAAGACTGTGGCAACACTGCTTTTCGCTTTTAGAATTGTACATTTTCGATTTGACAATTTAAATCGAGACCGCGGGCGAGTTAGTAGGCGAAATTTTGTTACAGAATACCAATTTCATAAAAAACTCGAAATTTCGTCGCTGGGCAGGTCCGCAGGCCCTCGCCCACAGCGTCGCCCGGTAGTGTCACTTTACGGTGCTTAGTGAATACCGATTTGGTTTGTCAGCGCTGACACAGCCGTGAACGCAAGGCGGATACCGGTTTTCTTTACCCGCGTGTGTATAAATATAAAAAATCCCAGAAAAAAGAATCGCATCAAAATCGAAGTATTCGGTAGTTTTGAGTTTTTCGCATCCGGACAGACGACAGACACGGCGGGGGCTATGTTTTATAATATGTATTGACCCATCAATTTTTTTTTCTTTACGACATTAACGGAGACATTTTATACTAAAGATTTTTTCTGCTCCGTTCAGGGCCATGCCTTCATTCTAGTGTATTCCGTGAGCAGTAGACAATCTCTGGAGGAACTGAAGCCGATATGGCAGACGATAAAAGAGATAAAAGGCGCCGAGTTGCCGAACATCCCCGTGATGCTGGCGGCGAACAAGTGCGACGAGAGTCCGGAGATACGCGAGGTCTCGGCCAGCGAGGGGCAGGCGCAGGCGCAGATGTGGGGCGTTTCCTTTATGGAGACATCCGCTAAAACGAATCACAATGTTACACAGCTTTTCCAGGTCAGTACTTAAAAAAAACTGGTATTTATGATATCGTTTAGTTTTTGCTACTTAAAATAATTTGACTCAAAGACATGTATTTATTTATTTTTAACACCCGCAAAAAGAGGGGTGTCATAATATAAATTTGACCGCTATGTGTGTCTGTATGTCTATCTGTGGCATCGTAGCACCTAAACGGTTGAACCGATTTGAATGCGGGTTTTTTATTATTTGAAAGCAGGTTTTCTAATAGCAATGGATCTTCGATTGACGTGCATATCAAAATCGGTTCAGCCGTTTTTGAGATATTACATTTTGAGATAAATATCGGGGGGTTTTGTCAAATTCAAATAAAAAACGTGAAAGCCCTTTGCTTTG
Source organism: Clepsis dumicolana (assembly GCA_963691665.1). NCBI lineage: Eukaryota > Metazoa > Arthropoda > Insecta > Lepidoptera > Tortricidae > Clepsis > Clepsis dumicolana. The sequence goes on along the minus strand of OY829510.1, from coordinate 9,365,988 downwards.
ATGTTCGTGAACCAGAATCTGGGAGCCCGTTGTTACCTTTTATATGTAAAAAATGCCAAAAAAATCCCGATATAAAAATACCTATAAAAAAATATTGGGCCTGGTCCTTTCATTAGGAACTATGTTAACTTTTGCGCAGTCGGGTACCGAATCTACGGAGGGCCTACAAGTACAAAATGACGGCATTTTTATTTTTGTAGGTTTTTTTTGTCGGGGGTTTTTATAACACCATTAAAGAATTAAAGAAAAAATACTGAGAGAAGGAATTTACCCCAGTTACAGGCATTTGGCGTGTTTGGTAAATGCGTTGTGGGGATAGTTGCTATAAAAAAACTGTCTCCAGGCTTGTGATTGGTTGCCTGTGCTGTGGGGACCGAAATCCGAAGGAAAGAGTTTTATTTATGCATCTGACCTTAGAATCCTTAGATTTCGATTTAAATTCGATAGTGCTATTTTAACTCGATCTGGGCTGGCCGTTTTTTAGTCTTTTTTTTAATTACGTATTTAATTCTGTGTTATATATATATATTGAGATCGGAATAAAATAGAAATCCATGAATGTAAAAAATAAACAAAAAAAAGGGTAAGAGCCGTAATAGACCGAATGACGTCCCGCGTTCGTCGTAGCAGTTCACCTATTCGATGACTAGATGGCGCTAGGGTCGCTACATCATATTAAACTAAAATGTTCACTATCAATATTTTTATTATTTCAGGAGTTGCTAAACATGGAAAAGAACAGAAACGTGTCCCTTCAAGTAGACGGCAAAGGCAAAAAGAAGAAAGACAAAGTAGTCAAAGACGGCGGAGAAGCGTCCGCGAGCGGGAGAGAAAAGTGCCGTGTCATGTAAGCAACACTACCCCTTGAGATGGATATAAGCGTAGGCCCGCTGATCTAATAAGTACCTAATTATTTATACAGTCACATTAATTCTAGTCATTAATTCATATCTCGGATGAGTTCGCACGACTTAGCGTAAGTAATTATAATAACGCATTTGAAAAGAAAAAACATTACTACTATTATGCCTTTAAAATAATTATTAATAATAAAATATTGTGATGAAGCTCGACAGTCATCAGAATGTATGTTTTGTTGATCATAAAAATAATATTTACACTAGTTGACTTGTTTAATAATGACTGACGTGAAGCATTAAGCATTGTAAAAGAGATGTGTGACAATCCCGTATTGTTAGTGTGAAAATACAACGAAATGAAGTCGCTAGGACTCACTGTTAAACGATTTTGTATTCTGACAAAAGTCTTGAGTATCATTAATAGTATATAGCTGTGCAATGATGCACTGTTTTCAGAATAATCTTGTTCTTTTAATTTTCTAAACGACACTCAGTATCACACAACCGCGGCGTTTGAAAGGCACGTAGTAGAATTTTGAACCGTCTCTATTGCTCTATTTAATTCTTCTTGAAATAAATAAGCATTGATTTAGTTACCTTGTAGGTATATTTACTAAACGTATTATTATATGGCATTAGTTATATCTCTCATCTTGTCCCGGCAGTGCGCAAAGGCAAAAGTGCTACCCGTGGAACCTGCCTACTACCTGATAAATTTAATTATAAATTAGACCAAAAGGCAGGAGTTCCTAATAATGTAGAAAAAGTCATTTTGGAAATATTTCCTGTGCCAAATTGTAGCCATGACATAGGAGAAATTAGATTCTTGGTCAATATAACTAAAAACGTTTTAGTAAGTCCAGTGAAGCCATTCAATGTTCAAGTGGAAATACTGGTTAAAAGGACTTAGTATTAAACAAAACTATTTTTAAGGTCAATAGTGATCCAGTTTGAAGAGACAGTACCTATGCTCAATTTTGTTTAAAAAATAAAATTTACATGCGAACATCTGCCCACCCTAATATACGAAAAATGTATCTGGTTCTGTTGTATTTACCTATAACACTGAGTAATGATAAGGACATAAGTACCTCCCTATAAACTTTGTTTCCATTCTAAAAACAGAAACTGCATCTTGCATTGCACTTATGATAAGACATTGGTTAGTGTGTAATTAACAATTCACGTTTCTTATCTGGCATCTAGATGAAGTTTTATGTAATAACAGCACATCCATTATTCGAAATTAATAAGTGCGTCAACTTTTATACATATTTTTAGTACTTAAATTTAATGACGGGTGGTGAAAGTATGAAATAAAGATTTAGTAGGTAGCCATGATCTAGAAAGGTAGCCGTGTCGCTAGTTTATAAAGCACTTTATTTATCATTCTCAAAACATATCCAACTAACTAAGTACTTAGTCCACTTTAAAAAATATTATCTACTCATTAACAGGAGTCAGAGGGTCGAGCACGACTTTACGAATGCTGCGTAACGTAAAGTAGAATAGTAAACGTTGTTGAGTTTGTATGACGTTTGGAACAGCGCCCGCCCGTAAGCGTATTTGGAACTAAAATTTAGTATGAGGTTTCTCGATCTCGATACGATAACCGTAACGTTACGCAGCATTCGTAATGTCGTGCTCGACCCTCTGGTAAAATACGCTCGAAGTTCAAATTATGTACTTAATAGTTTGAAATAGTCTCTAGGAACGAAGCCTTTTAACTATTTGTGCCCATGCTTTCAACGAATTTTTTAATATGCGATTAATTACGTATCTACGGCAACTATTGTCTTCATTAATACCTATATTGATAGTGTACTGGATGGAGCCAAGTGAAATAAAGTGCAGACTTATGGTTACTTAGGTGAAATAAGTGACCAGTTCGGACGTAAGACATAATAGTGTGGGGACGAACGTTGCTGTTTTGTTGTTGATCGTTTAAAATACAGATACAAACATATTTTACTTACGGCGCTTTTGCCATTTGCCGTCCACGGGAAAGCCGGATGTCAACATGATACGAAAAAGTCACGGATATAAGAGTAAGTTGAAAGCGCCTTCTCACAATTTCATGCTTATACTTACATATATCGTCTCCTACTGTGCTGCGACGGAGATATAGCGCCGCATCACAGAAAATGATAAAAGCTGCTTATACGCTTATACTTACTTTGTTGAATACCTACTATGGTTACACCTCTTTCTTATTTTGAAGAAATCTCAGTGAAGAATTACCTAAACTGTTTTTTGGTAGTGAAAATACCATTTAGCAGCACATGCTTCGAATCGACAAAAAAAAAACCGGCCTAGTGCGAGTCGGAATCGCGCACGAGGGTTCCGTAGAAAGTTTTTAACTCTTTTCCCCAGTGTTTTAAGAAGTCCAGTGTTAGCAGAGCCCTGCTCCTAAGCAAAATGTACGCAGTGTAGGGTCAACTTATATTGGTCTGTGAAATCTACAGACATAAAAATTCGAGATTTTGAGAATTTTCTGATTGGCTGTGCTATAAAAGCTACCTTCATACCAAATTTCAAGTTTTTAGGACAACTTAGGTTTTCGGATTTCGGCAATTTGTTTGGAAATAGCCTTTTTAATGACTGTATCTTTTGATTGCGTTGACTCAGAAGGTTGATTTTCTTCACAGCTTCAAGGGACCGCAGGCTTGATTATTTGATATTAATTTCAGCATTCTACCTCCACGCGTTCCAGAGAAAAATCCCTAAAAACCATATTGATTATCGAACCTGTCATAATTTTTTACGAGTGTCGATTGAGAAATGCGATCTGTAAAGAATAGATAGCTGGACAGCCGGATATACGAAAGCATTTTTGCCCAAATTGCCCTATCTCGCACTTTGTGCTCGTTCGGTTAGTAAATTACCTATCATACCTACGCACCTTCGGAATTTTACAGACTCAATTATAAATGCATGCAAACAGGTAATTTTTAGGGTTCCGCACCTCAAAAGAAAAACGGAACTCTTATAGTCACTTTGTTGTACGTCTGTCTGTCTGTCAAGACTCTTTTTCTCTGGAACGCGTGGAGGTAGCATGCTGAAATTAATATCAAATACTCAAGCATGAAGACCCTCGAAGCTGTGAATATATCAAGTTTCTAAATTAACGCAATCAAAAGATAGTAATTTAAAAGGGTGTTTTCATACACATTGCCGTATTTTGATAACATAAAGGGTACTTCCAGTTGTCCTAGAAACTTCATAACCTAATCAATTATACAAGTCTGAAAATTTATTTTTTTTATGTCTGTCTGTACAAATGTCACATATCATATGAAATGACCCCACTTTGCGTACAGTTTGCTTAGGAGCATGGCTCTGCTAATAATGGACTATTTAAAATAAAACATTTCGGGAATAGTAGGAAAAAATCTGCGGGACTCGATTCCCATGATAGACGAACTAGGTATTTACATTTAAACGAAAACCTCAGTAGGCGACTCTGACTCGCACTGGGCCGATTCTTTATTTTGTAGTAGCTAAATGTTTTAAATTACGTTTTTTAAATTCTCAGGGATTTTGGACATGATTGCTTTGATTTTTACTTGGTAGTTTTGACCCGAATATAAGGCGCCTCAATTCACATGTTCCTGATCTCGACTTGTTTAAGCTAATTCATAAGACATTATACTCTGTCAATTTAACAGAGTTAGTATTAGAAAACAAAGAATGCACGTAATTGGTCAGCGATAAGGACGATGCACAGGCACAAGGTAGGCTTAAATGCCTGTCCAAATTTAGTCAACATCTGTCTCTAGTACGGTGCGGACGCTTTCAAGCTCTTATCTTTGGTTACTAATTTATAAATATTATTATCTACTACTTTAAATTACACAATTATGATTAATAGATAAACATGGCATGGCAATGTCATGTTATCAATAAGTTAATTATTTGAGGTGCCTCTAACTACAAACAAAAATCACGAGAAATATTACGAATATTCCAACAAACGGCATGTAAGCCGAGCCCGCCATCGACGTGCGATTGTTGACGCCCACTGACAGTTTCTTGTCCCTTTCATTTGCATACAAAAGTGCAACAGAGAGAACGCTTTGCTAACTCTGTTAAATAGACAGGGTATAGTTCTCATTTTCCAATTGATAAGTAATTTAGGAACCAATTTAATTATAATAACACAGTTGCATTATAATGAAAAGTTGTTAAACTGTATTGTTATAGTTGGACCAAAGTTGTTTGATGTTAATTGGTGTAAGTTTACAATATTTTTGATTTTACTTGGTGTCTAACATTTACTTAATTATCAATCAAATGTTAAGTATACTTATACACTCATTTATATGCTTTGTAAAAGTTCTTTATATTGATATTTGTATTACATTTGTATCTTGAATCTTTCCTAAAGTATAATTATTTATTTTTATATATTTTAATTTGGTTGTAAATATTCTCAACAATCCATAGAGCACAGCACCGCCCATTGCGATCTGAATCTGAACAAAAACGATCTTTGCAATATCTTGCAAGCTGGCGCTTCTGCCTGTCACTGGAAAACTTTCTATTTACACATTTTCCAAGGGACTTACCTTCAATCACTATGCTCCTATTCTTTAAAATGGTGCAGAATAAATATTGAATGGCAATAATATTATGGTAGTTGCTAGGCATTTCATCTAAGTAGATGATCCGATTTAATCTGTCTTAACATTTTTAACAACTTAAAATTAAGTAATACCTAACTCAAAAATTATATAGTTATATTATTTAGTTATATACATCTCTATCCACTACATATCCGAATAAAATTATATTTTCTTAATTAATCCTTTTTCAATCATAACATTGTAACTTACGATTTCAGAAAATAATCGAGCCGACGTTTTAAAATTAGATAGTCTAAAAAAAGTGATGTAACGTAATTGACATTTGCATACCATAATGTATTTAGTATTTACTATATGCTCTAGTGGTAAATTAGCTGTAGATCTCGCCTCATCATTCTCGAACAAAGCTTGGCTAGGACTAAAAGTGTTGCAACCATTTAGCTTTATACGGCAAGAGGGGTGGAGTGTTGGCCTGCCTGTTTGTACATATATATATTGTACCGTTTTGTTACGATGTTACATTTATTGGAGGGTTGCGAATGTTTGTTGACCAAAACCGATGTAGTTTGTAAGAAAGTAACTTAATCGGAAACTTTGCTGTACTTCCCTCACAAAAGTTAATCTTTACTTTTTCCAATGCTTACAAATTATCAAGTCCAATATTTTGAAATCAATCTGTGACACTTACTAAGGCATACAGAAAATAAAACTGAAACAATAATTTACGTGTTTTTATTTGACAAGAATATTAATGTTCTGTAGCGATAAGGCCGCCCATTGCTACCTCGCATTTTCTTCGTACTTTTTTGTTTTATTTGTTATGTGGTGTCAATAAAGAGTTCGTGCATTGTATTTTATTGTAAAAATGTGGCTACTAATGCACCTACGCTAGACATCAATGGTCTCACACCGGTGGTAACGATACCATTATGGTATCCACTCGCATTATCAATGCATCTATAGTATTTTTACATGACTATACCCGCCGTACTCATCCCCATCGAATTACTACAAGTAGGTAGGTACCTATTTGAAATGATAATTTTATAAAATGTACTAAGAGTGTTTTCAAGGTACAAAACATGTTTTCTGAATTTGACGAACTTATCAAAAGCGTTTGAATTTTGCTTTGTAAATTGAAACACATGTTACACACTTTATTACCGCAGCAACTAGTTATTCTTGCAACTTTGTGCAGATATTATATTTCTGACCTTGACCATACAAGCAAAACTGTCATTCCTACTATCTTCGCTACTGGACTGGTAAAGGTTGCAAAACAATTTGGAATTATAAAATGAAGTAAACAAAATTTATTTTGACTAGTTTTTAATAAAAACAGTAAAAAACGTTGGAAGCTTACAATAAGAAAAAATAACATAATTGTTAAAATAATATCACAGCGTTAGTAGACCATTGTAGTTGATTTGTAAGAAACAATTTAACCAGATTACAACATAAAAAAATGTAGCAACAGCTGGGACTTAATAATCAATTGACATTTCATATTTTTCACACCTGGAAATTAATATAGGTATCGAAAGGGCTTTGCCTCCTGAACACACCACTATGTTTATAAAAAAATAATATTACTTATTTTTTAAAATACAAGAGAATAAAATAAAATTACCAAAACTACGCAAGAATGGGTGTAATACCTTTGCCTTTTTCAAACAAACCACAAGAAGCACAACAATAATTTGACATGACACATACTATGTTTGACAATGTCAGATTTGACATCTTGGGTTTTGTTTTTTTGATCGTGACAAGACAAAGGCAATTGATCCATCCTAGCGCAGTTTCGGAGTTACGTCCTTTTGGAATAAGTACCTTTTAATAAATTAATTACAAATCCTAATGAAAATTTAAAATCGTATGTTTGCTCCTCTTTCAAAGTAGATTGCAGACAATTAATCAAATTACAGTCTTAAAAATATGAAATGTTGTCAATTATACTTATTCACACATTTTGTAGTGCAAATTAAACTTTAAGTATATAAAATTCGACTGTTCGAAAAACCCAGATGCTTCAAACGTATTTACGACAAACATTAGTGCGTTAAGATAAGGCCTCTTGTTTCCTTCACCTTTCCATTTCCATATCAAAATGCATCTCCCCCACCATTGGGAGATCTTGATTTAGCTTTATTCCTATTCCTTATGCCATTATCCAATGCTGTGAATCCTACATATCCAGGTGGCTTATAATCTTGCAAACGGCCAGCACTGGCAGATCTCTTCAAAGTGGTTGTGGGTTTAATGTCATTGCTTATTTGAAGTGGTGTAGGCCTGACTGTTGACCCTCCAAGTAAGCTGGCTCCACCATTTTGGGTGCTCAAAGCTTGTGAACATACATCTAATAACCTATCTAAAGTAGCACCACTTATCCTATCACCACTATCAATAGATGCCCGACTATTACTGTTATTAGAATTAAACAATCTGCTCCTATTTTCATTTACACCAATACTAACCAGGCCAGCTAGAAAACTAAGATTAAATGGAATGTTGAGTAAATATGTAAAAACTATCATTACAAGGAGGATGACTAGTACTAGAGTAAATGATATGGTCAATACTCCATGCATTATTTTATCTAGAGGGAACCACATTCCATCTGAAAAAGAGAAAAACATTTAGAACATACAATTTAATGTTAAATCAAAAATTCAATAATTAGATAAAGTAAAAGCAGACAAGCTTTTAATTACTTTCATTCACTTGTCAAATCAAATATGCAAGTTAAATTTAACCCACATATAGTGATTGGATAGATGACAAAAGCAAATAAAAATTACTTTTAGCAAAAACTTAATATAAATAAATCATACCTGTAATGCCATGAATTATTGTTTGCATTGTAGCACTTATGGTAATCATTGGTTCAGATACTATTGTAGTGAACATTCTCACAGCAATTTTCAGGGGGTTCATGTGTTTCAAAAACACTATAGGGTCTGGTGGGGGCACTTCACAAGTGGATGACCAGAAGAACCATTTACATGTGTTAATGGCTGACATATAGCGTTCAAATTCCTTTTGATCTGCTTCCTGAAATTATTAGCTTAAATATATATATTTCAAGCTAACTAAATTACATCTTAAGCTTAAGCTAACTATACATCACATTATAAAGCTCTGTGTACAGGTAGTCTCAAAAGCAGTGTCTAGTTTTTTTTTACCAGAACAGTAACAGTAGCATAGCATAATAGGCAGGAGTAACAAATTTTGCTGCCTTCATGAGCTTGTTTTGCTGAATGATATTATGATGTTGTACATCTGATAATAATAATTTTGCTGATGTAGGTATAACACTTACTTTGTAAGAAACAAATACTTCAAACAAGTATAGAGCAATAAACAAGATAATTTTGAAGTGCTTATGAGACATATGGTTCCAAAGCCATATGAGTGCACCTACTGCTGCCAACATCCCCAGAGACATTGTGATCTGCATCTGAAATAATAATAAAAATTTGATTTTGGATTTCTCCTCTCAGAATAGCAGAATAATATTAAAAGAGGGGAAAATTTCATGAAACAAACAACTTATGCAGGGAAATAATTTTATCATATACATAATGGTGGTATGAAGTTCACCAGGTCAACTAGCTTTTTATAAAATTTACTCATGCAAAGTTTAATTGTTTCATATTAAGGAATCCCATCAAGAAATCACCTTGTATTCCATGATATAAAATTGTATATGGTCATGCCACGCTGTGGCTATCTGCTCTGTAATACTCGGTTGGTAGATAGCATTTTCAATGTATCCAACTGAGCGTCGAAACATTTCTTCAGAAAGAGCAGCATTTGGAGAGAGATACTCATTTAAACTGGCCCATTCACCCTCATCAAACCTCATTTGGACAGACACATCAACTGAACTGTCTTCATTTCTCTGTAAGTAACAAATAAAATTATGCTGTTAGCATTATCAACCTGGGGGGAAAACGAAAACCATAAATAAGTAAGAAATTTGAAGAGCTGAAACTCTGCTATACAGTCAATTATTGTGGCATAAGAAATAACAAGAGTTTACGTCCTAGCATAATGTTAATAAAAGTAACTAAGTAAGTAACTAACAGAGTTAAAATATAACTTACTTTGAATTGACCTCCTTTTAATACTATTGCAAGTATTCTTTTAAAAAACCAGTCTCCCATTCCAGCATTTTGAGACTGAAAGTTTTTCTTTGGAGGCAAGGACATCCTCAAATCGGGTGTAACATCGATGTTTTCTTTTTCTGGTGATGGTATTGCGTCATTTTTGTGATGCCATGGGTCTGGCCCCTCCTGGTGGGCACATTTCAGAGGGCTGAAGAATATAGAAAATGTTAATAATACAAGTATCTTCATTTTCGATTTCCTTTATTGCTGGTTTAAATACTGTGAATAAATTATTTTTTGAAATGACGACGTTTGTTTACTGACGTTATGTTTTTTTACAGTATGTTTACCATTTTAAGTCTAAAAAAACGTGAAAGCGTTTTTTCAAGTTGCTCAGATATCGTACGGTGAGCGGCGTCCACAGAGTACCTTTTTATAACTGAGATAGAGATGTCACTTCAACGTTTCGCACACAGCGACATCTGGTGCTTTGTGACGGCAAAATATGCGATGACGTCATTGACGTCTAGTTTCCTAAATGTAAAAATAATTTACTTTGAGCAATTGCTATTACACCATGTTCTATTATATACATTAGAACATGGTGTAATAGAAATTGCCCAATTTCCCGTTTTGATGAATTTGGTAACTATTCAGTGCTTTATTTTTTACACATTTTCTTTTTATCAGGCATTCCAACTCCAACTTAGACACCCGGTGAATGTGAAAAACCACAGATTAGAGAGATAATCGCGGCCATTATTCATTCGTTCCGTTCCACTTATACCTTCACTGTACGTTGTTTTTAGTAAATAAAAAAATCAAAATAAATATCAAAACCTCCTGAATTACTAAAAATCCAAGTTTTCGCCCCATTTTATTTGGGTTTACTTGCAGATATGATACGTTAACTCAACCAGTGTCCATAGAATATTCCATATAATATTTTAGCGTAAGAAAAACTGATGCGTGTAATGATATTTTAGATAAGACATTACTATAATTAAAAAGGTCGATGTTACCAGTGCTCACAAAATAATTAACTAGCATAAACGCATTTTTAAACAAGGAAAGATAAATGAAAGCATTTATTAAGCGAAAATAAAATATTTATTCCAAAATTTAAAACTCCAATATAAACTATTTTGATATTAGCACCACCTATCGATGTGTGACAACAACTTCATGTCTATAACCCAACCAAATAGAATATTACTTAAGTATATACTATACAATGTAACTTGAGTGACTACTGAAATTAGCTGGACAACGAAGTGTATATTTTGTTCTAAGTTATACCACCGTGGCGGCGTCCATGGACGTATTAACTACTTCGGACTGTGAACTCTGCAGAAAAACGGCACGACAGCGATAGCTAACACCCAGTTATTTCATCTCTCTCTATTAAAGTGACCATAATTTTGGGCATCCAGTGAGACGCCATAATTTTTTTTTTAACAAAACTTATCCAACCTATGAGAAAAAAGATTCCAAAAAAAACTTGTCGACTTTATAATATTCCTCGAAAATGCAAAAGCGGGGCAAAGATTTAATAAAAGCTTCTACATAAACAAAACACAGGTAACCACTAAATTTCGATTATTCAAAGTAAACCTATTTTAAAACCAATTAATTACATGATAATTTAAAGACTCGACTCGAAGATGCGATTGAATGAACCTAAATTGAATAGACCGCTTAAAATAAGAAACGTCAGATTCAAATTAGCGTTGTCATTTGATTATGACAGCCGTTCATAGAATAGCAAAGGGACTTTGCGACGCCTAAATAAAATTAGGAATTTTAGCGGCCGCTGTCGAGTCGAGTCCACTTCCACTGTTAGCAAGGCCATTTTCAACCCCAACAGTATTTTAATATACTTAACTAAAAAAATCAAAGATGATAATCCTATACTTACCTATATTCATATTTTGCTAATAAGAAGCTTTTCAACCTTTGCTGATACTGCTATTTTTCTTTTTTAGTTATTAACGACAAGACGTGAGCGATCATTGGTCTGTGCTGAAATGCCAATTACCAAACTCCTACAATCCACTAATAGTGGTACAATATTTTATGATTTTATGATAGATCCGCTCTTGGTGACGTCCTTTTCACACTTTTTTTTAAAATTCCAAGTTTATTAGGTATGACCACGTTAATGTTAGAGAGATATCATTCTAGCTCTAGTGTAAGTTCCTTGAGCCGCGGGGCATGATGAGCTAGTAGTCTTCCATAAACATGATGCCAAAAGTACAACAACAATTTGCGAATATTGTCACCCTATCAACAACGTAAATAAAGCGGTGACATTCATAGAGGTGACGTTACTATTTTTGATGTTACCATGTAATATTATAACAAAACCTACTATAAAGCTTCGAAGGTTCTATAAAACTTAAATTACGATGTCTGATTTGTTTATTTTACAAAATAATACATGTAAGACACTAATTTCAGTGTAATTTATTTATTATGATTTATTTGATTTCTATCATCACACCAAATCTACTAAAGAATACCAACCACTACGCTGGCAATTGTTAAAATGAGACACACTGACCGGGTGCTGGCTATCTCTGTCGTGTCGTGTCTTCAAATACAAATCTTATGGTATGGAAATGACATCTTCTGTTTGAACTTATTAGTGTTCATTCGAGGTTGGGAATAAGTTCCTTGGCGGCGTTATAAGAAAAAAAAAAACGTATTTTTTCAAAGTATTTTCGTAGTAAATTTTGGAGTCTTCATTCGCAACCCACCCAGTGACTGCAGTGAAATGAAAATAATTTGCTTTGGTTCGTTTGGTCGTTTCTTTTACGATAATGATTTTTTCATTGCAAGCGTTTAATTTAGTTGCAAGTGTTTCTGTTTAAACTTATTAGTGGTAAAAAAAAAAACGTATTTTTTCAAAGGTATTTTCGTAGTAAATTTTGGAGTCTTCATTCGCAACCCACCCAGTGACTGCAGTGAAATGGAAATAATTAGCTTTGGATCGTTTGGTCGTTTCTTTTACGATAGTGATTTTTTTCACTGCAAGCGTTTAATTTAGTTAACGAAATACGCTGTTCAACAGCCAGAAACAGCTGTCATTTTTGCTGTCAAATTGTCGATTGTTGACATTGCTTTATCCCGTACGAAACTGTCGAAAGTATTTGCTGTTGTGCTGCTGCGCATGCATTATGCATTCATACTTTAACTTTAATTCTAATTAATGATAGTTATTATTACCTAAGCCTTATTTCGATAAGACCCTACGCCACAACACTTTTATAATAATAAAATGACGTCAATTGATTTTGACCCAGCCATAAAACTGTGTTTAAAGCACTTGCACTCTAGCGCATCGGACTCCACGGAGCAACTACGGCTTACACTCGACGACATAATACGTCAGACCTATGGCAGCGCGAAAACTCTGGGCAACGTGTTGCCAAAGAAGTACTTAAATGAGGAGAAAATGGAATCGCCTCGGATGGCGAAACATAAGAGCGAGAAAGCGGCGAGTGTTAAAACTGTGCCTATACCACAGCAGAGTCCACAGCAGCTCCAAATTCCGGAGCGGGAGAACGATGACGGGTCGGTGATGGACGGAGAGCTGCCGTTTGACCTGCTGGAGGAGGACCTGACTTGTGCAGTGTGCCGCCAGATAGCTGTTCAGGCCGGCAACAGATTGGTGGAGTGCGATGCTTGCCATGCACTGTACCATCAGGTACGTATGCTTAAAATCTTTTGGTACATGATTCTAAAATCATGACATGGAGATTCATTATAATGAAACATTGATTTACTATACCTGAAGGTATAAAGTTGCATGCCCGAATATTACCGAGCCATATGATATCATCTCAGTAAGTAGTTGCAGGGGCTGCCTCTAAGGGCAGCAAGCAGGGCATCTGCCCAAGGCCTCCCTCTTATAGGAGCTTTATGCACTCAAAACTCCAACCTTATATATTTATAACTTTGCATTTCTGATCAAGCATCATCATTAAAACTAATTCCACAAAGACAAGGGACTCACAAAGATCCACCAGCCCGAAGCCTTGCTTTAGCTAAGGCTGCCCCTGTGTTGTCAGTAGCGTAGCATATTTGTGTGTCCATGCAATTATTATATAAATGCATTTTATGTATTGTGTAGTTGTGAAGTATTCTGCCACTAGTGAAATTTGAGTGTAATTAAGTTTAAAAGACTAGGTTTCAAATTCTTTGCATATTCTTTCAATAAGTTTCTGTAGGTGGTGATTATTTGTTATACATGCAATTTTTTTCTGAGATGTATTTATCTAAGTTATTAAAGATTAATGTAATGAAAGCTTAAAGTCATAGTGAAATAAATATCATTTTCATGTTAAAACTTAAATTCTCCTAAAACAATGTGCCTATCAGCCTGTTAAACACATTTATTGGTACATCTCATGGTATTTTATTATTGAAATCTAATTAAATCTATGTGTAAAAACATATCAATAATTTACACTTTCTTGTTTTAATATTTTTAGCTTATGACAGTTACAACATTTATTCATTGTTTTCATGGGTACATTGGATCTTATAAACTAATACATTACTTTCCCAAACATGAAATCCTGTAGTAAGGCACTGCAATATAACTTATACCTATAGAATATTTTGGCTGAACAACTGTTTTAATAGTATTGTATCTAATTTATGTTATTAATTAAAGAATGAAATGAAGGTTACGCTTAATCACAATGCCTTTTTCAGGATTGCCACAAGCCAGTAATCAGCGACAATGACATGAGTGCCGGCTGGCAGTGCGCATCATGCCTTGCCTCTCAGGGCTTTGTTACCAGCTATACCAAAATATCATCAGCTTCCAAATCCCCGACCCATGTGTCAGGGTCCACTACTCCCGTCAAGATATCCTCAGGAAGCTCTTCATCATCAAAGGTGGCCACTCCAAATATTAATATAATATCAGCAGATAAGAGACTTCAGATTATGAAGAAGAAGGCTGCCAAGCAACATGAAAAGAAAAAGCACAAGTGATTGTCAAAGTTTAAGTAACCTTTGGAATGCCAATGACTAAAGTTGTAAATAATAATAATAATAATAAATGTCTTTGTTTAGGCATTAAGTGAACCCATACAACCAATACATTACAATAACAAATTAAATTAAATTAAGAATTAGAAATTAAATTAAATTCAGTTAAGATAACCCAAATAATCAAGAGCCTCAGAGCCCCACATAAGGGTGCATTTGCACAGACGAGGAGTTGGGTGGAGCGGGAGGAGTGGACCATGATTTGAGCAATCACAGTGTTTGAAATCTCCACTCAGCATCAGTGGGAATGATGTGATTGGTGAAATCACGGTCCATTCCACTCTGCCCAGCTCAGCATCAGTGGAAATGTGCTCTGAGTGTTTTTATAATGTGGTGCAAAACCAATCTGCTTGCATATGTTAAAGGTTGACATTAACATTACACGAATTATGAACAATGTATAAATAAATGTTAGGTACAGATTGTTTTTTTTATTTACAAGCTTTTATTTAGTTTCACCTGTCCCGGTGTCTGTCTGTCTGTAATCATGTTCATAGTAAAACGGCACTTATCAACTCATTTTAAATAGAAAAAAGTAAAATGTGTCTAATTCACAGATTACGAATCTGATTTCTGAAGTTTTGACTGCATATTAAAGTACAAATTTAGTAAATTTTTTTGGAGTAGTAACATTACCCAATAGTCTATCAATTCATGGTGAATTAGCTACACCATACCCGCCGTCCTGACTGTCAGAATGGCGGGTGTACCTCCACATTGTAATAACTTCATTTGTGGAGCACTAAAATTTATTTTAAAGTAGGTACTAAATGGTACATTTTGAGTACATTTTTTTAGTATATAATCATTTTATATATGTATTTGTGAAGGTACACTAGCCGTTCTGACTCACCCTGACATGCCCTGACTGATGGTTTTGTAAGCATGAAGGCTCAAAAGGCTCCTGGCTCTGGGCACAACAAGCTGTTTGGTGATGAGTGGATTGTCAGTGAAACACTCATAGACTTAAGTAAAAGAAATACTAATTTCTTAGGCCCAAGTACTACAAGTAGGTACCATGCATAGTGAAATTAAACGGATCAGTCACGTACCCATTATGTAGGTATAACTGTATAAGTCGAGTTTAGCCCGACATGTTTGAATCTCACGGTAGTTTCATGTTGAAATGGTAAAAATATGTCGTACTTACCTAACTCATCGTAAATAATGGCGACTTCTGCATTTCATGAACGGGCTGAGAGGATATCGGATGTAGAGCCGGCGGCGCTTACCAGCGGATCGGCAGAACAATTACCTAAGTATTTTTTCAACCGTTTTTTTTTAATTAAGTATTATTAAATTAAATTATTTTAAATCTATCTGGGCATATTCAGTTCTGCGCTTGAGTCCTGCCAATATGGGGGAGCGATGGGAGCTTGGGCGGAATATTTCAGAAATGAGCACGAAATACCTAAGGTGATTTTTTAAGAAATTTTAAAGAGTAAGAAAACCAAGTTATTGTTGATTGGCAAGGGAAGATAAAACGAAGCGAAACATTAGACATATTGTAAAAGGGATATTGACTGCGATTACCTTAGGGGCCATTCATTTATTACCAGTTTTAGACCCCCTTCCGCCCCTAATATACCTATAGGTACGCGTATGTAAGAAAAAGTAAGATTCGGCCAACACATTCGCCCTTTTTTAATTTTTATTACGCACGAATATAAAAAATATATGTATTAAAGTATTTGGTTTGTTTCAATTTTTACTTTTTGTTTGTTTTGAAATTGTTGTTTTGTGGAGTTTTGGTTTTATTTTTAAGTTTTTCTTTACATTTAAATGGGTACGCATCCAAGCGCGCTCTTTCAAAGTATGATCTTAACTTTGCGCATTTTTGTGATCTTACGTAAAAACTAAAAACTATCAAGATTATCTCCCACTCCCTTGTAGGAAAAAGTAAGACATGGTGGCCCCGCCTCCCCCCAAAATCGTCTTACGCAATAAATGAATGGCCCCTTAGGTACAGGTTTGAATTGAGCTCCCGATATTTCACCCGTTTTTTCTACCCGTACCTAAACATGGTGTATATGTATATAGTAGTGCGTTTTGATTGATGATAATTATGATGATTTATTTTGGACATTTTATTTTATTTAACTACCTACCGAATACGCATAAAATACGTCAAAAAGTGCGCAAATGTAAGTTCAGGAAAGAAGTCTGTCTGAGGCTACCTATAAGGTAGAGTCGAGGAAATTAATTCCTGGCACACCATAGAACATTTTCGTAGTAAACGTCATAACGATTTTCCTTGTCAAGCTATGCGATGTCACTATGACGTTTACTGTGAAAAGGTTCCACGGTGTGTCAGGAATTAATTTCCTCGACCGTTAGTACCTACCTACTTACCTAATGTCTTGTGGTATTGTCTCGAAGACTCGACATGTTTTTACCAACTGTTTTCTTCACTTTATATTCATAACATCTAAGAATGATCTAAAACGGTCATTTTAACTAGGTAGGTACTAGGTATACTTTCCTATAATCAACCTATAATACAGGTATCTACATATGTAGCTTAGGTAGTATTTAGGTAGGTACGTAGCGTAGATATAAAGTGTACCTACCACGATCTAGATAACTTCCTACAAAACTGCGCGTTTTACGTGTTAGCGAAAACGAATACAAAAGAAATTACAGATGAGTAATCTTTTTTTTTGTTTAGATAATATCAAATCACTTTTCCGATGAAACTTAACCTAAAAGCAACAGAGCTTCCGCAATCGCTCACGCCCAATCCCGAAATTCCAGCTCTCTCATTGGCTGGATATTTTCTGGGCGGACCGGGATGCTGCAATTTTACTTGTATCGGATACCCTCTTTTATTTCTTATGTTTCAGAGTTCATGTTCTTTTACAGATCGAGATAAATTGTTACGCCTACCGTGGTGACTTTTTTGGAAATCACTTTTAGTGATCTCTTGTGGCGATATTAGTTTCAGGGTGGAGTGTTGCGTGGGCGGCGGGTTTTAGTTCGGTTGTACCTTTTGAATTTGCAACAAGGCAAATTAAGTGTCCAAAATAATTAGAAACAATTGTGTGTCGCGGTGTAACTTTGCTTTACAAAATTGGGATTTGTGTGGTTTGAAGTTTACATTGGTTAAATCAGTAAGTACCTATATAGGTACCTACCTATACATACCCAACTATGATAATCCCTTCTAAGAACTTACTTACCTTAAATATCTTGGTAAGTAGGTATAACTCATATTGATCAATGAGTTAATAATATTATTTATTACCTATCGAACGACGTTTCTGAAGCCAGACCAAAAAAAAAACTGGAAATTTATTATACTTACCTACCTACTCACTCATACGGGATTTGTTTTCTTATACCTACACCTACTCACATAAGGGAGTAATGCCGTATCAGGAGATCAAGGAATTGGCTTATAGAAGAAATTATTGGAAAAAACTCCACCGACAAGAATGTACCTACTTAACTCTTAAGTTTGATGATGACCTACCTAGTCAGTTTATTTTTAATCAAAGGATTAGGTTCTATACATTGTTTCACAGTATGCATTTTCTCTGTCAATTGTGAACCGATTTTCAAAATTGTTATTTATTCATAAGAGTATTATTACCTACCTACACCAGAGGTGGTCCCAATGTCACCAAGTCAGGTTTTGATGACGGGATCTCGGAAATCGAGGGCAACCCTCAAATTTTATAGGCACCTAATGTTACGTGTATCATTACATTTTCTCCTGGCCTCTATTTCGCCAACCTTACAAATGTCAGTTTATAATGACGATTCGGTGCATGAAAATTGCTGACTTGAAGAGTTTTTGTTTTAGCGCGCTTCATATTGGCAGTGTAGTAGATCGAATTGTCATTGTAAAGTGACATTTATTACGTTGGTGAAATAGTGCTTGAGTTGAATAGCCCAGTGGTTAGAGACCCTGATTATGAAGCTTGAGGTCCTGGGTTCGATCCCCGGTCGGGACGGATGTTTGTATGATGAATACGAATGCTTCTTTTCGGGTCTTGGATGTTTAATGTGAATTTCAGTATGTATTTATCTATATAAGTATATGTTTATCCGTTATCTACTTAGTGGGCATTTTCAAAAAACTGTGTACCCTTTTTTCCAAAAATGCCCTAAATTTTTTATTAAAAAATTTGTTTGTCAGTTTTGTGACGGTCCATATAAAATCTATGTAAAAACGCGTCACAAAACTGACAAAAAAATTAGGGACACTTTTTTTTATTATTTAAATAGATAGTCCTCGTGATTCTGAGCAGAAATAATCAAAAAATTGTTAGGTTATTCAAAAAAAGTTAAGGGTACACACTTTTCTGAAAATGCCCTAGTACCCATAGTACAAGGCTTTGCCTAGTTTGGGACTATTGGGACTAGGTGAATTGGTGTCAATTGTCCCTGATATTTATTTAACAAATGTTGACCCAGGCATGCTGAGCGGCGGTCGAGCGAGGGTGCCGAAATGCGCGCGGTGCCGCAACCACGGGCTCATCTCCAGCCTGCGCGGGCACAAGAAGGCCTGTCGGTACCGCACCTGCCAGTGCCCCAAGTGCGGGCTCATCAAGGAGCGGCAGCGCATCATGGCGGCGCAGGTAGGTACCTAACTGAAAGTTAACTCTAGGGTAATACATCCCACTTTCCAAAACGCTCCACCCCTTTTTTTACCCACTTTAAAAAAAGGAGGAGGTTCTCAATTCGTCGGTTTTTTAGGCAGCATAATCAAAGAAGAAATTTTATAGGCACATAGTAGTTTCACGTATTTTCTAAGGTTAATATTTAAGTATTTGCGTCTGGTAATCAATAATCATCAGGTCATGTTGATGAGCTGGTGATGGAAGGTACAATTCCTTAACGGTTAGGAGTTGGAGGATAATTTTTTAAATATTAAATTGACATAAAAATAGTCAAATAAAAAATATTTTACAAAAACTACTTTTTCAAATCTTATATATATATATGTCGGAGAATCGATACACTAGTCGGTGTTGATCATAGTCTAAAGTTATAAATTACCTTCATTTGTTATGATTTTGACGAAACGTCAAGCGGTGACAGCTGTCAAATAAATACTGCTTGGGAGTGGTCTGTGCTTGGCTCGTTTGTGGGTAGTTTGTATAAGGTCGAAATGACATTTAGTAACTTTGAAAAGAAAAGGGCATTCTTGATCGGGGGGTCGGACTGAGCACAAGTTGGTAATGTAATCCGTTTGCATCGGCTTGGTGCTTTGAGTTTTAATGAGAATTGTTAGTGATTTAATGAACTAAGTGCCTGTGCCCCAAGTACAGAGTCTTATTTTGAGTCTTAAATGATATCTTGGCAATAGATCACGTGAATGGGCGCAAGCACAGAACTCTCCAACGTTTCCAATATGGTACTTGCATTTCGCGTTAATAGTAACGAGTTAACTGTGATATCAATTGTAACTAATTTAGACCTCGTATGGTGTTATTATTGAAAAGATTATACCTCATTGAGTTTCTTGCCGGTATCTTCTCAATAGAGGTTATTTCCGAACCGTGCGGTAGAGTCATTGATGTAGGCCTTAATCAAATAAAGACTGGCCTAGAAGTGAAACATGATGTGTCTGCAGTTATTTCTACCACCTCAATCGACCTTGAGGATGAGTAAAGCTCATGACCAAGCTCTACTACGTGTAAAACCCATTTCATCCTGACACAGCTAGCTAGCAAACCAGGTCCGCTGGTGTGTGCGATGTCTCGCCCCGGTCCCAGTCTCCGAGTTCAGATGTGGGATGGAACTGCATGTCCCACTTCAAGATAACAAAGCTGATTATGACGACGGTTATGCTGATGATGATTGATTGAATTGTACGATCGATGCTGTTCGAGGTGACCATGCCAGTCTTCTTTGGCTGCTCCGGCTACCGTGCAAGTAGTTGTTTGTGAACCCCATTCGGAAGATTTAAATATGCCTGGTGAGTCGCTTTCAGTTTGTTATAATTTGTGTAACACGTGGATTTCCGTTAAATTTCTTTACTGAGTTTACGTGATTTGGTTAAAAAAACTGGTAGGGTATACCCGTGCCCTATGTTCGATACTATGGCAGTATGATAAGTAACGAATTCTAATAGGTACTCAAGTTCATAATTTCAATCGAGCTATCGTGATGTTCAGTGCAAGTGCACCGAATAGTCATTATTGTCAGGTAGACTTTGTTTAAATGGTTTGAACGGTTTGACTTTAAAAAGCAACGTGAGGTTTATACGATGGTAATCAGTTTATTTTTTTGGATAAAACAAACATTAGCTATCCGTGTTTGTGTGCAAATCACACGTGAGGTTTTTGTGTAGTTAATCGGAGCCCTTAATAAGTGACAATGAATAATAAGAGTTGTGTGTTGAAATAATAATCGACGTGTTTTAAATTGTTTGTTTTTTTGTACAAAGAAAATACGTTTCGATTGAGTACCTAACTAGAGGTAACGTTTGTTAATTATGTTGTCGTAGCGCTCATGTCGCTAGCTTTGAGTGGTAAGTACGTGTATGTTCGCGAACCAGTTTACAATAAATCATAGTTTTGGGTTTTGGACAGGCAAGAGAAGAGAGTGTTTTAATTTTTGCTAAGCAAGTTCGTGTAAATTGAATTCGTGATTTTGGTTACGCTACTGATAACGTGAAAAGATTAACCTTTTTGTGGTGTGAACCATTAATTCGAGCTCTTAAGATTGACAAGCAAAATTCATTTGATGTTCGTATGTCATGTGTTGTTGATCGCTGGTGTGAGTGTCTTTGGCTGAGACTGATTGCACCTTCGGTCATTCGTAGGCGTAGGCGTAAAATCGGGCCTCATTTCCCGTCGCAGTGCGGCCACGACTGTGAGTGGCGTGCGTTTGGCTCGCGGGTGTAATCGGTCGCCACGATCGCTGGATGGAGGCGATTGGTTTTGGATATCGCTGGATGGAGGCGATTGGTTTTGGATATCGCTGGATGGAGGCGATGAGTTTTGTGTGAGATGGATACTGGATGGAGGTATTCCATGTGATATTGTGTGTAGAGGTTGCTGGATGGAGGCAACTGACACAGCACTGTGCACTCATGTCATGCTGAGAGAGAGACTCGATAATGTTTAAACTTTGTGCTGATTTGAGTTTTGCTTGACAAGTAAAGAGACTTATGTTCACCAATAGAATTATTTTCGTTATTTCCTTGATTGTTAGTTTATATGGTCAGGAAGGCCGAGTGGAAAAGTTTTGGGTACTGTTCAGATTTTCTTGTCCACAGATACCTCCCACGAGGACGTGTGAGACGTCAAAATGGCCGTGTCGGAGAATCGATACACTAGTCGGTGTTGATCATAGTCTAAAGTTATAAATTACCTTCATTTGTTATGATTTTGACGAAACGTCAAGCGGTGACAGCTGTCAAATAAATACTGCTTGGGAGTGGTCTGTGCTTGGCTCGTTTGTGGGTAGTTTGTATAAGGTCGAAATGACATTTAGTAACTTTGAAAAGAAAAGGGCATTCTTGATCGGGGGGTCGGACTGAGCACAAGTTGGTAATGTAATCCGTTTGCATCGGCTTGGTGCTTTGAGTTTTAATGAGAATTGTTAGTGATTTAATGAACTAAGTGCCTGTGCCCCAAGTACAGAGTCTTATTTTGAGTCTTAAATGATATCTTGGCAATAGATCACGTGAATGGGCGCAAGCACAGAACTCTCCAACGTTTCCAATATGGTACTTGCATTTCGCGTTAATAGTAACGAGTTAACTGTGATATCAATTGTAACTAATTTAGACCTCGTATGGTGTTATTATTGAAAAGATTATACCTCATTGAGTTTCTTGCCGGTATCTTCTCAATAGAGGTTATTTCCGAACCGTGCGGTAGAGTCATTGATGTAGGCCTTAATCAAATAAAGACTGGCCTAGAAGTGAAACATGATGTGTCTGCAGTTATTTCTACCACCTCAATCGACCTTGAGGATGAGTAAAGCTCATGACCAAGCTCTACTACGTGTAAAACCCATTTCATCCTGACACAGCTAGCTAGCAAACCAGGTCCGCTGGTGTGTGCGATGTCTCGTCACGGTCCTAGTCTCCGAGTTATATATAATATTTTTTTAAATCCTCCTTAAAAAAAATATAAAATAATCATCTAAAGCCAGGAGTTTTATGGCCTTGCACAAATATGAAGTCGGTGCTTCATTCAAAGAATATTCCGCTAGCACCGTCGTCGTATACCGGCTTCATATTTGTGCTAGGCCATAAAACTCATGGCTTTAGAGGATTATATTTTTAACCGACTTCAAAAAAAGGAGGAGGTTCTACGTTCCACTGTGTTTTTTTTTTTTTTATGTATGTTCATCGATTACTCCGTCAATTGTAGACAGATTTTGATTTTTTTTTTATTAGAAAGTGTATACTCCTGAGGTGGACCCATTGTCACCAAGTCATGATCTGATGATGGGATCCCAGGGAAATCGAGGGCAACCCTCAAATTTTATAGGCACGTATTATGTGTTTCATATATTTTCTAAGGCTATTCAAGTATTTGCGTCTGTTAGTCATCATCTCATGTTGATGAGCTGATGATGGAAGGTACAACTCCTTAACGGTTAGGAGTTTTAAGATAATTTTGAAAATGTTAAATCATTATTCGAAAGGGTATCCTCCTGAGGTGGTTCCATTGTCACCAAGTCATGATCTGATGATGGGATCCCAGGGAAATCGAGGGCAACCTTCAAATTTTATAGGCACGTATCATGTGTTTCATATATTTTTTAAGGCTATTCAAGTATTTGCGTCCGGCAGTCATCTTCTCATGATGATGAGCTGATGATGGAAGGTACAACTCCTTAACGGTTAGGAGTTGGAGGATAATTCTGAAAATGTTAAATCAACGTAAAATTGTGAAATAAAAATCTTTTAACAAAAAAGTAAAACCGCCTTAAAAAAAAAAAAACCCTAGAAAAAAAAACGTAAAATAATCCTCTAAAATAATGACAAATAAATAAAATAAAATAAAATCCGTTTATTTCGGACAACAGAAACTAAAGCCTAAAGTTTTATGGCCTAGCACTAAGCAGCAGAAATATGAAGTCGGTGCTTCATTCAAAGAATATTCCGCTCGCACCGCACCGACTTCATATTTCTGCTGCTTACTGCTAGGCCATAAAACTTTAGGCTTTAGTTTCTATTGTCCGAAATAAACGCATTTATTTTATTTTATTTATTTATCATTATTTTAGGGAATTATTTAACGTTTTTTTTATGTTTTTTTTTTCTCTTAAACTACAAGCTACGTAGCGGAAACCACGCGGAAACTGATGCGGCCGCACAGTGCTCTCTGCCTGAAATAAAAATAATATTGATGAAAAGTGATTTTCATCTCTCATACTTTGAAATTGAGGGATCGTACATATCTTGTCTGACATACGAGTTATCAATTTCTACCCTAGGTAGTAATTAATAAAAAAAAAAAAAACTGCCAAGAGCGTGTCGGGGACGCCCAAGATAGCCATTACGAAAAAGTAAATCCGTAGAGGTCCTTGGATACCTAATTTATAACCAGTGTTAATATAGCAAAGCCCTACTCCTAAGCAAACTGAAAGCAGTTTGGGTGGAGTCATTTTATATCGGCTACTGAATAGACAAACGAAATAAGTTGGCTAACTATATCACTCGCAAACCTGTATATAATACTTATCTGTGATAGTTTTCCATATAAATTCACTAATCCTCTACTGCTCTGATTTTTTCACATTTCCAAATACAACAGTTTCGCTGGTAAAGAGCGGGGGGGGGGGGGACACTTCTTGACTACAACAAAAATTATCACTTCAAATCCCTCAATCGAAAAATTACCTTGGAATACCCACAGTATTTTTAAAAGACCTGTCCAACGATACCCCACACTACAGGGAAGACGAAAATAGTTATTTTTAATACAGTTGCTCAAAAAGTTGTGTTTTTCGTACTAGTGCTTTTTACTTTTCCCAAGGCGCCGGTGGCTCCAGGGCGCCTTCACCTTCCTCCTCCTCCCCGACAGGGCAGCCCCCGCCGGCTCACCGTCTTTGGTTTACACGTGCGGAAGTGTCATTTTCACTTGTCCAGAGTCTCGACTCTCGTCTCACGGCTCGGGCCCAGACACCCCAGGACTCGTGCATAATGACATACTTTCCGCACTTATATCAAAAAGTACTATTGTTTTACAAGGGTGCAAATTTGTATTTTACCTGCGAGAGTGGAATTGGAAAACGAGCTTGCGAACTGATATTATAGTTGAACCACGAGCGAAGCGAGTGGTTCTAAAATAGAATCCTGAGCGTAGCGAGTGTTTCAACACACGAGAAGTAAAATACATTTGCACCCGTGTGTAACACCACGTGCGAGCTAGGGTTTGAACTAGGGTTGCCAGCTTTAAAATACGAATTTAAGGGAAACATTGATTTCAAATGCGGGACAAGGGTTTAAAAACCGGGATTCAACTAATTTTATTTAGATTACAAAAAACGTGAAGATTTCTTTGCAAACATGGATGAGAAGTAAAATAAAACACCGTGTCAGTTTAATAATAGTCAATGTTTAGGTGCTAAACAAAAAAAACAATTACAGACTTTATACCTTATAGTGTAATTCACATTTTAGAAAACTGCAAACCTTGCTTTTTCTATTACGTATTTTTTAAATGTGCGTACGTAGCTATAATTCCTAAAAGCGAGATATTTAGCGTCCCGCACACACCCTGAGAGGGACGTCACGCTTATAGCGGGATGACTGGCGACTCTAGTTTGAAACCACGATCCTCTGCTTGAGAGGCCATAGATCGAACCACTAGGCTATCACGGCTTTTTCGCGGATATTCAATTTCATGATTGTTTAGAATATGGCAAAGCATAGGTTGCTATAGGATTGGTTAACTTAGGCGCACCTACAGCCGAAGTGTTACCCCATGGTAGAGCCGAATTAACTTTTGAGTCTACTAGTCTTTAACTATTTCCAAGTAAAGCGTAGGTAGATTGTCTTAAAAAGTTATATTCATTCATAATATTCAATTAATTAATTAATACCAAAAGTTAGTACCTATTCAATAGTTTTAAATCTAATTGTAACTGCATTAACTGAAAAAAAAAAACTTTATCTAAAAAGAACCAACATTTCTGGGTGGCAATTTCCTTTGATAATTCCCTTCATGATTGTTTACGGAAGCGTTACGATAAAAGACTATCGATATCCGGTGCAAGAATACCTTATTCGATTCAGAAATAACACCTAATTTGAAGGCGTTAATGTGTTTTAATGTAGTGAAATCGAGAACAGCTAATGCGGTGTCAGTTTATTTAAACAAGTGGCATGTGTTTACTGTGGCGCGGGCGAGGACATCGATCGTCACGGGATGCGCCCCATATCGTTTTATCACTTAGTAAGTAGTGAATATTGCGAGATTATCCTTTTGCTTTAGGTGTCATGTTTTTGAATCGGCTTTGTAAATCTGTATGTTACCTACCTACTCTAATAATACATACGGTGGTAACTCATCATTACGAATGTTTAATTAAATTATAACGTAGGTATGAAGCAGTGGGTTAATTATGGCTTTTCTAAAAATAAGGTTGATTTTTACGTTTTATTTAGAGGTTCATGCGAAATAATAGAGGTACGGTCAAGTGCAAAAATAAGTACCTACCTATTTATTATGCACAATAAATTGCAAATAAGGCAAATAGGTACCACACGTAACACGATCCCAAAAACCTCGACTTAGGTATCTTTATTTGCATCTTGACCTGTTATGGAAACTTTCGCAAAAAAAATACTGAAATTACAGCTTTTAAGAAAATAGTCAAAGTGTAATTTGTACTGCTGCTAAATGGTTTCGTAGTATACACCTACCTGCTTACACCAGCAGATTGTTCTCAACCTGCCACAGTTTATCTCGCGTTCTGAAACGCGATAGTTTAACGAGAGATTGTATTCCGGAGGCGTCCAGTTATTTGATTTGTGTTCGGATCAAGTTCTGTTTTTGTTTGCAATGAAGCGACGATCGGGCCCCGAAGCGAGGAGTCCCGAGGGTGACCACTAGTGCAAACATTCCTTGTGTTTGTCATTGATTTTCCGCTAAATTAAGTTATCAATGAGCAGGGATTCTAATCACATTTCGGTGTCAGTTGATGTGCATCGGTGTATCAAGTCTGTATACAATAAAATTATGGACTTTAACTTATAAGTTTTTTGATGCAAACCGCGCGAGCCAAGAAAAAAAAAAGTTTTTTGATACAATATTTTTTTGTTACTTCGGTCTTTTTGTCTGAAATCAATTTCGACATATTTAGGTAACGAATGAAGATTTAAAAAAAAAATAGGGTAGTTAATATGAACTTTTGGCGAAACCAGCAGTGCAGCTGCGTTTTCGCCCGTTTCCGATCAAGTTAATCCTACTTTCTGACAGGTGGCACTCAAAAGGCAGCAAGCAGCGGAAGACAAGATAGCTCTGCACCTGGCGTCCGTGGAGAGCGGAACAGCTTTGGATGCTCTCCCGCCGGGCCGCATCTACGGCATGCGCGTCACTGGCCCGTGCCCTAGCCCTGGCGCCGAGCCCGACTCTGCTGCCGATGATCAGACAGTAACTTCACCTACCTACATCATATGTATATATAGGTTGTGCAAAGAAGCAGTTATGACATGACATGATGCGATGATGATATGATGAGCTCTACCTAGCGTTTATAATGAGCCTACACAATGCGGTCTAATGTAATGTAATGTTTTTAGTTTATGCAAATATGGACTGCACGATTTGTTCTCATACGTAAATCTACGAGTTAAATTCCATAGTTAATATAATAATTAATTAATAATAATTATAGGATTATACAGATGGTTTTGCTCTTATTTCGTAGCCGATACATATCGACAGCGAGACGAGCGACTCTCTGCCAGAATGTTGCGTGGCGTCGCCCGACTCTGCAGGAAACTCTTCAACTTCTCCTAGACTACGGTAAATCTACACGTCATATTCTTAAACTAAACTTTTAAAGCCGATGAGAAATATTTTTATGAGTCGCCTGAACGATTTGTATCTTTGAGTAGATCCACAAGTATCTACAGCTTCTGTCTTACTTACCGTCACCATCTCTTAACCCAGTGTCAGCGCCAGCGAGGATGCCGAAGCAGAGACGGCAGTCAGTACGGCCGGTCTCGAGATGTTGAGCAAGCTGTTTCCCGGCAAGAAACGGTCGGTGCTGGAGCTTGTGTTGCGTCGATGCAACCACGACCTGCTGAGAGCCGTGGAACATTGCAACGCTACACATGTGAGTGGTCATGTGGTTGCTTTAATTCAAAAAATTCAAAATTCATTTTTTTTTCTTTAGACCTTTACAGAAGGTCTAGTGTGCGAACAGTTTCCTTGTTTGACGGTCAGTGCGTCCCTTTCCTACGTCGGCATTTTCTAGTTATAAATACGCTACCTTTACTCACATTCTGGACTATAAAACTCGAGCAAATAGGATTCTCCATCAAATGTACCTACTAATTTGGGATAAATACAGTTTGTACAAAAACTGTGTAATTGCAGGCTCTACACGACAAAACAATACTGGCCAGTGCCGGCGCCAGCACCAGTTTCGAGGGTTCCGTATCGAGTTCCGCAGAGGTGGAAACAAGATGGTCTGCCTTCAGGCCGGTCGGACAGCGGCCGTTGCTGCCCGCGCTGGTGATGGGCCGGGTGTGTGGGTCCGAGTGGTTGGTACCCCTGCCAGCTTTACCCGCGCTCTCGGGTCCACTACTACTGCCATTGCAGCATCCACACCAACCGCCGGTGTGTACGCCTGATTGCCGGCAATGCAATCGACATTAAAATAATTGGCTTGTTGCATATTGCGTAGTATATACCTACTCATTATATAGATACCTAGTCGATTGAGACGTAATAATAATAATAATAAGTAAGCCAGATTTAAGTTGTTAGAATTTGTTTTGTTTACAAGTAAATCTATTCTGCAGGAATTATAGCAAATAATGTTATTTGGTTATTAAATAAATTAATATCATGGGACGATTGACACCAAAGCCTACTATGGGTACTAGACAACGTAAAAACTTACTTATATAGATAAATACATATTCAAGTAGGTACATATTAAACATCCAAGACCCGAGAACAAACATTCATTCATCATACAAACATCTGCCCCGACCGGGGATCGAACCCGGGACCTCAAGCTTCATAGTCAGGGTCTCTAACCACTAGGCTCTCCGGTCGTCAAATATATATACTTATGCATCTAAATGTATTTGGGTATTATGTTTATGTATTTTCAGCTTCGTGTACGTGCATGATAATGTATATGATTACAGATAACTATTAGGTGCGTGTATAGATTAAGACACCTATTGTATTTTTTCTATCTAACCAAAGATTAATGCCAAATAAGTAAATAGTCCTGGTAAGTTTTTAATTATCACCAAACTCTATTCTACCTTAAGTTAGTTAAATAAGCTTTGTATAAATACAAATAAATATAACAAAATTGATCAAATACGTAAATGTTCCATTTCATTTTTATTATTTGTCTAACCCACAGTGGCTCTAAAATAGTTTTTTACGATATTAAAGATAACTGTCACGGGACAATTGACACCAATTGACCTAGTCCCAAACTAGGCAAAGCCTGTACTATGTGTACTAGACAACGGATGAACATACTTATATAGATAAATACATACTTCAATTCACATTAAACATTCAAAACCCGAGAACAAACATTCGTGTTCGTCACACAAACATCTGCCCCGACTGGGGATCGGGACCAGGGTCTCTAACCACTAGGCTATCCGGTCGTCACGTCACGGAGACGTCGATATTTTTAGATCTTTTTTTTCATGATTTTTTCATGAAATGCTGACTCTACAATTGTAATATAGTTTGTGATGTGGCTAATCAAATGCTTTTCTCTTCTATCTATACCTATAAAACAGTATCGTGACTGGCTGACTGACTGGCAGATTGACTGACAGACAACGGACAGCCTAAACCAGTGGACCTAAAAACTTGAAATTTGGCAAACATATACCTTGAGTATCGTAGAAGTGCACTAAGAAGGGATTTTTCGAAATCCCCACTAGATAGGGAACTAGCCAATTTTGAAATATTTCACGGGAGCAAAGCCGCGGGGCTTAAGCTAGTTTCTTATAATACAAATCCACTTACAACAGTAGGTACTTAATTTATATTTGCCTTAAACAACTTTTCAAAGAGCAAATGCATGTTTTACAAACACGCGACTTCATAGAATTGGTAGGCGATTGTTTGCTGTGCGTTGGCATCTTAAATACCGATCCACAAAGTTGGTACCTATAAGGATCGACCAAAATCACCATAGAATATGAAAATCAAGTAAACTTGGCCCAGACGCAGTGAACAACTACTTTTTTGACCCTGCCTCCCCTTCTAGACGGGGCTCTACCTAAGTACTAGATAAAAGCTCTACCTACAAATTGACAGACGGAAAAGAGAATACGGTAAGAAGTAGGTAGCCTTAAAGTATTTGCAGTGTAAACAGTTAATAAATATGAATTAGTTGGACAAACACCGGCACCCTCGGCGCTTGCGGCGATGCACCGGACAGTAACAAATCCGTGACGACAATCCAAATGAAGATGGAATCCCAACCGTTAGGATAATGTTTGGGTTGGTACTCGTAATGAAAATGATAGGGACTTGTTTTTCTGTCACAATGGCGGAAGGTGGTGGTTATTCAATTCGTTGTACTTACGAATTATGAATCAATGCAGCGTTACAAAAATATGTGGGTATCACGCGCTCTTATACCGTTTAAAATAATTCGAAATTGGTATGTTTAATTTAAGACGTTACAAATACACAGGCACAATACATGTAGGTTTTCCACCCAAATGAGCGTATAAGACTTTTTAAGTAGGTATGTATTGTATTGTACCGACCTAACGCAACCTTTTCGTGAATAATGAAGAGGCTTTGAACATAGTACCATATCAATCATAACATAAAAGCTAGGTAGGTAGGTACGTACGGTTAACAGCAGAGAAAGGTACCCCCTGTCTAGCTGTCGGTACTATGTCAAAGTGAGGTGTAGGTATATCATTAGTATCAGCATCATTTATTAGGCCAATAAGCAGATACAACACACTGGTCTTATCAAAGTAACAAACAACGTTAGGTAGGTAAGTAGGTATCCTTATTTGCTGATGATTATGAAAGTTCAAACAGAAGTCAATGTGAATCGAAGTATTTCCATACGTTTTACATAATTTGTTTGGATTCCTAC
This sequence comes from Clepsis dumicolana, assembly GCA_963691665.1. Lineage (NCBI taxonomy): Eukaryota > Metazoa > Arthropoda > Insecta > Lepidoptera > Tortricidae > Clepsis > Clepsis dumicolana. Next base: position 9,335,112 of record OY829510.1, on the reverse strand, counting down.
TTAAAATAATGTATCGATTCACTCCAAGTCAAGACAGAAAGTGAATCGAATATTACCTCGTAAAATGTGGTTGTTATTATTGCTTATTATTTTGATGATGGTTGTTTGTGACGCAAACTATTTTATAAGAACATACTTTACGGTTATAAGTAGTAGATTATTTAACAGCAACATCGATATTAATGGTTTATCAACGATCTATGGTGAGTACGTACAGATTACGCTTTATGAAGTTGTTATTAAGTCCGAAAGTGACGAACCTACTTGACTGACTCATGCGATGTTATTTTTACGTATTTTTAAGGTATTTGCACACCTCAAGACTGCGATCTCAGCTTCAAATACATGCGTTTAGCTAGACTAGTCCGCGATTTGGACTTTGCTCGATACCAGTTCTACGATCGCACCGGTATTTATCAAAAGAGTAAACAATTGCACATTAAGTCGTTGCAAGGGTGTACTCTCACTATAACTTCGGAGCCAGTGCCGCTGTTGGCAGTTTACAAGATCGATACGAAGGTAAATTAAATTGTGATCGTTAAATGTTGAAGTTGATGGATTTGATAACGGCAGTCTATATGTATAAATATCGGGTGACTGCTTAGTCCAGTACTGGAACACGTTCATTACCCCGTAAACTCACAAAACTTACAAGTGGCCAATTTTTTGTAGGCAGTTAGAATTTACTGAATACTACTTGTAAAAAAAAAATAACAGAATTTGACATTGCTTTTGGAATTATCTAGAAATTTGTTAGTAACACTTGTAAATCCAAAGAAAAAACATGCAAGTGTAAATTTTCTCCACTAGATTATTGTATTTAACTATTAGAACAACACCTATAATTTTCTAACACTTTCATCAAGAGCTTACGCCAGCATTATTTAAATCACGTAAAAAAAACATAGATCTCTTAAAAAAATTACAAGTCAATGATGACTGCTGAAATGTATTTAAACCTGTTAAAAGTAAACACAGTTTTAATTTCTAACAGATTTATCAATAGCGTGTTCTTTTATAAGCAGTGGAATTTTCAAAGCGGTCTATTTTACACAAAAAAAATTTCATAATTCTCAAATCGGCTTATTTGATTCGGTTTTATTATAGTAATTTATAGACAAAAATTCTAACGAATTCATAAATAGCTTAAAATTTTATTAACTTATCAGTTATCCCTAATTTAAATACACGCGACCTCGCGCGAGCCAGGCGCAGCGCTCTCGCAGCCAGACAAAAGTCAGCGTCATATATATGGTGACATCCAAAGTGCTAAATAGAAATAAAAACGAGTAGATTGTTAGACACCGAACAGCACCGGGATTGCTGGACCACGGCCTTTTATTATTACAGGTAAGTACGTGATTGGCTGCGAACGCGCTGCACCTGGTTCGCGCGAGGCTGCGTGTATTTAATTTAGGGATATAACTGGTTAGTTAATAAAATTTAAAGCTATTGATTAATTCGTTAGAATTTTTGTCCATAAATTACTATAATAAAACCGAATCGAATAAGCCGATTCGAGAATTATGAGATTTTTTTGTGTAAAATAGAACGCTTTGAACATTCCACTGCTTACAAAAAAACACGCTATTGATAAATCTGTTAGAAATTAAAACTTTGGTTACTTTTAACAGGTTTAAATACATTTCAGCAGCCATCATTGGCTTATAATTTTTTTACGTGATTTAAATAATGCTGGCGTAAGCTCTTGATGAAAGTGTTAGAAAATGTTAGGTGTTGTTCTAAAATACAATAATCTAGTAAAGAAAATTTACACTTGCATATTTTTTCTTTGGATTTACAAGTGTTACTAACAAATACCTGGATAATCTCAAAAGCAATGTAAAATTCTGATATTTTTTTTACAAGTAGTACTCAGTCAATTCTAACTGCCTACAAAAAATTGCGCACTTGTATGTTTTGCGACTTGAATTCTCTTCGGGTATCGGATTAGCTGGTTATTTGTGCTAGGTAGGTAAGAAGAGGTTTATGTACCTCGGCAAGTTTTGCTTTCGTTTGGCATTATACCTGAATTTTATTTTATTTCAGCTGGTGTACTGGGACGATCGCTCTTTGTTTTTTGAGCATCAAGTTGTTACCCTCAGCGACGACAAAGTGCGATCGTTCCTTGTTTCCCGTCAGCACGCGATCGGCGAGAATGGGCATTCTACCGAGGTTCTGCTCCAAGACCTCACTGTACGAGAGATGAGGCCGCAATGTCCTGAGTATATTGAATGCTGGTTGAGGAGTATGCAGATTTCTAGTAACAAGCTAAGAAGTGTTAAAGTAAAATAAACTGAGCATAAGTTGTATTTGCAGCTATTTATCCCTTTACTGGAATGGCATCACAGACTTTAATACATTTCACTGCCCGTCCATAATAGGTACTTTAGGTACGGTTGAGGAAATTAATTCCTGACCCAACATCCTTTTCACAGTAAACGTCAGTGACATCGCATAGCTTGACAAGGAAAATCTTTATGAATTATAATTTCCTCGACTGTACGAGTAGGTACGTAAAGAATTAAATATGTACCTACCTAATTAATTTGTATTGTTAAATTCCGAAAAACCCGCCCAAGAGCGTGTCGAACACGCGTAGGTATAGTGTTTCGTATTCGTTACAGAATAGTTCTTGCATATTTTTAATAGTAAGTAGGTGAGGTAAGTAGGTAGGTAGGAGTAGTAAGTTAGGGTTTCGTACCTCAAATGGAAAAAACGGAACCCTTATAGGATCACTTTGTTGTCCGTCTGTCTGTCTGCCTGTCCGTCCATCCGTCCGTCTGTCTGTCCGTCCGTCCGTCCGTCTGTCCGTCCGTCTGTCTCAATCACCAATGGGATACAGTACACATAAAATAATAACAGCCCCACTTTATGTGTAGGGGAGGTAAGGTAAGTACCCTATTTTTTGTTAAGCATTTTATTCTACCACTATTTTTCGGCGTGATTAACATGTATTTGCATGCCGAATTACATCTTTCTGGATATTCTATAGTAGGTAGTTGCCTACAAAGAGTCTCTAGCTATGCCGCGGACAGACAGACGGACAGACAGACGGACAGACCGACGGACAGACAAACATTACAGACGGACATAATGGTGAAACTAGGTATACCTAAGGGTTCTTTGTTGACAGAGTTATTGAGTCGTCCGAGTAGATCATACAGACATAGACTTAAATATGGTATATTTACGTATGTAAATAGGTATAGGTAGTCGAAGATCCTTAACTTTTATCTCGTCCACAAAGTAAAACGCCCACCAAAATCAACACATTGAATGTTAAGGGGAATCAAGGTGTTTTCACAAATGCCGTTATTAAAGCAAAACATACCTAAATTCTTCTAAATTCAAAACAATATCAAAACCAGTCATTATTTTAGTGGTCAGGGTCCCGTTGATTCGGATCTGCGTCTAACTTAACTACCTACACAGTGACCGGTTCAACGACTTTTACGCTGTTGCGTCAACACTATACAGCGGCAACTTCGCATACCACAGCAAACACTGCTAGACCGCGAACGTCACGATCTAATAACTTTAATTTACTTTAAATATCTTAAATATTACCTAAACAATGTTATGCATACTAACAGTACTTGTGGCCCTTGCGTATATCTTCTGGGATGTGAACTATTTCCTACGCGTGGCTTTCACGATTGGGATCGGCCGGCTGTTCCAAAAGAAATGCGGAGTTAATGATACATCGACTATTTATGGTAAGTTTCCAGTGTTATTTATGCTCAATTTACTTATTCGTAGATGTAAATTTGAGACTTTCAACTAAAAAGTTCATTACAATATCGGAATTACTTATTTCAAAAGTGTTTCATTAAACTACCAGATGCTTAAATAGAGAGGATTTAGGGTAGGTAATCATTCTAAGCGTGATTATAAAAATAACTAAATAGGTACTTAGGTGCTTGTGACTGTTTTGTCTGTCAGGGGCTTGGAAGCAGTACAAGTTGTTTGTTTGTTTGTGCACTAGGAGAAATAAAAATAAAAATGAAATAAATCAGCGAAATTACACAAAACCCAAGTATAATGAAGCCAGCATAAACGAGGCCATGTGCATGTATTTATTCAACGTAACGCCGCCGTAGTATGAGTAGGTACATATTAATTAATTTACCATTGATTTACTTAGCAGTTCCTAGTGTACACTAAACATAATATTTTCTTTAAAACACGCATAATCTAACTTAATTCGGAAAAAATCAATACTTACACCTAATATCCCATTACAACCCTCCTTGTGATATTTCGTGATTTTTATCGAACCCCTCCCCCCTTCCGAGCTTCACGTCTTTAACGGACGCTCCCCTAGCGTATTGTTTTTAGTTCTTTAATTCTATGGCTATTTTTGCAATATCAAGTAAAAAAATCACATTCAAATATAAGTATTATCGCATCGAATTTACAATAAGTATTCAATTCAATATATTACATTAGATCTGGTACCTATCTTCTTACCAAATTTCATCTAGATTGGTGCAGCGGTTTTTCTGTGAAGCAGTAACAAACAGACAGACAGAGAGACAGAGTTACTTTCGCATTTATAATATTAGTTAGGATTAGGATTCATTGTAGACATGTAAATTCTCCTTCATTCACGCTCGTACTCGTTCCTTAGGTTTCTGCACCACACAAGATGTGGACATCTTCCTTCGACACATGAACAACGCTCGCTACGTCAGGGAGCTTGACTTTGCCCGTTTCCACTTCTACGACCGAACGGGTATCTACGCCAACATTACAGCGGCTAAGGGACACGCCCTGCAGGGAGCATCTAGCATCCGCTACAGGAGGACCATCCCGATCTTCAGCGCGTACAAAGTGGAGACAAGGGTGAGTTAATGCGATTGTGTGTTGTTTTTAAAGGTATGAGACTTCAGACTAGGGGTCAGACTTTGAATGACTTCAGTCAGCCTGACGGACTGATGGAAGGCTGAACGGTCTGCTGCCACGGCAGGGAAGGCCGGTCAACACTTTGACCCCACAATGAAGCCAAAAGGGTTCGACCTACCTCAACTCTGGTGCCGAATGAACAGGCTGTAGACTGGGCACGGGCGGTGTTATTCCCTTCAACATAAATGGGACTGGAGAGAGTTTCCTCTCTGCGATTGCGGGTTGGAGGAACAAACCACCGAGCACATCTTCCGGCGCTGTCCCCTTCACTCCTACCCCGGAACTGCTGAACACCTTGATAATCCGACACCTGACTTAGTTGCCTGGCTTAGCAACCTCAAAGCTGTTCTCTGATTGCCCACATATTTTATTGCCATAGGATTAATAATAGGGGTCCGAGAGTTCCGAGCCAAAATGGCAAAAACGGAACCCTTACAGTTTCATCATGTCCGTCTGTCCGTCCGTTTGTCCGTCTGTCCGCCGCTTAGCTCAAAAACTTTTGGTGCAGGAAAGCTGTATTTTACATAAACATACATGTTAACTATTTAGGCACAGAATACATAATAGTACATACAAGCACTAGGCCAAAAAAGTGGTACAATGAGATCTTGAAAAAAAAATAAAATTTTTTTAGGGGTAAGTGCCTCCCGTAAACTTCAAGTAGGGACGTTTTTCTTTCTCATCGTTGGATAGGTATTTTAAAAATATTGACTGCGCTCGAAGATTATTTTTCGATTGAGTTATTCGTTTGCGAAATACTTAGCTTTGAAGGGCTCATTTCTGTTAGAGTCAAGTGTACCCCCCCCCCTCTACCAGAGAAACTGTTGTATTTGGAAATGTGAAAAAAATCAGGACAGTTATATAGTGCATAATATAGTTCATTTAAAAGGAAAACTATCAAATGTAAGTTATAATTTATAGGTTTGCCAACCAATAGTTGACAAACTTATTATGTTTGTTTATGTCAGTAACTATAATAGGTAAAATTACCCCACACTGAGTACAGTTTCCATAGGAGTATGGCTCTGCTAACACTGGTTATAAATTAGGTAGGTATGCAAGGACTTTTTCGTAAGGGCTAAGGAACCCTGTCCTGGGAGTGTCTGACATGCCCTGGGCCGACTTCTACGATCGAACTGGTATCTAGTCTAGTTACTTATTCAGTTACTTACATACATTTCTAAAGCATTAAAATGCTTATAAATTACATTTAACTTCACCAAGGTTCACGGTTAGGTATATGAGGTCAACTCCAAACATGACAACGCAAACAAACTCCAACAAACAAGCCACGTAAATTCACATGTTCAAATTATGTATACATAATATACATAATTAAAGTTTTCTTTATTATTTCTTCCAGCTGGCGTATTGGGACGACAAGACTTTATTCATCGAGCAGAAGTTCATAACTCTCAGCGACGGGTTCGTTCGAGCTGTCGTGCTTTCCCGCCAAAACCTCATCGATGTGACTGCAGAAACCCTCTTCAAAGGCATCCCAGGAGCTGCGACGAAGCCGGAATGCCCCGAGGAGATCACGCACTGGCTACAGTCCATAGAGATATCCAGCGCTAAGTTGAGGAAGAAGGATTAGGCGTTATATTTAAGACTGATAATTTTATTAAATCTGAACTATTTTTCTTTACTGTCGCTTTTTAATTTACTTTAAACAAGGGTTTGTAATTAATCTACTTCACAGTGTACTCTTGGATTAAGGAGATAGTTTTTTTGAGAATCTTCAATAACGATTCCATACTTTTAGAATTAAAGAAAATAATATATTTAAATCAACAATTTTCTGATAGGTATAAGTAGATGCTGTGGTAGATGTGAAGGTAAACCTATTTATTTGCAGGTTCCGAATCCGTTTCAGAATCATTTTCTTGGAGTGTTTTAACAAATGTTGTTTAAAAACTAAAACAAAATAAATACAACTAATTAAAAAGCCAGCCGGCACCACAAATGGTAAAAATACAAAATAACACAAGGTATCGTATTACGCACCGGCGCGGCACTCTGACGCAGTCGGGTAGGATTACTGTTTACACAACCTGCAGACATCAGCAGGATTTAGGGATCTAGCACAATAATAACACAAGCTATAATAATCCCTCTATATCCCACACTTAAGTGCCAAGTTTGAAACACTATACGGAAATCGCGCGATATATCTCCCGGCTGACTAAATTGTGATGAATTTCGCTCAAGGTTCGAAAAACAGCCGAGCATGTTTTTTTTCCATGGTAAAAGAAACTTTCTTCGTTTTGAAAAGGATTAAAATTTGAGCGCACTGAGTACTGTCGTTGTGTGTTTTGAATGAGAAATGGCCAGTCTAATGTTGTGTGTAAACATTGGGATTGGGTAAATTAACTTTATAGTTAGTGTATCAGATGAACACAAAAAAATATAAGCCCCGCGTGAAGATTCGATCTGTAATTCACTTCAGTATGAGGTACTACCATGCATTTGCCTCGCCAAAATCCTGATCTATTTTAGTTCGAATACTTTTCTTATTTCCCATGCAGTGCACAAGCCTGATTGACAATATTCTATTGAAATTTGTTTTTGTGTGACTGTTCTTATATTATGTGTATAATTAAGGACAGCCAGACAAAAAATGTTTCAATATTCGATACTCCTTATATAAGGAGTTGAGAGGTTTTAATCATTATACTTAATCATCAGTTTTCTACATGACACAATTTTGTTAACGTCCTCAAAAGTATGCAACGGTAACCTTTTATTAAAGCAAGGTGGTCGTGTCTTTATTCTTTGATGTCTAACGCCATATTCGTCGTGCCTTTCCTCTCGATTAAAAAACCGGCCAAGAGCGTGAGGACACACCGAAAAGGGTTCCGAGCCGTTACGAAAAAGTGTCTGCTTAGGAGTCTAATTTTAATGGTGCTTTTCTAAAACATGTAAACCTGTAAAGTCTACTTAGCTGTTATTGACAGTTTTCGTTTTAAATTCATTATGCACTACTAGGTACCATGATATTTTAACATTTCCATATACAACGTTTCGCTGGTTCTCAGTTCACTCTCTTTGATTAAAAATAAACTTTGATTTTAAAAATAACTTTGGTCACTTTGCTTCCAACAAAAATTTGCACTTTTAAAGCTAAATATGCAAATGGATCCCTGAATTGAAAAATGGCCTTCTCTCATCCTCAATATTTTTGAAAGACTTAACGACACCCCGCCCCATCCATGGGGATGGGGTTCGCAAGAAAAAAAGTCATCCCCCATCCCACTTCATGTTAAGGGAGCTACCACATTTTTTTCTACCATTTTGTCCGGGTGATTTACAGCATTCTAATAGCAAGAGTCTGAGCTTAGCCGCGCCACAGAATACGTAAGTACTGACATAATGGCCGCGCACAGACTGACGGTCGGACATGGCGAACAATAAAGTTAGGTTCCTTGTTGACTACGGAACCCTAAAAAGATTTAGCTGCGTGCGTAGATGCGTGTGAAGTAGCATTAGGTTTTCATGCTTCTTTATTATTAGTACGGCAAGGCAAGGCAGCCCGCGGCGACCACACACGCGTCTTGTAGTTTGACGAGATGATCTTGATATTCAGAGGTTGGAGTCTAATAAAATGACAATAAATCATTGGGTTAGTTATTATAACAATACATATAATAAGGCCGATTTACACCGACCTGGGTTAGACCCGGGGTTAACTTAACGTCAGACGATACAAATAGTTACGTCAAGATAGTTTGTGTCTAACCCAAAATGTGTCTAACCCAGAGAAGTTTAAGTCGACCTAAGTGAATTAGTGCTTCACTACCCCTACGAAACATATTTATTTAACGTTACATACATAGTTTAATCTATATATATAAATTACAAATATTTACAAAATTTGGATTTAAAAATTGTCTCAATAAAGTACGTGGTCAAAAGTCAAGTTAGTCTGTTGGAAAAAAAGTATTAAATGTATCAAGACGGTTTGGGAGTGGTAAAATGAACGGTGGCGCTAACCGCGTGTGTCTTGTCGCTAAACCATAACAAAATGTACATTAGCTTTAGTGGCTCTGTCTCGGCACGAGCACATTTATATCAACCAAATTTTATTTCATCACAAAATAACAAGCCATTAGAAGAAATATCACTATAAGTACTTACTAATAACCCCCTTATAATCCAAAAAGTTATGTAGTCGGCTCATATATCTCATTATGTCTTTAGTATTACTTAGTCTCGGTACCTACCTTAATTCGTAGTTTAATTTTTAATTTGTAAGTAATATCGTATGACACAAAAAAAAGATTAAGAAAAAAGACCTAAGTATCTTTTATGGTTAACTTGTTTATAAGGTAAGTCTGGAATATCGAATACTACCTACCTGGAGTGCTAGTTTTCGGGATGAGAAATACCTACCCTGTGATATTTAATTCTGAGATAGAAACAGTCTATGACTCATACACTTCGAAATGAAGATGCACTTAACTAATGACTCGTATCTAAAGTTAGGGTTAGATAATGAGACGTTTAATTAAACTACTTAATTAGGTACAATTAACTCTTATTCAAGTAAATTTGTATAAAGTTGTATAATGTGACGGTTTTGAAACGACTTATTAATGCCTTTCTGAAAATTAGATTACCTATGCAAATGTTTAAAATGAAGGCATAAGTAAGTAGGTCATTCGTGAAAGGTATCCATTGTACATACCTAATGACTAATGACACTCATAAATTTTCTTTGAAGGGCTAATAATAGAGGTAAACATTGGTTACCAATAAAAAGCTATCATTTCAATAGAAGTGTATGGGCAGTTTATTTAAATATGTAATGATGTATTTACAGCAGAATCGATGTTATCCATGCTAACAAAATTTCAGTTTGTATAATAAAGTAGATGTGGTGTGGTGACTCCTACTATAATATCTTATATACTCAATATCAAAATTAGAGGAACGTTTTAACGTTCCTCTAATTTTGGCCTTGAGTGTATATGGTCCAGAAAGTGATATACTTACCTAAAGGTATTCTACAAATTTAGATTTTCGGTTTTACGAGAATACGCTGAGCTTAAATTGTCTGGCTAACTTATACTGGACGTGGCGGTCCATTAATTAATGGTAGACTGAGTCTTTTCGTACTAGACTCATAATAGAAGTTGAAGCCCCGCGTCTGCGTATCGCCGCCACCCCCTCGGCCTCGTCCAATAGCTTCCTACTTAGCATGTGGTGATTTTACTGTTTTATGACAAAAGCAGAGTTAATGCAGACGGTCGTCGCCACTCGCCAGTTAGCATTGGTGAACTATAATGTTATTCTAACTCTACAAGATGCTAGTATCTCCAAGTTTATTACATCCAGTGGAAGTACTGCTCCAAATTTTAATAGACAAGTACTTGCTGACATCCTTTTGTATAACTTTGGTTACGGAGACAGAATTAACATTTCTTCCACCATCAAACCTAAGTTTTGTATATATTCATCCAGAATACAACCTTACGGATCAAATCTTAGATGCATCAGAAAAAGGTTGTTCCGATTTCATAATACAAATGGAAAAGCCTGAAAATTTTATGACTGCCTTTGAAAAGGTTAACCATTTGGGAGACATAAGAAGAAGCGACAAAAAGTTGATATTCTTACCTTTACAAAATGTGGATTTCAACACTAGCGTTCTTATGGATATTTTAAGGCTCAAAGTGACTGGTTTTTTTGCAAATATTTTGCTGGTTCTACCACCCACAAAATGTACGTACCACTGTGATTACTATGATTTGGTGACGCATAACTTTGTTGGTCCGGATGCTGAGGTTAATCAGCCACTTTATTTGGACCGATGGGACTTTAGCCTAGAGCAGGTCGATAATGGTGTCAATTTGTTCCCTCATGACATGTCAAACATGAACGGCAAGACGGTTAAAGTCGCTGCGTTCACGTATAAACCATACGTATTGCTGGATCTTGATCCGTCTTACAATGCTCTGGGTCGCGATGGTCTCGAAATAAGAATCATTGATGAATTTTGCAGGTAACTTTCAAAATGACTTAATTACTAACACTACAATGAGCAATCCCTTTATTGTACCTACTCGCAGCTTTATTAAGTTGCTTTTTGATGGCAGGTGGATAAACTGTACCGTGGAACTTGTAAGAGATGATGAAAATGAGTGGGGGGAAATATATGACAATCTCACGGGAGTGGGGATTTTGGGCAATGTCGTCGAAGATCGAGCCGATATGGGAATCAGTGAGTTACTATTTATTTCCTTGCCTATTAGCTCAGTCAAATTAAATTTCAATGTATGGGAATTTTGGAAAAATTAATGGAGACGATTTTTCTGTGGGAATAGTTTCCATGCATGGGGAAGTTAAAAAATATCAAGTGTCCCCCCCCCCCCTCAAGCCTGAAAGTGTCCCGAATCGTGGTTTTCATCAGTTTTAAAGAAAACTGTTCGCGATACATGAAAAGTGTTTACTGACGAAATAGTACTCGTTAAATTTACTATCAACCTTTAATTTTTTGTGTTCAAGTTAATTTAAACAGTATATAAATAAACGATACCTCTTTTTACAAAGAACATTCCATTCTTTATTTTGGCAGTATAACTTTTGGCCGTGAATTGCGTATGTTTCGAGAAAACTACATTTTTAATAAAAAAAAAGAAAATTTACGAAAAATGCCCATATTCAGTGTCCGATAGTACAAAAACCTAAAGAGATATCGCTTTTGTATGTATCGTCCATAAACACTTTTAATGTATCGTGAACGACTTTCTTTAAAACTGATGAAAACCTCGATTCGGGACACTTTCAGGCTCGAGAGGGGAGGGGAGGGGAAGACGCACCCACGGGATAGGGGGGACACTTGACATTTTTTAACTTCCCCATACGTAGAGACTATTCCCATAGAAAATTTTTCTCCCTTAATTTTGCCAAATTTTAAACTAATTCAACGTAGCTATATTGTATAAGAAATGAAAATTAATTCTGGTTTGTTTTTAGCGGCTCTTTATTCGTGGTATGAAGAATACAGAGTGATGGATTTTTCGACTGCAATTGTTAGAACATCTGTAACTTGCATCGCACCTGCAGCAAGGTAGAGTCACAAACTGCTGAAACTTTTTTTTATAACTTACACTGCTCTTCTATAGAAATTATTCAAAAAATGCTCCTATGATTATCATGGTCCATAGAACAAATCGATGGCTTACTTTAGACGACAAAAATATTAAGTACTAAACGAGTTCTTAGGTTCATCACTTAGGATTTTTGTCTTCTAGCTAGCGACCATCGTAGTGTGAAGTGTAGGTATAACCTACTTGCACCTACTAACCTGACGAAGGTACTCTTTAAAACAGTATATTTCTTTTTAACCGACTTCAAAAACACGAGGAGGTTCTCAATTCGTCGGAACATTTTTTTTAGGATCTTATCAAGCTGGGATCTGCCATTTCTGCCTTTTGCGTGGTTAACGTGGATTTGCCTCATTTTCACTTTCTTCTACGCTTCTTTTGCTCTATTCCTAGCTCAAGGCTCAACGAAGAAGATATTTCTATCAACATTCGGAATGATGATTACGCAAGTAAGTATGCAACTCTACTTTTTTTCTGATTTATGTGTTTAATGTACTTCTTTTTTTAATTCTCTTGCTTAGGTCATGATACTGGTTATGATACTGAAATACATAAAAAGATCATTCGAGTTAAATTACGTAGGGTATAATAAGTTCCTGAGTTGCTGAAACTTCATTTGCAACTATTTAGAATAGAAAGGGCTAATGATGCCTTGAAATGTTTGAGGACTGAATTTTATGGCTTTACTGCAAACAACGAACGCGATGGGTCATCCTGATAGCAGGAAAGGAAACCTAATGAAAACTGCCATATTTTTATTATGCTATAGACACGAGATGACAATGGTGACTCGTGGCGCATACGCAGCATCACGGGCTGGATGCTGGTGACAGGTCTCATCATAGACAATGCGTATGGAGGTGGCTTGGCTTCAAGCTTCACTGTGCCCAAGTATGAAGCCTCTATAGATACCGTCCAGGATATAGTTGACAGAAATATGGAATGGGGGGCCACCCACGATGCTTGGATATTTTCCATTATTTTGTCAGAAGAGGTAAGTAGGTACTTACTATATTCTAGTTCTGTTGAGTTGTGTGAACTGAAACACTCCAGTTGCAAGTGACGTAGTCAAAGTACTACTAGAAATACTAGATTACACTAATATTAAGTATTTTCCAGCCTCTTATAAAGACATTAATCAAGCAGTTCAGAACATATCCCGCGGAAGAATTGAAACGAAGGAGTTTTACACGAAGCATGGCTTTCAGCGTCGAGCATTTACAAGCAGGTAACTACCTACCCACATTTAATGCCTTTGAATTCTGGCTAAGTAAGTAGTAAAAGTCAGCGTCATAAGTAGCTTGTTTTACTTTAGATTAACCTTGTCGCGTTAACACCGTTAACATAGTTTGTAAATTTTGAAAATTTAATATGTTTTGTATCTGGCTGTGGAGCAATAAGGAATAAAATGACCAACTTAAAATAAGTTGAAAAAACCCCCGACATTGTTATTTCAAAGATCAAGATTTCAAAAACGGGTAAACCGATTTTAATGAAACTTAGCTAAGAACCATCTCGATTAAAAGAATAAACTAGCTTTCGATAAAAAAAACCGCACCGAAATCGGTCCATCCTTTTCGGAGCTACCATGCTATAGACAGATACACAGACACATACAAATACACAGGTTTAACTTATAACACCCCTCTTTTTCGTCGGGGGTTAATGACAAGCTATTTTTGACGCTGACTAGTTATGTACGTATGTGAGCATTCCTATTCTTAAAAAAATATTAATAGCGCCAGAACATAGTGAAATAAATGGATCACTCACGTATATAAGTCGAGTTTAGCCGGACTTGTTTCGGACTAATTCGTAGTGCTCGTGTGAGCAGAGCCTTAATTGGCACGCAGTGTGCGTCTCGCTGCCGCTGAGTCGTGCGCTCTCCCATGTCGGGCTAAACTAGACTTTATACGTGAGTGATCCGTTTACTTCACTATGGTTGAGTTTCACTGTAGTTTCACATTAAAGTTAAAATAGGCAGCTTTGCAATCGGCGAGTACATCACGAAAGAAGCGACGGAGGATTTGGAGCTGATGCTGGAAAACTTCTACTATGAGCAATGCGTAGTGATGCTGCGCAAGAGTTCGCCGTACACCGCCAAGCTGAGCGAGCTAGTGGGTCGGCTCCACCAATCAGGGCTACTGCTGGCGTGGGAGTCACAGGTTTACATTTGCATTTACATGTAGAGCTGTCCCCACTAGTTTCAATATCGGCTCTAGAAATTAAAATACCTAGTGAGAACATAATAAGGTTCAGTTCAATTCAATTCAATTATTTATTGCAACCATAGTGTTTAATACGAGTTTGGTTTTTAAAGTAAGGTTTCTTTTATGAGAGTCTAGTCTACTTTTCAGTTTAGGTACTTTAAATTACTAAGGGCGGACACTTCGTGCTAAATACGTCCCATTAGCCTAAATATATAGATTTGAATGCGAACAATTCTGAACATTTTACACTTGTGCGTGTGTTTGTTGCAGTGCTGGTAAAGAGAATATACCTAATCATTATAGGTAGGTATTTAAGTGCTAGCTCAATGCTATAAAAATACCTACACACGAGGAGTCCGAAACTTACCTAGCGGCGACACTGCCGCGCCGTGGCGACCGCGGATCGCCTTTTCATACCCCGCGCGACCCGCGCTCTCCCCCGCTCACGTCCCGAAACGCACATAGCCGCGAGGTCGTTTACTGCACACAAGCGTCAGTGTCGTTTCTTGTTACGTTAGTGTATTTATTCTTTGCTAGCGGGCTAATTCTGGCCATTCTGAGCGCCTAGTGTAATCGCCGACCAGGTCAAGAAATACGTCTCGATCGCGTTCGCGTTTAACAATTCTCATACTATTTGACGCTTTAACGCAAACGCGATCGTTGCGTATTTTGTGCTTTTTGATTACACTAAGGTGACTAATCTTTTAATAATTGCTAGCAACAACTTATTAAATTTGTGTTATTTTCAGGTTGCTTTACAGTATCTTGATTTCAAAGTACAATTAGAAGTAAAACTTTCCCGGTCCAGGCGAGACGTGGATGAAGTAAATCCATTGAGCTTAAAACAACTCGTGGTTAGTGTTGATTTTTAGGTAAAATAAGCAATCTGTTTTAGGTACTTAATAGGAATCACCTAAACTTTTTATTTTTATGTGCTATTTTTGTTTCTTTCAGGGTATCTTCATAATATATTTCGGTGGTTTGTCTATATCTTTAATTTGCTTTCTGGTTGAATTACTTTCAAGATGCGGAAAGGTTTCCGTTGAAATATTAAACTAAAATTTTATTCCAGTCTATTCTAAGCTTTACCTAAAGGTAGATAATTTAACATTTAAAGCTTGTCGTGGATTAGGTGTAAATAGTGATTTAAACAGAGTTAGGTTAAATATTAATTTGGGTTAGGTATTATACAGTTTTATAAAGTTGTTATAATAGTGCATCGTAGGCTCATCGTAGGTACCTAGTTAGGTATATTAAAGGCTTTAAGGAATTACGAATGAGGCTCTGGTAGAAGCTTGAAGACGAAGACTTAGGGCTTTCATAAGCAGCAGAGGTTCGTAATTCCTGTATCTCGAGTGAAATTATACCTAAGTACAATGTTTTTCATCACACTTGCGACGCGCAGTGCGATTTATAAGGCTATTGCAGCCCATGGGCGTTGTGAGGGAGCTTGTGCTTTATAGTTTGTCTTCAGATGTGACTCAGTTATTTGATAAAAGAAGGAGCTATTTTAAGAAGTAAAACCATAACAATAAATAATAACAGTAGAACGGAATCTCTTTTGACCGAGTCCAAAACGCCGCCATTTATATACCTACTTCTCCCTTCACGTCGTTACACCCCTGTGTCATCCAGACGTGTTGCTAGGGTTGCTTGCTATTAAATATTAGGTACTTACGTCTAAATATAAATATCACTAAGACAAGTTTTTCTTTATTTTGAGATGATTATTTTATTCAAATTTTACAAAATATGCGATTTATAAATCATTACATAATTATTACACTTCTAAATAAGAAGTTATTATAAGTGCCATACCAAATGAAGCCATTTAAGGTGATTTAAGTAAGTATTACTTACCTACAAATATAAAATAAAATACATACAGGCTCACGTAAAACTATTACTATAGCCTGACTGAGTAGTCTGTTTAACGAATACTCTAATATCGTGACCTTGAGCCCGTCCGGAGCGGGAGTATCCGTTCTACTATGTTATTAATGTTATTATTTATTCTTAAGGTAAAACCACAACTTTTTACTTAGCGAGCAGAGAGTATATTATTTTCAGTATTGCTACATTAATAAAAAAAAGTATTTTTAAAAGGCCGGATTCACACTTCCTTAACAGGCGTTATAACAAGAGAAAATATCCGAGGATGTTATTTAGGGCATAACAGCTAAGTTTACTTGCTTGTTATGACCCTTGTTAAGTACATGTAAATGAGATGAAAAATGGTTTTCTTCGTATTTGGTATTTGAAATATTTTTTAGTAACAGCGCCATCTAATGAATAAGCAGTGATATTAACGAGTTCTATGAGGCGGCATAGCGATTCTATTCATTGTTGTCGGGCATTTTATAACATGACTTAAATAGGTTATTTGACAGGTTGACAGTGACATTCACATGTTTAGTATCTGTGGTTTTACGAACTTCAATATTTCATTCAGTGGTTTGTAGATACTCGAGAGGTAGAGTTTCGTCTGTCTCGAGTTTGTTCGTAGGCGGGAAATCGATCGATAAACTGTGCTAATGCGACACGGGTTACAAAAATAACATGAGCATTGTTTGAAAATACGCGCATAGAAATTAGCTAACAGTCCACCGATAACCATGGCGAAGCTTTTATTGCTTGGTTTTGCCATATTTCTAACTGTGAACGCCGAATTTACATGGCGACATCATAATAATGAAGAGCTACCATTAATTTTGGAAGAAGTTCATCAAAAATGCCCGAATATAACGCGAGTTTACGCTCTGACCGAGCCGTCTGTACAAAATGTTCCTCTTTACGTTATCGAATTCTCCGATAAACCAGGGATTCATCAACCTTGTAAGTATTTATTTTTTATAAAAAGTAATTTAAAAAGTTTAACCTTTGACATTTTATTATAAACAATTGATACTTATTTGTTTAGATAAGCCTGAAGCAAAGTACATCGGGAATATCCACGGAAATGAGGTTTTAGGCCGCGAGTTGCTCCTGGGGCTGGCTCATTATTTGTGCGACCAGTACACAAACCGCGATCGTCGCATCAGAGCGCTCATTCACAACACTCGCATCCATCTGATGCCTTCCATGAATCCCGATGGGTGGCAGCTGGCTACAGACACAGTAAGAATTCTATTAATTAAATATTATGTACAATGTGCTGCAACATAGAATATCTACCCACTTTTCACATTTTTCTTAAATTATTCTAGGGAGCCAAGGACTATCTTATTGGACGCTACAATAACCATACAGTGGATTTAAACAGGAATTTCCCTGATCTGGATGCTATTACATTTGAGTTTGAGAGACAGGGCATCAACCATAACAACCACCTGCTGCGTGATGTTACCAGGTTGGCCGCTCCGGTAAGTGTTGCATGCCCTCAGATAAAAGCAATGGAATTGAGAGCATGCCACTCATATTGCGTGATAATGATAAGATTGCAATAGTGGATTCAATAGTTATTGATTTTGGGTGAACTTATCAAACTTTATTTTATCTTGCTTCTGTCTATGTTTTTTTAATACATGTTTGGTTCATTCAAAAGTATATAGTATTGACTATGTATTGACAAATGATTTACTTTATTTGGAACCATATGGGTAAAGTTACAATCCTATTTTATTGTATCTCATGTAATGTATAAATGTATTGTAAAAAAATCTTTTGTCAACCTTCTTGTTGCCAAGGCCAGCTAAACATACCTTGATACATACATAGCAAGCAATAATGCAATTATTTTTGGCATTGAAAAGGTAAAAACATTATATTTTTTAGCTGGAGCCAGAAACTCGAGCAGTCATGCGCTGGATAATGTCCATCCCATTTGTACTGAGTGCGGCCATGCATGGTGGAGACCTAGTAGCCAACTATCCATATGACGAGAGCCGGAGTGGGGCTCCTGTGTCGGAATATTCTGCAAGCCCGGATGATGATACATTTAGGTACATTTTTTTTTTTTTACTTAATTTTTTAAGTAAATTTTCTTTTCCCTGGTAATTGACAAATTGAAACAATAACTATTATAAATAAGCACTCATAATGATTTGTTTTTATGTAATAATTATTATGGTTTGATATTTATATGACAGTTATCTTTTTCGGAAATGCAATTGTACCAACAAGATAACTGTTGGCTTGTTTTGCTGTATAATTTCTAGGCTGGACTTTGAGCAAATTCCATCGTTTATACTGCACTAACTATATTATGTTTGAATGTTTTACGAAAGTTTTAATTTTCCGTAATGGATTCGAAAATTTTATACTATTTAGTCACATGTACTCGTTATCGCACCCTTCAGCGAAAAACTGCCTAAATGACTTCCACCTACAATGACAAAAACAATGTAGGCAACAGATTTACATAAATACCTTGACAATTGCTAAAATGGTTTTGGCCTATATTAAAACTAATTACTTACAGACAGACATTTTAGCACAATTACTTGACTGTCATGAACTTTTTATAATGGACATTTTAATATCGTTGAGTTTGAACGACCCTTTTTTGTACAGGGATTTGGCTCTGGCATATGCCGGGGCTCACGCAGACATGGCGTCTCCAAGCCGTCCCGGCTGCCATACCACGAGCTCTGATGAGTCGTCGACTTACAACTTCGGTAAACAGGGCGGAGTTACAAATGGCGCGGCTTGGTACAGCTTGAAAGGAGGTACGTCAATTTATAGTTATTACCAGGTTTAAGAGTAACAAATCATATTTCTGTTGATATAATAACGATGGTGTCTCTTGAAATCAAATAACATATAATAAATCTGTAACAAGTCAGTGTCTGTACATTGAAAATATTTGAGAAAAACTGTTACTAAGGCTATTTATTAACGCAATAGTACCCAAAACAACAATTCTTTTCTGTTTGTCTGTGCGTTTGTTCACGCTAATCTCAGAAACGGCTCAATGTAGAATAGGTTTTTCACTGATGTGTTGTCCTTTCCTACACTATGAGATAACTACAATATGGGCGACTATAATAAATAGGGTTCATCTTAAGTTGGACATGCTTACTTGCTTCCGCGAAGAGTCTCCTGTTCATGGTGACGACAGGTACCCCCTAAAGCCACTGAATGACCCCCGACCCGAAACGCCACGATAGGCTAATCGGGTAAAGGCCGCAGAGAGGCCAAGCCAGTCGGTTAAGACAAACCGGCTTATGGTTACGGGCCGCGACAGCTTCCGACTTAAAGGGCAAGAGCTTTGTTAAATCTCCCAAGTAAATAGGGCAGCAGCAACACAAATACAACTCTTTCCTCTAAAACATGCTTCCGCAAGCAAAGATTGGAGGGGCTCGGGGGGCGCTGCCCCCCGCAACAAGAACTACACAAATACAACTCTTCCTTGAAGATATTGATAAGCAGGGAACGACTACGATACTAACGTAAAGGCCCAGCCTCCCGCCGTAAAAAGCTCAAACACAACACTTCAGGATATTGATAATTAGCAAACCGCTACGCTTTTTCAAGTAAAGAGGCGGGGGGAGGGATTCGGGGGCGCAGCCCCGCCATAAAAACTACACAAATACTGTAAGTACTCTCTCCCGTATGATATTGATAATAAGCGAACCTCTACTCGCTACTCAGTTAAGGTGGGGGACTCGGAAGGCGCAGCCCATCATCACAAAAATACGGAAATACAACTATTTCCTCAAGTAGCCAACCACGACGCTAAAGGCGGAGCTCGGGAGGCTCAGCTCCGCGCCATAAAAAGTACACAAGAACAACTGTTTCCTACAAGACATTGATTAGAAGCGAAGGAAGAAAAGAGGGGGTTTGGGGCCGCAGCCCCCGCCATAAAAAACTCCGGATGTTCAACTATTTCCTCCAAGACATCGCTTGAGATAATGGACATATTTTGTTACTTAGATTCCTTATAGAGCTCTTACGTATACTTAGTTTTTGCGGTATAGCAATAAATTACAATAATTAAATGAAATGAAATGAAACAAATCCACGCGGACGAAGTCGCGGGCAACAGCTAGTACTTACCTAATAACTTGATAATTACTACTCGCCATCTTGTTGAATATTATGTGAAAATGTCAATAAAACCTACCTACATGTACGAATGATACCAATAACTGAAAAGGCATGGCAATGCCAAATAAACAAACAGTCAAACGAGTTTTTAAAATCGTGGGTAAAATACTACATATGAAATCAATGAAATCGACATGCTTGCCTGTTTTTTTCCGACATTGAAGTTCTACTTAAGTATGCCTAGTTTCATTATATAGTACTTGTTAATTTAACTTTTGGCGACAATAGTTGATTGAGAAAATAATCCTATTTACTCTATTTACTTCAATATAGAATACATTATGTTGATACTGGGCCATTTTTTGCTCGTTGTAGGAAGTGAAGCGGAGTACGCACATAATGGGTACATTGTTTGACATTTGCTGTGACTTGTTAGCCATGAGATGACGATGTGAACTGGTTTGGTAATGCTAATTCGAGCGCCGTCGTCCGTCTCCTGTTTTACAAACATCTTAATTTTTAACAATGAGTGTGTGACCTTGGAGCTCGATCGATGACATGCATTACATGCATTGATGAGTTCGCCTTTGTACATTTGCTTTTGTTCTGTTATCTGTATTTTTTTGTTTTATGTGCAATAAAGAGATATACATACATACATACATGCATATACAAGATTTAAGTAAAGAACTGTGACGTTACATAACTCATTGTTCTTGTATTCGACTACATTCTTATGTATACGGATACCTTACTCTGAAATAAATTCAAATAAGAGAGTTTTCTCGACTATTACATAAACATAATTAGCATTTCTATTCAATTAATAGAATTGGTGTTTCGAAGTCTGGTTCTTTAGCGAATAAACTGTGAAATTTTCAGGCATGCAAGATTTCAACTACCTGGCGACGAATGCTTTCGAAGTGACTCTCGAATTGGGCTGCGACAAGTATCCTGTCGCTAGTAAACTGGAGAATGAATGGGAGAGGAACCGCGAGGCGATGCTGGCGTATTTGTGGAAGGCTCATACTGGAGTTAAGGGGATTGTGAGCGACGACTCTGGGTTCATCCAGAACGCTGTCATCTCAGTGGTCAACATCACTGGACCTATCCCGCGGCCTATAAGGCACGACGTAACTACCGGTGAGCTTAAGCTTTGTTTATTTATACGTTTTTCCCTGATTATGAATCTGCGATAGGTATAACTATTTGGGGATACAGACAAAGAACAGTTTTGGCCTTAAAGGTCGCAGTAAAACTTAATTACTATGTGGAAAATGGTACCTAACAACAAATTTAACTTCTTCGCGGCGTAGTTGCGTCGACTGCTATCCTATCATAATTATTGCATACATTGTATGTCGAACGAGTGCCATACACGTGCACTAGTACGGCACGTTGTGTCAATTTACTAGTAAGTGGACGAGTTCGGTTGTGCAAAGAACTGATCTCAAGAAAAGTATTAATTGTCACTGTAGGCATAACTTATCTTAAAAATCTTTGACGACATCTCATAAGGCCTTTCTGTTAGGACTTTGCCAAGGTAGCCTTGTATATAACCGCGAAGTAGTCTGACGTGACGACAACCCATCGATATACACGGGGAAACAATCTGTATTCACATCAGGCTTATTCTATGAGCTTCTAAAAATCAACTCTGTAAGGTTTTTGCAGTAAAAAATATGGATGACGTATAAAAACAAAGCTACTTAAATCATAACATAATGAATAGGTCAGCTAGTTAATGCCGGTCGGTCTTCGATAAAAACCCTTCTATTGTCGATGATGCAATCTGTTTATGATGCAAGCGCCATTGTCATTCCCTTCAGTGCGCTAATTGAAGGAGATTGTTCCCTCCGTCTAACTCAATTAATAGGCAACAATAACTAAGCACTTCCTACGCGTTGCGTCAACGCTGTATCTATTTTTTTAGGAAGCCATAAAAGAAGAATGTTCGTAAATGAAAGTGAATCAGCGAATAAAGTATTTATCCAATAAATGCAGGTAGGTATTAGCTTTCAGTCAGTGATTTGGTTTTAATTGAATTAGTGTGGCTCGCACCGTTTAAATTGACCTGCCTTTTTATAACCTGTACTACCGCTTGAACACCACATTGAAGCGGCGCGGCGTTAACATAATCCCTCTTGAATTGTTTGCATCCAAATGTGGTGGTTATTTTTTACTAATTTTTGGCCTGTAATATTTAGAATGTTGTGAATGTTTAGATAATAGACAGATAATATCAAATGCCCTACGATAAATTATTCCGAATTTGTCGATGACAAGGCGACACAAAACACTTGATGTGATGTGATGAGCAATTTTGTCATCGGTGTAAGTACTTCAAGTACGATTTTGTCTCGTTGTCGAACAACTTACGAGTAATACATATAGTAAAAATGTTTTTTTTCCCTGATCCAGGTGCATTCGGCGACTACTACCGTCTGCTGACGCCGGGCCACTACGAAGTGACGGCCAGCCACCCCGGCTATTTCCCCGTGTCGCGCGTGGTCACCGTGCCGCACGCGCAGGCGTCTGCCCACGTGCTCAACTTCAAGCTGGAGGTGAGTGCCTACACCACGCCGCCGGCCACTACGAAGTGACGGCCAGCTACAAAATCTATCGGGGGCGGCTATTCCCAGAGAAACTATGAATATGGTAATTAAGTACCTAAGTAAGAAGGTAGGTAGGTATATGACGCTGACTGTACCCGAAGAGTGAAATAGTAGTTTGTCTAAAATTTACCATTTCAGGGAAAGGAATCGAATGGCAGCCCCAAAAATTGTATACTCCAGTAAAGTTGCACGTTTGAACGCGTGTAACACATGGATGGAAGAAATTTACATAATTTAATTGACATGTAGGTAGGTGGAAATTGTAGGCGGTATACGGAATTCTAAAAATATTGTAATCTTATGAAATGACGCGTATTCAACACCATATTAAAAAAGTGTGTAGCAACCTCAACATTAAATCTATAAATATCAAGTCTTACGCACGTGTTAGCTTCGGCATAATCGATTCGCCTGCGTCATGGTATACGTAATACCTAATATTCATCCCGCCTACATTCAATAGGTTTGCTTATACGTAGTATTCTCCAAATAGGTGCGTGAAGTGAAACCAAAATATTTATACGACTCTGATCGACCGGAGCTTTTGACTTTGCTGAATTCATAGGAATTTGTATAGTTCAAATTACGATATTTGTGAGCGTAAGGCTTTTGTTTCTGTAAGTGCGACTTGCACCGATTTGGGTTAGACATAAAACTGGGGTTAACTTGGTTAACCAGGTCCATGTGGGTCAGCCTAAGATGTTTACGCACTTAGACTAACCCAACCCCTGGCTGAATTTTTGACGATAAATTAAAACGCACCCTGTATAAATTGTCAACCGTTTAGACTCCTGTGAAACCTAAATAAATACATTCTGCGGTCAGCGGTACCATAGCTTGAGCAAAGAGAATTCGCGAGATCAACTTATTATGCAACCGTATTAAAAGATCGTCTAGCCGCTTTAGTGAAGTTTTGTTAAGCAATTGGTTTTGCTTTCCTCAGCCTACAACGAGCTGGTTCGACGACGAGACCACGTTCGGCCTGTACCCCCGCGGGCTGCGCGAAGGCCAGCCCCGCATCTACAAGCGGTCGCTCTACGAGAAAGTCGCCAAAACCCTCTTGGAGCAAAAGGACGACCAGAAACATTAAAAATGGAACAGGAACCACGCGAAGTGACAAGGACAAGATTTCACATTTATCAACTGGTTTGTATTATCGTTGAAGTTAGTCTGCACCGTACCTATCGTAGTGCAGTATGTGCAGTTGATGAAAAAATATTATGCTCCTACACTGATCTCAGACCTTGCAAACATTCCATTGTTTTTTGCGCTTCGCGTGCTCAAGTGCATGGTTGACAATTTTGAAAGCAAATCCGAGTTACTTGTTTATTTTTTTAGAAGTCGGTTAAACAGAGATGCTCGTCAGTATAGTTTTAACAGCTATGAGGGTCGCGCCAAAATAAACTATCGAGATTTAAGAGCGATTTTGAAAAGTGCAGTTTGTTGGGGGTATGTAGGTTTATTTTTATTTTATAGTCCGTTTAACAAGTAATTTCTTCTTAGGACCGATTTCTTTGATTTAGAAGCTTTTACCTGCTTTTTGGTTACATTAATTTAAGACTTGTGAACAAGTGCTTGCAGAAATGTGCAAAAAAAACTGTAATTTAAAACTTCTACGCTGAAATTAATTTAGGGTTTGAATAAGTAAACAGCAGTTAATGTTTAGTTTATAATGGCGTGATGTGACCTGTAGCCTATTTCATTGTAGATCAAAATATTTAAAGAAACGAGTCTTAGTAAACGTTTTTAATGGATACAAAACCAGTTGAGTTATTATACCACTAAAAGTGCCATAAATACATAATATCAATTTGGAGTTCATTTAATATTTTTATCGTTTTATTTTGAATATTTATAGATCTTAACTAGACCCAGTGGCGACGTCGCAAAGATTTAGAGCCTATATAATTTTAAGATGTTACCATAAATAAATATTTTCTAGTCCAACATTTAGTACTTCCTCTTGTATATAAAGCTCTTTTAGTAGCGTATATTTATGTACCTGTCAAGTTTAATGCACACGTTTTCGCAATAGTGTTTATTTGAAAATTGATTAAGTATATACTATTTTCATGAACTGAGAAAATTGGCAGCTAAAATTTTTACATTGAATTTATATTTTAATGTCTTGTCTATACGACACCCCATGCAATTTAGAACTGTAATCGTTGTTTTTACTTGAAGCATTCCAACACGACCATTTTGTAATCAATTGTAATAAAATTATATACAAATTATGTGTGGAAACTTTCTTGTATTTTATAGGTAATATTAATATTATGTAAAATCAAATACACAACAGTGTTTAACACTTCAATAAAATATAAGATATCGTGTGATTACGTTTTTTTTATGCATTTTTTTGTGTAATCCCTAATAGTAGAGATCCTGCAGCATTCAAAACACATGAGTATAATATGATTTTGCATTAGGATTTTCCATACCCACCTTCCTTAAGTATTACCGGAGATATCAAAAAGAAAACAAAAGGCAGTGTTAAGAATTTTATTGTCACATACATCCTTCGTTTTGACACAAATACTCAGTACATTACATAACATAACAGACTTTACTGAAACTCTTAAAAGTATTATAAGAATTTCTTTTCGAAGACGATTGAGCACACTTTACGCCATATAATATAAGTAAGTACTATGTTGATCCAGCGTTCCAACTGATATCAGATTTTTCCAAACTATCAAAATCCTGATTTGGAATATTTTCAATCCAGTGTTAAATTATGTATATGCTCAAATAGAAAGCATAATATCTAATAACAATGCATCGTATTTATTTAAGACGTAACTCTCACAAGCAAGTAGTTATGTGGGTAGAGTCAGCGTCAAGAGTAGCTTGTCAATTTCGCACCTTAACTCACTCAAACTTTAAAACTAGCTGGACTTTTTTTAAACAGGCACACTTTAATCTAGCGCTACTGAGGAAGTTAATGCTACTTATTCGTATAATACTAACACTAGTTCACAGTGTATGATGTGGTACATTTTAAATACACGCCCATTCACATAGGCATGCATCGCTATCCTAACTTACAATAACTTATCTAATAATTACAATTACTAGCTATACTGGTGTATTTATCTATCTTACTTGGTTTTAAGTACAGTCAGCGCCATATATATGGTGACATCCAAAGTGCTCAAACAGTTCGGTACACCATACGATTTGTATGGTGTACCGAACTATTTGATCACTTTGGATGTCACCATATATATGACGCTGACTGTACAACCATACCATTATTAATTAATTAATTTAGCAAGCACCTTATTTATACACAAAAATATGAGATAGGTACTTAGTTTTGGACGGATTCGTTGCGTATTTCGTTTTTGTTTCGAATAATTGTGGTAGTTGTTATGTACCGAAATATCATTAAGTCCTTTAAGGTACATAGAAACAAAATGGCACAAGATAAATTCATTTGAACATATTATGGACGTACATTCCATCTAGTTTAGGTAACATTACGGACTAAGGTAAGGTCTATTGTTAAGTTGTTTGTGAATCAAAAATTCAAAGCACCGCAGATTCGTTTTGTAAAGTATAAAATGTTATTATTTCTATGCTATGTTTCAAATGTGCTTACAGGAACACATTTGTTTTTTTTTACAGAATTTCCTAATAAAAGTAAGTTTTAAATAATAAAAAAAAGATTATCAAAGAATTTACACAAAACAAATTGTTATTTTTCCTTTTACGAAAGTTTTCACTGTTCACTAAGTTCCTCCGGTATCGTTATGTTTCCATTTCTCTGAAAAATTTAATCGAATCTTTAAATGTCGCTAATGTGAATAGGTACATACGGACACAAAATTATTGTTGCAATGTTGACAGTACTTAAAGCTGTCTATACACCAGAGCTGCGCAAAAACTGTGCAAAGAAAAAAACGCCAACATGATTTTCCTACCTACGTTCCTACGTTCCTACGTAAGCTATTTTTACAGACTTTTCCTCGTGCACCGTTTAGCTATCTCGCACAACTCTACCTAAAGGATACGCAGCCTAGGAGTTCAAAAGACACGTTAAAACTCCCTAACAGTAACTCCCAGACCGATCCCTGTTTTTTCGTGGTCCCATTATTTAGTCCCAGTAATTTGACCACAAGTGAGAAGTGTTTATTCTCGTGATTACATTACTAGTTTGTGCGTTTGTGGAAATTTTCGTCCTGTACACATTTCCTGCATAGATAAACTTTTTCGAGTATGTCGTGAAGAGTCGGATGATAAATAATTGACAAGAATTTATAAAGCGGGATGATGTGATAATCATAATTAATTATCAACTGTAGCTAGTCCATGGAGATATTTCGGTGGGGCATTTTTTGAAAAATTAAGATGAAGTCTGACAGACCCTTATTACATTGAGTTGCACTGCAGTTTATACAGCTACATAACTGTAATTTTTTGGTTGAAGAAAGTTTATATTTTTGTTTTCAACATTTACATTATTAGCAAACCACGCATCCTTATACAGGAAGTAGATAAATAGTAATGGGACTACGAGAAACAGTTCTCCCTCGTGGTCCGATTAATGGGACAAAATAATGGGACCACGAAAAAACGGGGACAGATTAGTGATTAATCCAGTGATGAATTATACAATGATGGTTAACAGTCGAGTCCGTGGGTAGGTGAGAGTATTTCATGTGGGAGCGGAAGAGGTCGGGTTTCGCATGACAGTCGTGTGGTTAGGTGCGTGATGAGCTGATGAGTTACCTAATGCCTATTCCGATGGGTGCCGGAGTGCCGGCTGCCCGGCCGCGACTGCACTATCGCGTAGTGGTCGCTGTTGTCCGACACAGACCTGCAATTTAAACAAACCGTCGTTTTTAACATGAAACTACCGTGAGATTCCGTCATAGTGAAATAAACCCCGAGTTGGAAAACAGTGTTGAATACTGCGTCAACAGTTAGTGTGAACGAGCCTTTACAAAGTGTTGTGATTGGTGCCCTACTTTTGACAATAATAAAAATGACGATGAAAATTAGGGTAGTTGTGTGCTACCGTCAGCTGTGCCGAGCAGCCGCGCGATCAGAGCCGCGGCGCGTAGTTTGCATTTCGCTACCGGCTACCTGCGAAGCGGGTGCTCCCAGATGAAGGACTACGGATTAGTCCGAAACACGTCGGGCTATACCTACTCAACTGATATACGTGAGTGATCCGTTCATTTCACTACTAATACCGTCGTTTCACGTGTTGTACTCATTTTGGAAGCAATTCAGTAAGTGTGCAATTAGAAAGCTAATTTTAGTGTGCTTACCTGACTGGTTACCGAATCAGTTTCGGTATTACAGGAGTTAAAACAGTCGCTGAGATGCTCTTTTTATCTGTTCTTTTTAGGGTTTCGAACCAAAATAGTAAAAAGGAGCTCGATCCGTCTGTATGTCTATCTGTCTCTCCGTCACAGCTGGTTATCTCAGCAGGAACTCCTAATGCTATCGACTTGAAATGGAAAGGTTTTCGATTTATGCTTACCCAAGTAAACCCGAGCAAAAGGGTCTCAAAGGGCCGAAAAGGATTCGAGTCTAAAGATTTCAGAGTGGAGTTACTAGGTCAAGTGTGGTTTCATTATGGAAGGGCTCTGTTTGTCCATTATAAAACATTTTCCTTTTTTTAAGCCCCATATTTTTCGAATAAAAAAAATACCGCCCCTGAAATTCCCAAATTATCACATGATAGAAGTTTATGTGAAGATACGTGAAGTACCTAGCATAAATATTACAAGTTGATGACTTGGAACTCTTGGAACCCTTGGTGCGCGAGTCCGACTCGCTCTCGACCGTATTTTTTAATGCAGGTGGTAGTCAGTATACTGTGATGAAAACCCCCGACGCAATGTATCTGTGTGTTTGCCTGTGGCATCGTAACTTCCAAACGGATCAACCAATCCGAATGCGGTTTGTTTTAATAGAAATTTACATTAATCTCCATGTTCTTAGATAAATCCCATCAAAATCGAATCTTCCGTTTTTGAGGTATTGAACCTAGAAATTGGACTAATAACACACCCACAGTGAATTTTTCACAATATTTAAATGCCATGAAATGAAATGTTAGTGTTAGTACGTTATTACAAAAACGAACAATTATGAGGGAAATACTGGACATGATTTGTTCGTGTCAGTAAGCAGTCTCGCGTTACCTTGCGGAGTGTATGGTGGAGGACGGGTACCGGCTACCGTACTGGCTGCCGTGCCAGCTCCGGTACGGATCGTAGTCCTCTACTACCGACGGATCCTTCTCGATCACCTGCGAATACCACATTCAGTCGTTTTAGATCAATAAACTGGCTTGGATTGGACTTAAGTTTCCATGGTTTGAACTCCGATGAATTTATAAATGAAAAGTGTACCTTTTTTCTGATAAGCGTTACGATTTGTTAGCTCTTTGTCACGGAACAAGAGCACTCGATTAAATATTAGGTAAGTATTTACTGGGTGTGATTAGCCAGAGTTTTCTCGCTAACCAGATATCGATGTATATACATACACACCACTCCAACCATAGTTCTCCCTCAATTCGTAAACATTGCAAATAAATTTAAATTCTATTGGTACAGTCAGCGTCAAAACTGGCGAATCTCTCGATACAGCTCAAGTAGTCTTTTTTTATTCCCATATTAGTTAGGGTAGAATATTAGAAGATAGCACTCACATCAGTCCTTGCGCAGGAGCAAGTCATGGCGGTGCAGAGGAAGCAGTTGATGAGTAGCATGACAACAAACATGATGCCGAGCGCTATCGCCAGGTAGAGCAGCCACGGCGGATGGATGCCGCTTTCCGTGCAGCTCAGCGCGGCTACTGCGGACCAGCGGGTGTCACAATAGAGGCTTTGCAAACGTAAGTGGTACTTACTACTAATACAGCGGGCAAACTTTACAGAGAAGTCTACACGATGTTGTAGCAAAATCAGCTCATTTCAATGAAATTTTGTAAGTTATAGGCTTTATGTAGACACACTTGGATCTTTTTCGATTAATATCATAAATTAATTCAGAAAGTAACTCATTACATCGCATAAATTAAGATTAGATTTGACTATATTGCCAGAATACTCAGTGGTCCTTCGAACCGGATATAAGAGACTACAAATTTACCTGCACTGTCATTGGGGTCAAGCACAAACACCCCAGTGGAGGCAGTGACGGTGGTCTCGTCCTCCCCGACCACGCCCACGCCGTCGTCGACTGTACAGTCTTGAACTGGACAGCTTCCTAAAAATACACGAGAAAAGCTTTTTATTGTTTTACACATTTTAGGACCCGTCGGTGGAACTACGCATACCGCAACAAAGAGCTACGCAGTTCCATTGTTTTGAAACGTCTTTTGTTTTCATGCCCTCTAGATCGTTAACTACGAGAGCTATAAGCTATGAAAAATATTTGTAAGTGTTTAATTCTAAGATAAAACTCAAAAATACAGCACCACATCCGGGGAAATTTTAAACAATCATTTGGACATGGGTGTGTCCATGTCATGCTCGGATAGGGTTTTAAGGGTTTTTAATGGTGTTCCGATAATAGCAGGACGTTTAAAATTAGATTAGAATCTGTAAAATAAGCGTCTAAAACAGACTGTGCTAATTGACGTTGATGCGACTGCCACCTACGCTAAAATATGATTAGGCAAGGTAAAAGTAGGTCAACTGCGGCAAAGGTAATAAATATTTTATTTAAGTCTTTGAATTAATTAATTTGGGCAGTCGTGTAAAAAAGGAAACGTTACAAGCTCAACTCCAAGCATACACAATCATGTAAGAATCACATTTTAATGTCAATGTTTTTTATGAAACCTGGACACTCCTCTAGAATTTTATCCTTTTATATTGACAAAAACTAATTAAGTATTCTTCATGACATCAAGAAAACACGCAGAGTGACACAGTCAACGTGTTTTAAGTAAGTACATATAATTTCATACCTTTACAAATAGATATATCGCACTGGAAGTTGATCTGCGACGAGTCCGGAAAACGGAACATGTTCGGGATAAAGAGTTCGGCTGCTCCGCTTTCTGACTTCACTACAACTGACTGCTGCTTTATGGGGCACCTGAAAATTTTACTATTAATTAGTCTGAGTGGCCAAGGATCGAATCATGTTGCACTGTAACTTAAATTTAAATAATTCTAACGATAAAGATTTCTACTACTAGAAGACTACTTGTCTGACCGTACGGTCGAGGAAATTAATTCCAGACCCACCATGGAACCTCTTCACAGTAAGCGTCATAGTGACATCACATAGCTTGACAAGGAAAATCGTTATGATGTTTAGTATGAAAATGTTCTATGGTGGGTCAGGAATTAATTTCCTCGACTCTACCTGCCACAGAAAACACTAAATTAACTGTAAAACAACTGCCATTCCACGATCATTAAGCGATAATTCTTCCTCCGACCCTTCCCTTGTGATAAAACATTTAAACCGTCATTTCGGCGCTTTTATATCCCATTGTAACACCAAAAGATTCTTAGAAGGGGATCGTAAGTAGTTAATGGACAGTTAAAGCGCGGATATCTTATTCTATCGCAAGGATATTGGTTTCCAAATTTAGCTGCCATGCCATTAAAATTGTTTTAGGTATAGAACTAAACTTAATTAATTGTTTAATTAAATATTTGATAGGTTGGGGTTGGGGGAAGTAGCTCACCCTCGTTTGTCTAATAAGTCGACGGTGTTGTTCTTCATATTGAACGCAAAGCAACTCTTCATCTTGATACCGTGAGCACCTGGAATATAAATGAGAAACAAAAACATTACATAATTACAAACATTACATCCTACTTATGTTAGAAAATTGTGTAATCATTAGACAGTTATTGGCCAGGTTTAGTTTGTCGGCCTGTAAATGTAGTATAAATTGAGGAAATAGCGAGTTTTGAACATCTCATTTTACTTTAAATATGTAAACAAACTGAGTACATGTATCAAGTACAGCATTGCGGCCAGGCGAATACAGACGCGATGTTATAATCCTATACATAATGGTACCTATAGTAGAGTCGTTGATGCATTAATTCAGTAGTTGTTACTATTACAGTATTTGTTATTTGTCTACTATAAAGAGGTTAATGTTGATAATGCGAGTACCTAGTAACTAGTAACTCTTACCATCAGGTTTGCTCATCTCGGCACGCAGTGTGTACGGCAGGTTAAAGGCGGCGTTCATTACTTTCTTTCCATTATCGTTTAGCATCCGTAAAGACACGAGTGAGGTTTCGTTTCTGAAAGACCAAAGAAGGTAAGTATTATACTTAGGTATATACTTATCTCATTAATTATATTCCGAAAATTACCGCAGATACGAGGGGCGGCTGAAAAGTAATCTACCTAACAATGAAACAAAAGACTGTCGTCTCAATTTTTTTTTTCTATATAGTCCCCTGCTAGTTTAACCATTTAAACCATTAAAAAAAAATCTTTCGGTTTGTCGTCAAAAAAGTCAGTAACCGCAGCCTTCATTTCGTCATCGGTCATAAACCTTCGTCCCCTGAGGTCTTTCTTGAGAAGTCTAAACAGAAAATAGTCACAGGGGGCTAAATCTGGACTATAAGGGGGGGTGGTCAATGGTTTCGAAGCCATTGTCTTTAATTGCTAACTTCGTTGTGCGGGCGGTATGCACTGGTGCGTTATCGTGCAAAATCAGAATTCCTTTGCTTAGTTTACCTCGCCGTTTTTCTTTTATTGTCTCTCTTAGTTGATATAGTAAGTTTGAGTAATAATCAGCATTCATTGTAGTTTTCTTCGGTAAATAATCTATGAGCAAAATCCCTTCTGTGTCCCAAAATATTGTAGCCATAAGTTTACCTGCCGATGGACAGACCTTGAATTTCCGAGGCGGCTTCTCATCCTTAAATTTCCACTGTAACGACTCTTGCTTACTTTCCGGGACCCATTGTCGAACCCATTGTCGAAGTCTCATCACATGTTACAATTCTAGAAATTATTTCTTCCTCTTTCCCTCGACTCATGTCCAAAAACTCTTCGCAACATTTGACACGCCTCTCCATGTCAAATGCAGTCAACATTCTGGGGACCCAACGTGCACTAACCTTGGACATGTTCAAATGCTCATGAATTATTTCATTGACTCGCTCTTTACTGACGCCCACATCTCTAGCTATCTCCCACTGCTTCACTCTTAGGTCCTCTAATATATTTTTTTTCACCCTGGCTACATTTTCATCGGTGACGGCCGAAACTGGTCTTCCGCTACGAGGATCATCTTCCAGGCTCTCACGACCTAACTTAAACTGCTTTGACCAAAACTTTATAACAAATTCGGAAGAACACGAACTGCCAAACACACGTAACATACGCTGTCTGATCTCCGAAGGCGTATTCCCTTCTTTAGTCAAAAACTTAATCACCGCACGCTGCTCGATTGTATCCATTTTCACTTTTTCTACCGACATGTTTGAAACAATTGTAGGAGACAAATAAACGTGATGCAATAAACAAATGAATGTAATACGTTTTGAAAATAGAATAACAAACTAATATAAATCCATACCAGCCAGCATTATTTTTGTATATGTTTTTGACCAAGGAGATTTACTTATCAGCCGCCCCTCGTATATCATGACGGTTGCATATGCAGTTTCAAGTTAATTAGGTCACTCAAATAAAGTGCAAGTTGTCCTTTATATAATTAATGTCTTTAAAGTTCAAGAACATTATGTTGTTGATATGGTAAAGAGCAATCCTTGATCTCTCTTATAACTCATAACATAAGCTTAACGACAGTTAAGTCTAAATGTTACGAAAAGTAAATTTTTAAAGGCCTACGAGGGCTGTTTGATAAGTACCCGTTTATGGAAAAAAAAACTTTTTTTTTTGTATATCTGCATTTATTTTTCTACGTAGTCACCTTTTAACTCTATACATTTGTTCCACCTATACTCAAGCTTCAATAAGCCATCCAAAAAGTATGATTTTGGAAAGTCATTAAAATAGGCCTCTGTGGCGGCAATGACTTCGTCATTTGATCCAAATCGCTTGCCACCGAGCCATTTTTTTAGGTTGGGAAAAAAAGAAATCGCATGGGGCCAAATCTGGAGAATACGGGGGGTGAGACAATAGTTCGTAGCGTAACTGTGCTAATTTAGCCGTCACAACTCTGGACGAATGAGCCGGGGCGTTGTCGTGATGAAACAGTACTTTTTTCTTTTTTAAATGGGGTCGTTTGTCCTTCAACGCGGCGTCAAATTCATCCAATAAATTGGCATAGTACTGCCCTGTTATTGTTTTTCCCTTTTCTAAATAGTCAATATGTATAATACTCTGCGAATCCCAAAAAACAGTCGCCATGACCTTTCCAGCCGATGGGATAGTTTTTGCTTTCTTTGGAGCAGGTTCACCCGGTAAAATCCACTGCTTTGACTGCTCTTTCATTTCCGGGGTGTAGTGGTGGACCCACGTTTCGTCCACGGTCACGAAACGACGCAGAAACTCCTTCGGGTTACATTTGAACACGGCCAAACACTGCTCCAAAGTAGTCAGTCGGTTCTGTTTTTGCTCCTCCGTGAGTAAACGCGGCACCCACCTCGCCAATACTTTCTTCATACCCAATTTTTCTTCTAATATGTGTTGTACCCTCTCGATTGAAACGTTTACTGCATCAACGATTTCTTGAAGTTTAATTCGGCGGTCGGCTAAAACGATATTTTCAATTTTCTTAACCGTATCGTCTGTAATCACCTCAACTGGCCGGCCTGGGCGATCCTCATCAAAGACGGTTGTTCTCCCCCGCTTAAACTCGTTATACCAATATGTGACGGTTGTCATAGAAGGAGCACATTCATGGTAAACCGCTTGCATTCTTACTTTTATTTCATCACATGTTTTTCCTTCCAAAAATAAGAATCTAATTACAGACCGATACTGTTCTTTCTCCATTTTAACAATTTTAAGTTCACGCCTTCACTGAATCGTTGTCAAATGAGAAAAAAAACAAAAGAACGCCATTTTTTTTAATTTTCCCGCCTCTGAAAAATAGCTTAAAAAGGTGGTATACTTATTTGCGGTAAGTGATATTAATATATTTAGAAAACGGGTACTTATTAAACAGCCCTCGTATTAAGTAGTTCCTGATTGGGTCGATGATTTATTGACAATATCCTGGTACCGGACCTTAATAAGTTCAGTCTATCATCCTGGTATTTATTTTTAGGTAATCATATCATCAGTCATCAGAACAATGGCTAGCTGTGTTCGTCACAGTGCTTACCTAGCGTTCCTGAAGCCCGCCTTCCCGCACGTGATGACGTAGAACTTATCGTCTGCCAACTCTAGGGTCCGATGCACGCGGACCGCGAATGGCAGAGATCGCTCGTCCGTGCGCTGAAATACGTCGAAAGTGGTAGTAAAGTGAATAATGCATAGCATAGTTTGGGTTATTCGGAACGGTTCTTTTTTAAAAACCGGCCAAGTGCGAGTCGGACTCGCGCACGTGGGTTCCGTAGAAAGATTTTAACGCTTTTCCCCAGTGTTTTAAGAAGTTCAGTGTTAGCAGAGCACTGCTCCTAAGCAAAATATACGCAGTGTGGGGTCAACTTATATTGGTCTGCGAAATCTACAGACAGACATAAAAATTCAAGATTTTGAGAATTTTCTGAGTGGTTGTGCTATAAGAGCTACCTTCATACTAAATTTCAAGTTTCTAGGACAACTGGAAGTACCCTTTAGGTTTTCGGATTTCGGCAATTTGTGTGGAAACAGCCTTTTTAATGACTGTATCTTTTGATTGCGTTGACTTAGAAGTTTGATTTTTTTACAGCTTTAAGGGACCGCAGGCTTGAGTATTTGATATTAATTTCAGTATGCTACCGCTACCTCCACGCGTTCCAGAGAAAAAGGGTCTTGACAGATAGACAGACGGACAACAAAGTGATCCTATAAGGGTTCAGTTTTTTCCTTTTGAGGTACCCCTAGGTAACCCTAAAAAATCTTTAAACCTCTGGTAGAATATGTTTTGCCTGACGATATCTAAGGCAGGTCCTCAGTCTAACATCTAATATTGTCGTTTGGACGTTTGCAATTACCAGAAGTATCACTCGCACAAAACCGTTTCTGCCGGAAGAGAGTTGTGCGAGCAGTGAAATAAATCTAAAGAAGTATGGTGCTTGCTTGTGTATGAGATTTGTGAGACTATGTTAAGTAATGTTCCATAAATAAAAATGGGTAGGTGCAAGTCGGACTCTTTTCAGATACTTTTCTTGATTTATGTGGTGAGACCTTGCTTCGGCCCAAATTTCATGATTGTAGGTCATTAACAAAGTGATCCTATAAGGGTCCCGTTTTTTCCTCCTTTGGTACGGGACCCTAAAAATAATGCCAAATTCCCTTTTGAACGGCTTATCTCCGAAGTTTCAAATTCAAACAGGCAATAACATAGCTCTATGGATATTGTAGAGTTGCTTGAATTTTCCTCAAAAAGAATGTTCGATTGTCACTTTTAACGCTTTGAAAAAGCGAAAACTAAAGAAAATGACAGTCACGTTGTTTTAATTATATTTTAAGTCATTGATCGGTTCCCCATAGATGGGCAAAAATAACAATCAATCTCTATCTAAAAAGGGCTTATTTGACGGTAAATTAGGTTTTGTGAATGTTCCAGTTGACACTAGAAGCCAAAGAGTAGACATAGTTCTTAGTAATACATGGATAGTTTGAACAATAAGAGAAAAACCAAACTGACTAAATACTTACCACTAAGTACCAAAATACGGTTGTCACATTTTGGCGGTCCAGGAATAGACCAATAGAGATAGGATAGAGATAATTGAGTATGAACTTAAGTCGATCGCGAGCAGGATCGCAATATGTTGCAAGTCGAACTTGTCTATATACTCACGTTATTCCAAGACACGCCGCAGAAGTCTGGCGAGCCCTGCGCCGCCATCAGGCTGACATCGAAGCTTAGCGACTCTGAGCCGTTGCCCTGTGCCATGCACGCCGGCGTCCTAGAAAGTAAAAAAATAGGTTACTTTTTATTTGATAGCGTGGAGTAGGTTAATAATAAAATTAGCGAAAAAAGCATGCACACATGTTAAAAGTTAGCGAAAGTTAGAAGGAACCCCTTCCATTTTAAAGTTATGAAGGAATTTTAGGACGAGAAAATACGAATAAATTTAGGACATCTTTGTCAGCTCTTGTATTTCAACTGCCTACTTTAATGCTTTTTATACTGGCGCGACACGACGCGAAAATAACAAAAATCTTGTATTTTTATATATAAAAAGAGTTTTCACTTAGTTTCACTTGTAGAATGCTTTATGTTTTGACGGTTAGTTTGCATAAGCAACAGTATAATTAATTATTTACACCTGAACTCTCTTGCGTGCGCCACGCCATAGAACGGCTGGTTGAAATGGATCTTGACGGACATGACTCCTGTTTTGCATGTTGCTGACACCACCGGGGAAAACTCTGCGCTGCCTTCGGTATTCTAAAAAGAGATATGTATTATTAGTGTGGTCAATGAGTGATTGTGGATGGAATGGTCGAAAGCAGAAAGTTTGAGTTTGGGACTTTGTTAGGACTAGTTAAGAGACAAACGTACTAAAAGTCCCCACCCCTCCGAGGTGGGCCCTAGGAGGGGGGGGGGGGGGGGACAAAGAAGGACCAGTTTTTTGGTTTTTTGCTTACATCTCGGAAACGATGAGTCATAGGAAATTTTGTCGTACTACATAAAGAAAGCTAATAAAATTTTCTATAACTTGGTTTCTAAAACTACTGTTTTTCGGAGCTCATATCTAAGACAACGATTGAGAATAGGTAAAAGGTATATATAACCAAGTTGTAGTAAATTTTATCAGCTTTCATTGTGTAGTATAAAGAAATTTGGTATGACACATCGTTTTCGAGAAATGAACAAAAAAACAAAAAACGGGACCTTCTTTGGGCCCCCCACCCTAGGGCTCACCTCCGAGGAGTGGGGACTTTTAGTATGTTAACCCTCAAACTAGTCTAAACAAAGTCCCGAAGTCAAACTTTCTGCTTTCGACCATTCCCTCCACACCCCCCTCGTGAGCATTCATTTCCCAGGCTATATGTAATGACTTAATGAGGGCTATCGCGAGTCAAAAGCCGGCTAGGATTTTTTTATCTGTCAATTTCAACCAATCATATTCATAAAATTATTTTATGCTTTAGTAACTAAGGCTATATTTTCGGTGGACTGCGGGGTGACGGCGCATACGTGGTTACAATACGTTCATGCTAAGTATAATGTTTTTATAAAATGTTTTGAGTGGAAAACCGATATACCTATTCTTTGTATTTCATTCTGCTCCCACTTGTATGTATAGACATTCCGATTATATGTATACTATTATACAGCCTTAATAGCAAATTAAATTTAATCGTTATTACTCAATAAGGCACCCAGACCCTCTTACCATTATAGGTAGGTAAGGTACCATTAAAAGTGCATGTGCTCCTTACGCGTTAAGTTTTAATTGTGTACCTACTAAGTACAAACCTATGCGAGTAACTTTAAATGCGTTAAGTAATTATATCAATTTGTCACTCGTACATGTTTCACAACTAAAGTTGTAAGAACGGCTTGCACACAAGGACTTCCTGTTCTCTGCCCGTCCACTTTCCTTCTATGGACAATGCACGCAGTGACTGCATTCATAGTTTTATTCGGCCATTCGGTCCATAAATTACGTGAGGCGTTTAGGGAGGGGGATGGGGGAGACGAATCTAGCTCAATTTAAGTGGAGGAGAAGGGGGGGGGGGGGTTCGGCAAACATTACGTAATTTTTTTTCCCCAAGAAACAGTGCAAAAATTGCGAGAATACTTCCTTAAATTAGGGAAAACATGTTTAACAAAATCAAGCACCAAGTAAACTAAAAATACTCATTTCAAAAATCTCTCGAAAGATTACGGGGAGGGGGGGGGGGTTTAGGGATCGAGATAAATCTAGGTAAATCTCACGGAGGGGGGAGGGAGGGTCGAATTCTTGTTTGCGGTAGTTATCTGAAGCTTAAAATAATGCAAATGTATAAAGGTAGCTGTATGCACATCGTGCACAATAAGGAAACCTAGAGCTAATTGATTTGAATGCATAATAGGATAGTTAATGTGCAGGTACTGGATCTATACTTAACGAGCAAACCGTTACGACACAGAAAGATACCACAATTCATAAATCAAAGACAACAAATCGTTGTTCTTTGCGCGCCAGACAGTCCAGGATAGAGCAAGCTAAAATTATTTTGAAATGAACCTTCTGACTATATCAATAAGTTACGCTGCTAAATCTAGAAAACACAGACTTGAAAATTAAATTAGGTTTCATGCCGATTCGAGTAGAGGCATCATCAATTATGGCGTGCTTAGTGTTGGGCAATGTGTGTCTGCCTTAAATAATATATCTATAAGTAGTCTATGGATTGACTCTATAATGTCTATGACATTCCTTTTTCTCTCTCCCCTTTCTATTGGCTCCCGCCGTACCGCCATGATGTGACTTTTGTAAGTTCGTTTAAGTGTATCAAATTAAATCTCTTTTGCAAGATGTGAAGCGTATTACTTGATAACACAGCCATGCCCTGCTCTGTTAGCGTTAACGTCGTAATGTAGTATTTCTATTTTTTATCTCATCCACTGCCGTCGGGTCACCGATATTCTGAGACTTAGTGCTCCTCAGAAAATTATTAAATCTTGTAAACCACCTCAGCGTATTGTCTGCTGATAAACCTAACGATACTTATAAAGTCAGTTACGACCATAATTTAAATTTGTTAGTAAAATATACCTGTACTGTTGAATTTGTTGTCATGTCCTCATGTCCTTGATGTAAGTAGGTACTTATCTATATGATGCAAATTCAAACCAAACAAACCAGTTTATTTTGTATGCGAATTCACGATATTTTTAAATCACATACCTACTAGCATGCATCCTTTATTATTTATGATTATGAATGTTGAAAACATTTGCATCTATTTTTGAAACTTTATTCAAATTGAGTAGGTAGAGAATTGTAACTAACTACGAGATTGGCTCAGTGATCCAAAAATAATCTTGGCTTAGAGAATTCTAAGTTCTAATAAAATTCGTTCATGTCTCTGTGTTTGGTGATAATAAAAAGGCAATATCCACCGAAAAAATTGGCTCGGTCTACATACAAAATTACCTATACATGCATACATTATGAGGCCACATTTTTTGCCGCTGCACGAGTTACATCGCTATCCGCCATCGCTGCCGCTGCAAAATGATGGCGAATCAAACTGCATAGTTTAGCGGGTATCGTAAATCGATGGGTTAAAGGCGGAACGTGGTACGAATGGATTAGGACGCTGAGCCTCAGGGGGAAATTGCTAGCCCACGCAGGAGGAGTCGCGGGCAGCTGCTAGTTATTCTAATATTTTACTAGTCCAGGAAATAGCCGTAGTTACTCTGACGGAGGCCGCAAGGGTCGCGCCCTCGGGGCGACGAACGCGCACGATTCCATCTACACGATCTCCCTGATAGCTCTCCGGCATTACTCTAAAGTTCAATTTATATCTACACTCGGAACAATTGATGGCAATTCTTTTACGAAATCCCTTCGAGCCTTTTCAAACTGCAACGTAAATAAATTAAAAATGAGAATTTCAGATAGATACGGGACGTTTTACAATATTTCGTGGCAATTTTACCCTGCACTATGTTTGTAAGTAAGTACATAAATCATATTAAAACAGTGCGATGTTGCCTATCACCGTTTATGTTCTAAAATATAGCAGCTCTAAGTACAATATTTAAATATAAACTTTGTTCAG
Source organism: Clepsis dumicolana (assembly GCA_963691665.1). Classification (NCBI taxonomy): domain Eukaryota; kingdom Metazoa; phylum Arthropoda; class Insecta; order Lepidoptera; family Tortricidae; genus Clepsis; species Clepsis dumicolana. The sequence continues at coordinate 9,294,481 of OY829510.1, read as the reverse complement.
CTCCGTGAAAAACACGAAGGTTCATTTCTTTTCATTAGAGCTCAGGTTGAACGCTTTAAGGAAAAATTATGAATATCGCCCCGGTCTGGGATCGCGAGATAATGCGGGAAGGCTCGCGAACCTTCGGGTACTGAAGATGATTGCCGTTGTTATGATTATGAATCTCACGACCTGTCTTATTCCTTTGTCGTACTTTCAGGAAACTCTTAAATGGTTAGGCAGACAAAGCATTTTTTAAACGATTAAAAAAAAAATGTGTTTGTTTCGATTGTTTTTTTTTTTTTTTAAGAATTGTGATATCAGAGTTCTTCCCGTGCTTTTAGATGGACACAACACTGAGTCAATTTAAAATTAATTTTAAGCAGTGGGACATATCTCCAGGCTAACAACAACACATAACATGCTCCAAAATCGAAGTCACTTAATTATAAAAATTTACGAACTAAAATTTTGACACTTACAAACACAAGTAAATGAAGTCTGTCGCTACGGGCACTAATTGTGCGGAAGGTCGAAAACGATTGAAACCGGCTGCCTTGTCGTTTGCTCCGAACTATTATTGGACGAAGATAACGAATTACCATGAAATCATACTGCGAGTCAATATTTTCGTTATTGTCATACAAATAAGTTTTTTTATGGAGACTCTCCATTAGTTCCGCCAGATACGTATGGTACCTACATAAAGAAATACGAGTATCCTTTGATGGGGTACTTGTGAGACAGCTGACAGATTGTTTTTATTTAGCTAGGTAAGTATTTTAGAAAGCCAAATAGATCGAAAAAAACCGGCCAAATGCGAGTAGGACTCGCGCACAAGGGTTCCCTAGAAAGATTTTAATGCTTTTCCCCAGTGTTTTAAAAAGTCCAGTGTTAGCAGAGCCCTGCTCCTAAGCAAAATGTACACCAGTGTGAGGTCAACTTATATTGGTCTGTGAAATCTACAGACATAATTTATTGAATCAGGCGTTACTTTGCGGAGGTCCATATTTATGAACTAAAAAACAATTACTTTGCTCACCCGCGACCACTAATGACAAATAGTTATATCTGTGCGGCAAATGTATGTTTCCATGCAACACCTCCACCTCCACTGCTACACGAATCAACACATGCCACACAGACCCAACTATCACCACCACCACTATACTAAACGCTGACGCGTTTCGGCACTCTCCACGAGGCCATTTACGAAGCACAACAACAACCGCTCAACATGCCACCACTTCCACTACTGACATATGTAAACCATGTACTCAACTTAGTTAATGACAAAACCAACGTACCCACTAATATTTTATAAATTCCAAACTACCCTTTTATGTAAATCCTAAACTACCCTTTTTTAAGAAATGAATTCCAAACTACCCTTTTTATTTTTATTTTTAATCTACGCCAGGTACCCCGTTATTTTTAACCGAGTACGGTAAAAAGAGAAGTCATGTTCTCATTATTACTATGACACATTATTAAAATTAGAACCAAGTCGTAACAAAGGCGAAGAAACCAAATTAACTTGTTCATTAATAATAGACCCCATGTTGTTGTACCTAATTATTTCCAATTGTTCTAAAACCGATAGCCGCAAACCCTTATCACAATAATGTAAAATTTCGTACGTATCTGAGTCTAACAACGAATGATTCGTTTCTAATAAATGCTTGGCAAAGTTTGATTTCTAGTTATTGTTACTAGATTTAAAGAGCATGTCTCGTCATATAGGCATGATCATCCAGAGAAATCAAACTTTGCCAAGCATTTATTAGAAACGAATCATTCGTTGTTAGACTCAGATACGTACGAAATTTTACATTATTGTGATAAGGGTTTGCGGCTATCGGTTTTAGAACAATTGGAAATAATTAGGTACAACAACATGGGGTCTATTATTAATGAACAAGTTAATTTGGTTTCTTCGCCTTTGTTACGACTTGGTTCTAATTTTAATAATGTGTCATAGTAATAATGAGAACATGACTTCTCTTTTTACCGTACTCGGTTAAAAATAACGGGGTACCTGGCGTAGATTAAAAATAAAAATAAAAAGGGTAGTTTGGAATTCATTTCTTAAAAAAGGGTAGTTTAGGACTTACATAAAAGGGTAGTTTGGAATTTATAAAATATTAGTGGGTACGTTGGTTTTGTCATTAACTAAGTTGAGTACATGGTTTACATATGTCAGTAGTGGAAGTGGTGGCATGTTGAGCGGTTGTTGTTGTGCTTCGTAAATGGCCTCGTGGAGAGTGCCGAAACGCGTCAGCGTTTAGTATAGTGGTGGTGGTGATAGTTGGGTCTGTGTGGCATGTGTTGATTCGTGTAGCAGTGGAGGTGGAGGTGTTGCATGGAAACATACATTTGCCGCACAGATATAACTATTTGTCATTAGTGGTCGCGGGTGAACAAAGTAATTGTTTTTTAGTTCATATCTACAGACATACATAAAAAATTAAGATTTTGAGACTTTTTCGAGTGGTTGTGCTATAAGAGCTACTTTCATACCAAATTTCAAATTTCTAGGACAACTGGAAGTACCCTGTAGGTTTTTGGATTTTGGCAATTTGTATGGAAAAATCCTTTTTAATGACTGTATCTTTTGATTGCGTTGACTTAGAAGGTTGATTTTTTCACAGCTTCAAGGGCCCGCTGGCGTATTTGATATTAATTTCAGTATGCTACCCCCACGTGTTCGGACGGACGGACAGACGGACGGACGAACGAACGGATGGCCAGACAGACAGACGGACAACAAAGTGATCCTATAAGGGTTCCGTTTTTTCCTTTTGAGGTACGGAACCCTAAAAACTTGCGAAATTCAATTTTTCCACTAGCCGTTATCAACTAGGTAGTTTCCGTAAATTGTTTAAAACATTGTAAGGTTATGAACATAGGTGTGGTACCTTAAAGTAACCAGGCTTAATATATTTAAGACAAAATATCGAGTTCTTTCCTTAGAAGTAAATCTATCACAGCTTCCATCGGTTTAGCGGAAAATGACTCGCTTACCCACCCACCGTGATTTTACCTCTTTAGTTGACTGATGCAGGCAAATCATTAGGAGAAATCTTACAGACACTGTAATGATATCGTGATATATTGTAATCAAATCTAAATGAACCCAATCAATGCATTAAAATACTTAGCCTTCTTTATAATTCCCAAGCAAAGAGCATGACAGGTACTTATTTTATAGTTTTCCTATGGGCGCAGCGAAAGCCGGGTCGTAGTCGGAGTAGCGTTGGCAATTGACAATGCGAGACCACGGGAAGGTCAATGGACGAGCACCGGGCCTCAGGTCAAGCGGCCGAAAGATGAAACAGATACTTACATTACAGGAATAGGTAAGTCCTCAGTCACAGTTTTTTAAATAAAAATATTTAATAGAGATCTTTACATAGGTAGGACTAGAGACCTAAACAATTTGTAAAGTGTAAATATAGAGGTACAAGTATGATTCTAATTCTCATGTCCTTTTACGTATGTGTTCAAACGTAAACCTTCTCGGGCAAGTCTGTGTCGCAATGTAGATCTAAGCCGCGTCAAAGATCAGCCTACATTTTAGTCACAACGAAACCTACAATCCTGTAATCGAGTATTGCAATTTGGTACGTGGGCTTACCGGCTGTCTTGTAGGCAGTGTTGGCCGTAAAACCTGTTGTGACCACAATAGCCAACCGAAACGTTGAAGGCCACTGTTGTACGCACGATTGATATCGTCCATTCGTTAATCGCAATAAGAATTTGCGTTTGAATAATTTCGAGTTTACCACGAGTTGGGGTATGGATTTTTTATAATGGCTAATGTAACATGTATAGGTACATAGTTACGGGTATTCTTAGACGAGATAGCTAGGTAGAGTCTGCTGCGGAAGTTGCTAAAAGTCGTAGAGCTAAAATTAGTTCAGCTACACGACTGTTTACTGACAAAAAAGCCTAAGATCTTATGTTGTTCTTGTAGGTAGGTAGACCGTTCAGTTATTTAATGACTGTATTTGTGTTGTTACAACTAACACTTTATGTCATATAACGTTGAGTAAATAATGGAATTCAATATATTTCCTTGATTATTTCTAAGCCCCTGAAACTGCGAATTTGTAAAGAAAGTTTTAGAAGTCCCAGTTTGGTACGAATTATCATTAATTATCCACATCCTTATCCAATCCGAGATGTGTAGCGTATTTATGTACCAGCACACCTTTCCAAGGCTTTGTAACGTAATGATATAACACGGGCGGCGCAGCGCTTGCGCAACTCCGGGGTGCCGTTTACGCCGTGCCGCTATTGACTTAACGGTTCTCCTACGATACATACAAAATTCGAATCGCAAACAGAATCTCAAAATAAAAAGAGTATCTATAACTGTTGTGTTAGATCGGATCCATAGAGAAAGATGACCTTGTTCTAGTAATTATGTGCTTAAATTAAATACACGTAATTTTAAGTGCATCGACAAAAAGCGGTATCCACATATCCACATTACATTGAACCGTTTGTTCCAATTGAGGGATTTCGGCATGGGTGTTAACGCATGACTAGAATTACCTTTTCACGCAAGAAGTTGAATACGGTTATTTGCAAGTGTTATACGATAGACTGGCATAGTGCTTGTTACAGTTATATTAATTCAAGGTTCTTAATATGGGTTGGATTTTAAGAACCCTTTAAAATGAATTACATGTATTAGACGTAATAATAGACTTCCGTGATCGGTTTATAGCTGACGTTCAAGAGCGAGCAGCGACCGATTTGTATGGGCTGTGACTTATTGGCTCGATTGCGATGTGAGGTGAAGGCCCTCATGCTGCAACGGTGCATGTGTAAAATTTAAACTTCCAAAACCAATATCAGTATTTGCAAATTAACCTGCGTGAGCTTGTTATTGGAAGGCGTTCATCAGTGTTTATGACTTCTCAGATTTGCAAGGACTAAGGGCCTATTAAAGTAAGTACCTAACACTTACTCGAGTCTGAGCAACATTTAAGGCTTCAGCTATAGCTACATTCAAAGCCTTAACCATAAATGACTTTGTAAAAGTGTTGAGGGAAACCCGGTCCGTATAGAGCGCACTAAGCGTAAATAGTTTAGAGGAAATTACTCTTGCCTCTGAGCGAAATTTGCAAACAGTGAGTATTACTTAGATAGGGAACTCATTTGCAGATCTCTAAAGGCTTGTAGGTTCAAAATTGCAGATCATTTCTGGCCAAATAAATTCAACAAGAGTAATTTATTTTATTGATAGCATCGAATTGCTTTTGCCCGCCGACCGATTAAGTTCGTAATTTAGGGGTAAGTACCTATAAGCTTCTTCATTTTTGTTCAACTCTATTACGCTTCAGGGCCTTGATGGTGTGAGTGAGTGAGGGTTTTTTTTTATTATACTTAAAACAAAACTTTGTCAAAAGGCATACAGAATTATTTAAAGGAATTTTTCTGTTTCTGTGTTGTATTTCATTTGTCTCTTAGTTAATGCGGGTGCTCTAGAAATACTTTTAAAAAGCATTCAAATGTTGGTCCCTACATGGCACAAAATGATAGTAATAAAAAGACCTTATGTGACAGGCCGTTTAGAAGATAAACTGGTCATTAGAACGACTTCATGGTTGTTTAGCGAAATGGTCTCTCAAGCGTCATTATCATTTACAGCAGCGCTGTAGAATGAAACGTCCCTTATAAAAAATCTAATCTCGTACAAATTTGAATATAGCATGGAATAAGTTCAGAAGATACGAGTGCGTGATGTGGGTGGTTTACGGCAGAGGTATTAAAATTGGCAGTTGACTTATCGACTGATCCCTACCCCATCCCAGATTCTTCCCTCATGCTTTTCATCCTAACGTTTTCAAGACTCTGTAACTACGTGCGTATCTTTTTTTAGCATACGAGTATACCGCAGTTTTTGTTTTTGGAATCTTTGCCCTATTTTAAAGACCAACACAAATACGATAATGTTATGTAAGTGCCAATGCAGGTAAGTCAATTCTGCGACGGCTATTGCGTTTTGATGTAACCGGGCGGTACGACCGGTTCGGACGGCCCCGATACCGCGCGCGACGCGACTGTGGGCGAACTTATACCAACATACCAACATGTGTTGTGGGATTTATGACGTAATATCTACAGCACAACCTGTTTGACAATAGGTACTTTATTTTTGCTGGAGCTGCTACTTAATTGAGACCTGGAGGTTTATTTCAGCAGCAGGAGCGAGAATAAATGAAATGTTTGAAGCTTCTATTTCCGAATTGATACGAACTGGTAATATCGTTGGGTAGAAAACACAACCATTTTTTTGAGGTCTAGAGGAAGCTTGTACCACTAACCAGATGACTATTTCGATGTACGCTGTTTTCGTTAATGGCTATATAATGTCAACTTAATGCGATAGTAAGATGGACAACCTGACTCAGTAGGTCGCCAGCGTTCTTGAAGTGTGCTAATGAAAAAGTAACAACTTTGGAGTTGTCAGTTTCGATCACATAATGAACTTCCCACGGAAATGGCAGGCATTGTTAATGTTTAATCCCAGATTGCATATAGGAAGTGGTCAATGATGTTATACGGCGAGACATTAGCTGAGTGGGTGGCGATCCACCCAGGATATGTGTCCATGATGACAGGGTACAGTCCCACAATGCCTTCCAGGAGATCGTAAATGCCATTTGAGCAACAAAAGTAATGTCCTGTGTTTATGATTGCGTTACAATGTCGGAAAGGAAATTTGTACGCGTCACGTCGCAATGTCAAATTTTGTTTAACTTAGGTCTATGCTATGATTGTGTTACTTCAATGTTGTTTAACACAGTAAGGAATATTTTCCGTTAGTAAGGAAGTTGTAATTAAAGAGGTTTAGATATTATCAGCGGCACTGAGTTGCTTTTTGGCTACGCGAACAAAGATTTTAAGTTACGTTTTTGTACCATGTCAAGCCATTTGCATTTTCTACCATGCTCCAAAGATCTCACACGGCTATTGTAACAGTTGAAGATGACGAACGAAGACAATATGTCACAGACACGCCCGCAAATCTGATAACTCGCGGACAGCTAAAACAACTATCAAAAGGTATTGACGTGAATAACTTAGTTACATATCTATTGTAACATACATTGTCAGGCTCATCTATTGAGCAAGACGATTTGTGTTTGTGTAAGACATGGAAGATGTTAATTCGTCGCGGTCGATGATGGAGTTTAAAGATAATATTTGAAGAGGATTGGCGAGTCCTATAAGTAGTGTTGTAGTTAAAATATATTAACATGATTTCTAGCCGTTTGGCGGTTAGGGTAACTAAAGGTGAGGCGCTTCCTCGAGGATTGTTATCACGATCGACGCGGGGCAATCAGAGCGTTGCGTCCATCGCGCATGCGTAACCAAAGACGCACTATCAATTACACATCAGAAATAGCGTATTGTTATATAGGGTTCTGTTCCGAAATGGTAAAAAGAAACCCTTATGGTGTTACTCTGTCTGTCTGTCTGTCTGTTACAATAGCTGGTTATCTCAGGAACTACTAATGCTGTCGACTTTAAACTTTGAATAGTCTTATATTTGTTAGATTATGTGTTTGTTAGAATATGCTCATTTTTGTTAGAGACAAAATTGTCCCCCCCCCCCCCCCCTCTACCAGAGAAAACTATCGATTTACAAATAGTACTTGACCATTTTATTTATGTTTGTACAGACAAACATAAATAAAATGGTCAAGACTGACATAGGTCAGTAACCGATATACAATGACCCCACACTGCGTACAGTTTGCTTAGGAGTAAGGTTCCGCTTACACAGGACTCTTTAAAACACGAGAAAAGCGGAAAAAATCTTCGAGACCCGATTCCTGTGATAGACGAACTATATATCTACAAATTTGTACGGAGCCCTCTGTACGCGAGTCCGACTCTCATTTGGCCGGTTTTTCATCTGCATTTTGTTTTTGTACAGTTTATTACCGAACGCTAAAGTATAAAGTAAGAACGATAAAGTAAGGCTAGTATCAACTAAGTTACTCAAAGCATTAGGTAAGTAGTAAGTTGTTTTCGTAGGAATTACCGAATTAAATTAATGTGGGTAAAGTTTTCAATGCATGCCCCAACCCATGCCGATGTCAATGCCGGCCTAACAACAATGCAATGACTAAGTATATCGAAAAATAAAAATAAAGTTTTGTAAATATGTATGTACTTCTAGTTCTTTTCTTTCTTTGTTAGGCCGGAAACTTTTGGACCGCAACTCGTACTTTACATACTTATACCTAGGTATGTAACGTACGAGGTTTTAGAGTATAGGTGGTATAGGTAAAACAAACCTATAATAATTGATTGTACTTCGAGAAAAAGCATTTTGTTGATTTAAGTAAAACAGTACAATTTCGACTTGAAGATTTCAAGTTTCATTTATTGAATTTTCTAAATACGAGTTAAATCTTACTTACTTAACTTGAAAAACGTTTGAGAATGACGAGCTATAAATCAATCACTTTATTGACATCCGCAAAATGTCGCCAGCCTGATCTTAAAAACTTCAATTAAGTAAACAGCTTTGTTAATTAATAGGATAAGCAATTTGCATTTAATTTAGCTTCGGAATGGAGAGGTATGTCGTAAATATATAGAGGAAGATACGACCTCGGCGTCGGCGCGGAGGCCGCGGCCAGCGCGCGCGCACCACTTAGCTCAAACTTGAACGATTACGTTATTACCATTGACTTAACTAATAACTCAACGTTATCTAACATTCGTAATATATTTCTAGGTAAAGTAGTAAGATTACACTGGCCTATATAGAATGATTTACGGTAACATTTGCATTTTTAAGCAATACATTACGTTTAAGGCAGTTCCGTTTCCTTAGTTGCATTGCTACTGAAGTATAGGTACCACAGATAATTATATCGTTCCTACTTAATTTAGACACTAACCTAGGTCGGTGCTAGTCAGCCTTAATGGGGTTTTAGTTAGTTAAAAAGTACTTTTATTTGGGCTCGTGAGCATGTGATGTGTGATGATGGCATTAATTTGAGCTTCGAAGTTGGTTCCCAAATAGCATAAACGTTACTGTCAAATATTGATACGAAATTTCAACAGGTCATCGCATACCGTTCAATTTTACGCAGTTAGATGTCATATTCACCTTGAGTGCGGTATAGTTATGCGGCTCACGCGGCGCGTTCCATGTCTTTCCATTTGTCATCGTGTTATGTGATGTCATGCGCAGGGCTTCAGACACACAACGATGGCAGAATTACTTAACGACCACATACTGCTATTTTGAATAGCATTGGTATTAATACCTATTATGGCTTGAGTCTAAGGCAAACTACGACAACTGTTAAAGTATTCGACTAATAACTGGGGCATGGAGTTCAAATTAAAACAAAAACCGGCCAAGTGCGAGTCGGACTCGCGCACGAGGGTTCCGTAGAAAGATTTTAACGCTTTTCCCCAGTGTTTCAAGAAGTCCAGTGTTAGCAGAGCCCTGCTCTTAAGCAAAATGTACGCAGTGTAGGTCACCTTATATTGATCTATATCTACAGACAGATATAAAAAATTAAGATTTTGAGACTTTTCGGAGTGGTTGTGCTATAAGAGCTACCTTCGTACCAAATTTCAAGTTTTTAGGACATTTGGAAGTATCCTTTAGGTTTTTGGAAATCGGCAATTTGTATGGAAATAGATTTTTTAGTGACTGTATCTTTTGATTGCGTTGACTTAGAAGGTTGATTTTTTCACGGCTTTAAGGGACCGCAGGCTTGAGTATTTGGTATTAATTTGAGCATGCTACCTAAACGCGTTCCAGAGAAAAAGGGTCTTGACAAACAGACAGACAGAGACAGACAGACGGACAACAAAGTGATTATATAAGGGTTCCGTTTTTTCCTTTTGAGGTACGGAACCCTAAAAAAGAAGAAAGAAAACATTTGTTCGTGACATTAATACTAGGTAACAAGGAGAAAAGACACGGGAAAATAGACATGCAAGTAGAGTCTTTGATGAGCCTCAACTTAGTCAAGAGAGTAATGATTGTAAAGCTATCAATTGTCCTATTGTAGAACCTGTTTTGCAAATTCAGAAAGACCGTTCATACTTAATATCACAATATCCATCTACAACATTGTTACCAGTTATATTCTCGTCTAAATTATATGTATAGGGTAATTTCTGTTTCGTACCATACCTCTATAATACTACAGAGTCAATACGAAGCCGCGTCGTCGTAAAGGTAGCTTTTACAGTCTGTTTAAATCAGATAAATAAACCAATTAAGTCCAACAATACTGACAGCAAGTCATGAATCTATGCTATTTATATTTGGATTTGGCATTCTTTAAGGCATCGAGATCGTCATGGTCACGAGTAAAAAAATAATGATATTCGTGTGATCAATGCCATTACGCTTAAGCGATGTAGACGTAAGTTGACATAATATTCCTAAACCTTTCAATAGTTTTATGAATATTCCTACATGTCACATATACCCACACACATATTAATCACTTGGACTAAGCCACAGGACTAAGCAATAAAGAGGTAGCGGCCTCGGGGGCGTTTTTCACTTTAAATCATCATCAGCCTATTTACGTCTCACTGCTGGGCACAGGCCTCCTCTTAGAATGAGAGGGCTTGGGCTATAGTTCCCACGCGGGCCCAGTGCGGATTGGGAACTTCACACACACCATTGAATTACTTCGCAGGAGTGTGCAGGTTTCCTCACGATGTTTTCCTTCACCGAAAAGCTCATGTTAAATTACAAATGTAATTTCGCACATAAATTCCGAAAAACTCAGAGGTGCGAGCCGGGGTTTGAACCCACGACCCTCACTCACTTCACTCACCTCACTTTAAATAATAGTTTTTTAATTAGTAAGTATTAATATTGTTATTTATATTTCATATACTTTTTCCTTTTATTAAAACTTCAAAGTATCGTTAAAAAAAAAACAATAAGGGAATACGGGTAATTATTTACAGTTCCAATGGTGCTGTGGGTGTCTAAAGGCGGCAGTGATCACTTACCATTAGGTGAACCGCATGCCCTTTTGTCGGCTTAAGTATAAAAAAAGAAGAAAAAAAACGTATTTTATCGGAAGCGAGACACAGTTTAAAGGAATTTGAAGTGTTACTGCCGGCGACAATTTACACTTAAGGTGGTTCGACTTTCATACTGTTTCATCTAACCAACTATGGGCGAATGGGACGTAATTTTACACTGAAGTTACTTCCGTTAGCATTTTTTGTCGTGTTTATTTGCGCGAAATGATGTTAAAAAGTAAACAGCAATGTAATAATAGCTTAAACGAGATCGATATTTTGGTTAAATTTTGTCAATGTATGGGTAGACGACGACAGTGTCATACACTAAGCATACGGTTAGTAGTATGTGTTGAGGCTACGTTGCCAGTTCGTCAAAAATGCGACGATGCCGCTCTTAGCTCGCGGCATGTCAAGCAATGTCAGGTCATGTCAGATGAGACATACTAGTTTTTCCCAATGATATTGTTTTTCCTTGGTTTTTGCGATTGATCATATTCGATCAAATTTTTGTTATTACTGTTTGAGTAGTACGTTTTTATATTCGCTTGCATACGGATTACGAAACATTTGATTTGGGATATTTACGAATAGAACTATGGAGCCACAAACGTCTCGAAAAGATCGTAAAAAACACCGCTACTCTGGGTAACAAGAAAAGTCGCAAAAGAAGAAGTTATGAACAAATTAAACGGTATCATGGAGAAATCAAAACGTAAGTTCAGTGGTTGTGGTTATTTAACTTGCTACCTACCTATCTTAGTATTTATCAAAATGCAGATTGTGTGCCTTCGAACGGCTTTCAACTTTTGAAAACGTAACCTCTCTTATTTGCTCATGAATTGCTCTTTTTGCAGCTGTACTGAAGTATTAGTATAATGTGTTTTTTATTGCAGTATTCCTGAGCAGAGACATTTTTCCAACATTGGTTATTCTGGTTACAGATTCAGGGCCAACTGCGGGTTTCAAAAATGATGAAGTGTTACTTCATTGGTTACATTTCTCCAACCTATGACATCACAGTGTTGGAAGTAGAGCGCGAAGAAACTTTTATAGAAAACATGTTGCCAATACTGGTAAAATTTTATAAAAATTGTATATTGCCCGAGGTTGTACTTCGAAGAGTAGGCAAAAATCTAAATTGTAGGTAGACGTTTCATTGTGGTAGGGGAATAGTGGCTCTGTGAGCTGTAGACCTCGCGAGCTCATTTTTGAAAATTTTTGTTCAAGCTGACACTATTCCCGTACCCGGGTTGACTGGAAAAAAACACTACCTATGTAAACATGTGGTAAGGATTGACGAAATAAAAAACTGACTTGGAAAATTGAACTGATTTCTCTGTTCTGCCTGGGAATATATTTAGTAAATAAGGTCACAAAATGTTGTAGCTGGGTAGTGTAACTATGTACCTTTTTTTAAATATGTTTGGTAATTTATAACAAGTTATCTATAAATAAAATAGTGACTCTGTAAGCTGTAGACCTCAAGAGCTCTTTTTTCGAACCTTTTTTTAGCTCTTTTTTATTAAAAGAAAAACGAATCGACAATAAAAATCCTAACATAATTATAATCATCGAACCTGCTTACAAGATTCAAATAAAAATATTTATTAAAAGTTTACAAAAATAAAAAAAGGTAACTTATAAAACACATGCCAGACTCGAACCTACATTTTCAAGTCATGCATTATATAATAATTATCTAGGCGCCCCACCAATAGGACCAACCGAAACTTCACGTTTTGAAGCGAAATATGCAATGACTTCCGTATGCAAGACGTCTTTGTATGTGTGCGTGTGTAGTACTGCTGCCATTGCTGCGGTTGTATTTATCCAAATAAACTTATTTCGTGAATTAAAATTCATCTGAATATTATTTGGATACATCACAAATATTATGCCATTTGCGCGAAACGTATTAGTCTTAAAGAATATGCACATTATCATACATAAAAAAATTAAATACGGCAAATTAGAACATCAACGCCATCTATGGGCGCTTGAGTGCCTAGCTGACCGGGCCGAACCACCTTCGCCCAATTTCATTCTTCTAAGGGCGCCTGTTCAGTTTTGTCTCTTCCTTTTCAAAAGGAAATATATTCGAGATATGAACAAAAATCTGAAAAAGGTACCTTCATTCCCCCCTTACACCCTCAGCATACCCCTCACCCTTGAGGACTTTTAGTATGTTCATCTGGATGCCACAAGGTATGACTGTACCAATTTACAAAACTAAACGAATTATTTCCCCTGGTTGCCCATATTCGGATTAATTTGGTAGTATTATTATTAGTATTTGACAACAGGCATATTATAGTAAGTTGCACCGAAAGGACAAATTTTGAATAAAGTTGCGTCACTTTAAGGCTGTGTAGATATTTGCTCTGTGAGTCAATTTACGCTTTGAGTCACCATGTGCTTCCATGAATGAACGTTTGTCACAGTGCCTGTTGTTACACACCTTAGGCCCGTATTTATTGACTGCACTATGTACCTTAGTGTGGTGCCTGAGTATTCTATTTTACATTAGGTACCTACTTAAAATCTAGTAGGTACCGACTGACCGGTTGACTCCTAGGTTTACTGTTGTGTTTGAGTAGATATTGGTCTTATTTAGTTAGTTTATAATTAGGGATCCGTACCCAAAGTGTATTAACGGAACCTTATTACTAAGCCTCCGCAGTCCGTTCGTCCATCCGTCAACCGCCGTTCAGAGGGGTATCTATCTCTAGAACATAGAGTCGCAAGCTAGACGACTCACATGTAACTGCTTAAGGATTAAGTTAAATCAAAACAATTAATAGAAAACTGAAACTACAACTATGCCATATTTTTTTTAGTTTGTTTTTGTTCGTGACCCGTGATCGTGGTAATTACTGATCGACGACAAATGTACACAATGATTAAAAATTTGAGGGGTCCAACAAGAAACGTTTTAAAAACTACGTACAGTCGAGTTCTCCAATATCTCGACAGCCAACGGTTCATAAATATCTAAACACGGACCTTATGTAGCTGGCAATAAGGTCTGTGTATAGATATTTTTGAACTGTTGATTGTGTAGATATTGGAGAACTCGACTGTACCTATTTAAGGAATGGTAAGGAACCCTTCGTGTCCAAAGCCGACTCGCAGTATATATTTATCAATAATACTTGTGTTGATGAATCCTGCATGTTCTGTGGCAGTCGGTTGAGGTTTGCTTTGCAATCCTTTAAAAGCTAGTACTTTTGTTTACTCAAATCCGTTTGCTGCATCAAAATTATGAATTAACAATCGTTTTGTCATTATCATAACATCCATAAACATGCGTTGATCATAATAGGATCATTAGGTAATTGTTAAACTTGTATTAAGTAAATATTCACTGTTACGTTACAACCTCGCATCAAAATAACAAGGCAGTTTTTATGATGTTATCAAATACTTCTCCTTCAAAAGTTTGAAATTGTAACTTTAACAGTCGTTAGCGTGCGTGGGATGCGTGGGCGCAGCCTTGTAACGCCCGCGCCGGTAGCGGTCGGCATTGCCGTCAAACTGCAGCCTTATACGCGGTTTGGGGGCAGGGTTCTATTGCTAAAACATTTGGAGTGCCTACGTCAAATACCTTGCACAAAAAAAAATGACCGGTATTTAATTAATTTAGCATTGATTGGGTTATAGTCGTGTGGTTGATCATATAATTTCTAAGAAACTTCGCTAGGAATCAAATGTTTCAGGCATTTAGTCAGCTATAGTTAAATATACCTACGAATGACTCACGTATAAATAAGTAGAGTTTACCTGTATTTTTTTTTGTAAAAATCTTTTTATCTCATGACTCATGAGTGAAATGATATTGAGAAGTACTATTTAATTTTATTCTTCTGTATACTGTGTCGAATGTATGTGAATAAATGTCTCTCTCTCTGTTATGTGAGCTCGTCGGAATGGGCTGTGATTTTAAAACGCGATGCGATGGTTTATTTGACAATACCGCTTTCATTTGTCAAGCCTCCCCCTTATCCTATTGAATATTCTACAGGCTCAGGTCTCAAAGGACGAATATTAAACAATGCCAGAGCAGAGGCGTATATATTATGGAGGAATGTTTATACAGCCGCGCAGCTGATCAAAGTGATCAACCTTCCGAACTTATTTACATATAAGGAATGAGCATCTGTGCTCACCAAATAATACTACAGTATTCACCGCATTACTTATTAATTTTCGGCGTAGTTCACGTAATAAAATCAATGAATAATTAGGTATAAACCTATGCAGGCACTATGAAGACCACTGCAGGCTGCTCTATGCAGGATTTGTTTAGTAGCGTATTCATACATTATTCATTGCAGGCACCTACTTTTAAATAATGTTGTCACAATAATAGAATTATATTGACATTTGCGAAAAAATTATAGAGGCATGACTACTCTATTATATCGGAACAAGGTCGAATCGGTAATTACGGTACGAAGTCATTGAGGTGATAATTCATAAAGAAAAGCCATGGTTACGCTAAACGCTCTGGTAAATATAGATGCACTTTCACTGTTTTAATTTCCAGATTTACTTTATTCCTAAGTATACCTAATCCTAATTAAGTGTATTTATAAATCAGATATTTTTATCAGGTAAGGTCCACCCAGGTTAATACAAATCACGAAAATGAAACGGTTCAAGCAACAAGTTTGTCCCAAGTTTGTAACGTTCCCGAAAAGTTTTAAAACTTTTTGGAATGTTATTTACAAGCCTTTATAAAGCAACATGGTAATTTAATTAGTTTAACATGTTTTTGAAGTAAAGGTTGGGCAGTTTCAAAGTTCGAAAATCACAACACAGTAATTGCGATGTAGCTGCCCTGACGCATAGAGCGGACAGTATTGATAACGAGGCATTGCATCAACTATCGGTAGACTCTAGGAACTACTGACACCAACCTGTGAGCTCACGGTCGCCAGCAGCGCGCCGGCGAGGATACAGGTTCCGAACAGCCACATGTTGACACTTGACAGTTGTGGTTGTCACTTTAAGCACTTGTACAGTTTGCAGGCGGGCTAGCGCGGCATGGCGTACGTTCGCGGTGCGGGACGGAGCGCCACTGCGCTCGGAGCCACTTGAGAGAACAAACTTTACTTTCTGTGAGAGGCCGTGTCTACACGCAACAGCTTGGGGAGGCCTTAAACATAATTATCTTCGCTTAGGTATTTGATTAAATCCTTCTAGTTGAAAGAATTATTAAAGTTGGATTTAAAACATTAAACGTAAATTACTTAGACTTGATAATTTAACCTAAATCTAATTAAGCTCTGTTAAGAGGATTGGATTAGAGCTTAGAAACATGCATAAATAGTAAATTATTCCTCATTTTAACGATAAAGTAACAAAATACTTATTAAGCCTGTGCAAGAGGTACAAATACAAGAGGCCCAAACAAAGGCTCCAAGGACCCCCACAAGCCCTCGCAGGTTCGGAAGCGGTATTCACCGAAAACATTACGTTTCTTCTGGAAATTGTGATTTGCATTTACTTACTGGCTTTTTTGCCCCATTTGTTAAAAATTTACGAGAAGAATGCTAATAAAACCGCTCAAAGGGTTATATATAAGTAATATACATTGTAAAGGACGGAAGAATTAATTATTGTTTCATTATACTTTACGTCTGGGCTAATTTTCCTTTTACATGGGGTTTCGGCGATCGATATAAAGGGGAAAAGGGGCTATACTGTTAATGCTACTATACATACACTATTAAGATGATTGTCGAGATAAGCCTATCCAATCTAATGGTAGGTATTTGTTATTTGCGACTAGAAAAGGTGGAAATAAATAGTGTATGGGTACTTAAGAAATAATAGTATTTTATGCAACTGTAACATAACCAAGGTCATTATACATGAGTGTGTATGTTTATAAAACGAGCCCGAAGGGCGAGTTTTCATAATAAATCACACGAGTGTATAATGACCAGTTATGTACCGTTGCATACATTACTTTTTCTACGACTTCATTGTAGAAATAAGAAATATTTGTAAAGAAATTGTTAAAACATTTCTTCATTTTCAAATGTAAAGTTATACTGTCGATAAAGCAGACTACTTACCTGCCCGGTCGGTAAAGCAGATTGGTCAGAGGTCAGAGGTTATAAAATGATTGTAAATAAAAAGATGATGACGATGACTAAACCTTATTTACTTAATTTAATATGTTTAGATTATTGCAAAAAGATATCTATATATATAAATAGGAATTGACAATGTGAGTAAAAAACGGTAAATGTCGTTTCTTTGTTTACTTACATCAGGTAAGTTTTCCATAAGTTCAGTGTAAAGTTTTCTCATTGAATATAACTCATTAAAATAAAACTTTACAGGGCAACACATCGTTTAATTCATTGACAATGAGAAAAATAACGATAAATAATTAAAAAGATGTAACACTTTTTCCAATTCACCATTTCACGAAGTTGTTTATCTGTTTTTATTATAAAGTTTTTGGAGTTTTCCCGCAGCATATTTTCCGTCACTGTTTGCGCCATTATTTTAATTTCTTCGGTAGTACACAGTACCTATCTCATTTTCATCGCTCATTTAGAATTTCTTTTACTAAACCGAAACCAATCCGATAACCCGATAACTAATTAAATGCAATTTTTGCATCAATCAAAGAGAATATAATCACTACGTTTTGCATTATCAGAAACTCGCCAGCTGACTCTTTTTTTTTATTATTTGCATCCGTACCACAGACCAAGGCAGAGCTAGGATATTAGCGTGTTCTCAGTTACGAAATTTTGCTTAAAAATACTCCTTAATTATGATTGGCTTACAACTGTTCTTACTCATGTTTAAGCAATCAATCACGAGGCACATGCATATTTAAAAAAAATCGATATCAGAATCGAACTTAGTATTCTTTTTTCAAATGCTATTATTTTACTCAATAAGTGTAACTTAATGAAATTTGTATGGGTTATTATGTTACAGTTTTTTTACCACAGAGCATAGAACTTGAAACAGACTTATAACATTCGTTATAATTGTAAACTTTTTTACCATTTAATTGACAGATTATAGGGATTATAGAGATAGGAGTAGAAAAAAGATTATATCATTATATCTGAGGATTGCAATATCAGTCCATAATCCTTCAAATTGTTAACTACAACCGTACTTGATGTCAACTTATCTGCAGTTAATTTTACAATACTTATTGTGTTCTACAGATTTTTCCCCTTAAAAATTTTTGTTTAGGAAATTATCACTTACGATAATGAATTAAGTATTTATTGTGGGGCAGATGGTCTCTTTCAAATTTATTTAATAAAAATTACTTCCAACAGTTCCAACTCAACTGTGAACACCGGCCGGCACGCAACAGCGCGCGACCAGCGCTGGCGCACGTTACGACACACGCACACAGCTGCACCCACACCAGCGCAGCGCAGGTATACCGCCCGCCATCAGATCCATCTGATTATCCTGCTTTTTTTCCTTTAGAGCTAGCCTTGAGCCCAGGAATGCCAAATAAACCTATGGTTTGACGCAAAAAGTATTGTGCGAAGACTAGTTTATGTGTTGATGTAGTTAGGGTACAGTCAGCGTCAAAAGTGTTCAGTCACTTTTGCACCTTGTCGCTCTACCGCCAAATACGAAACGTCATGCACTATTGACAAATGTGTTTCTGTGTACAAGAAGGAAAATAAATAGCTATCGATTTTCATGGAATTCGGTCTAGGTTATATCGGGGCCTTTCCGGGATAACTACGGAAGGTATTGCTTTTGGCGGTGGCTGATGGTAAGAATAAAGGATAAAGCAAGAAATAAACAATATTTTAAAAGGCGACGGTGTACCTTAACGTACATGTACTCCTTGTGTACGCTTTGTATTGTGTACATGGTTTCCTAAATTAAATTAATATAGAAATAGAGATAAAGCAGGTACCAATTTTAAGTTTTCCAAGTAGTGCATAAATAATACGAGCATTTAACGATTTCTTAGCTATGTAGAATGGAATAGATTTCAACGCGTTTTGCGTAACCTTTTTCAGTTTAGATACTGTTTTAAAATAAATAAATTCTTACCCCGTATTTCTATAATACTTTATGCAGTTTTACAAAATATTGTTTAAATAAGTGTTGAAAAAAAACCGCAATAGCCTAGTGGTTTGATCTATTTCCTCTCAAGCAGAGGGTCATGGGTTCAAACCCCGGCTCGCACCTCTGAGTTTTCCGAATTTATGCGCGGAATTATATTTGTAAAACATCGTGAGGAAACCTGCAGACTCTTGCGAAGCAATTCAATGACGTGTGTGAAGTTCCCAACCCGCACTGGGCCTGCGAAGAGAACTATAATCCTAGCCCTCTTATTCTGAGACGAGGCCTGTGCCCACCAGTGGGACGTAGATAGGATGGTCAGGAAGTGTTGATATTCCGCTTTCTCATTATTTTATTATCATTTAATTTAGTGTAACCAAACTGAAAAAAAACAATAGATAACCATTCATTTAAATGAGTTATCATAAAGGTGCTATCCAGGTGGTTTGATTAATTTAGCTGGTTTCATCACATAGGAACCTAACAATTTTAACCAACATTTAACGTAACCACTAAAGAAGATAAAGTTAACTTAATAAATCAATGTTTACCGAACACAAATCAACGAAGGCAAAACTCTGCAGGCTAGGAACTAGTTTCGAAAGTTTGACAGGTATTCGAAGAAAAAACTGCCATCTGTTGGCGAGTGGATTGAACCCTTAGTTCCGAGCCCCGCGCAGAGGGCGCGCGCGTCTCGATGTCGCCGCCCTAATCAATACCGTTCGCCGGCGTGCGCCGTCCCGCCGACTTTCCCTTCAGTATTTCAGAAGGCACCCCCCTTGCTGCCCATTTCTCGTTTCCATTATCGCGCCTCCCGTGCCCGTAAGCGAATTCCAACAGATAACCGGACTTGACCCAATTATTCGTAGGTAAGTTAATGTGCATAATTGCTATTTATTATTTATAGGTTCATTGAACGACAGCTTTGTGTACATTTCACTATTACGTTCATTCATAAAGTCTGCATACGGAGCTGGGAAAGGCACGCTCGAACTGTGATTATTGGAGCAAATTAAAACGACTAGCTAGAACTATATAAAGGCAATGCAATGAATCTTTTCGCAGAAAACGTTTCATGGCTCGTAAAAGGCTTCGTCAACATGTCGTATTAACTTAGCCGTATTATAGTATTATATAACAGACAATTATGTGGACAAAGTTTCCAGCAAATAGTTAACTTGTGATTGGATCGCAATTAATGATAATACGAATATTGTTACACTATTGCCGCCCTTCAATTTGAAATTATGTTCGAGATTAGCATTGTAGCCTTAAGTGTTATTTACTCCTATTACACTATAGTAACCCTACATCTGAACTAGTCGCGGTCTAAACTTGGTGGGTAGTTTTATCAAATTAATAGTAAATAAACAAAAAAAACATGTTAACAACAAAAATCTCCGCAGCAAGGCAACTGACAGACATGAAAAACTAAATTGTTTAATTTACACAAAAAATTCTTACATGTAATATTCTTCATAAATGAGGATGTTTTTAATGGGTACCACCATTTTAACGCTAAGCAGCAGTGTTGCACTAAAATGATTGATGATCAGGCTAAAAGCAGCGTGATTGATTTATGACGGGAGGAATCCGTTATATATTTTGGTCTTTTCTTCTTCAAATTTCCTGTACCGAAATCTGACTATAGATGTTTCTCAATTTCCTCCATGTTGTGCGGTCATATGCTTTCTCATTCTCTCCCTGCAGCTTGTGATAGATCGTCAGTCCGTCTCGCAGTCTGCCTTCCTACATTTTTGCGCCCAGTCCGTGGTCTCGTCTCCAACACTTTCCTCCCTCATCTTCCATCAGGCCTGCGGCATATGTGGCCAGCCCACCACTTCTTCCTTTTGGTTATTCTTGTTTAATAATACAGGGGAACATTATTTGAACAGGAACGCAATTTAATTATTAATTTTGTACATTAACTGACGTGTCACACAACGCTTACTAATTTGCAAAATTTTTTTCGTCATAATGGTAGGTAAAGGCTAGATCAAAATTCGTGTTGGGGAATTCCAGACAGCATTAGACACAGTTACCTAGCTATTTTAGATTAACGTGTATCATAAAAGACCAAATTGAGTTTAAACACGAAACACGCTGTGTCAACGTGAAACTTTTGACCTTTGCTCACTTTGCCGACTTTGACAACTATACGTGTAGAACGCCCGAGCCCATTACAGTAGTCAGAGTTATGTAGTGGTCGCTGCGAAGGTTGTAATAAAAAGTGGAAATCCGACGAACGTTGTCGGAGGGCGTCTTTAATCTCCCTCGGTTTTTATTACATTTGCTTGGCACGTGAGCAATTACTTTTATAAATGTTTTAGTTCTACGATTGCCCGAAGTGGATTCGGCTACCGTTTAAATTGCAGCTAGTTCTGAAATCTGGGTCACTATTTGCATTAGATTATGATGGTGATCATTTTAATTCCAACGTTCGTTACCGTAGGTTGTCATGGTAGCCTGCACTGCACATTGGATAATACAGGGTATTTAGTCATTTTATGGTTGCTTGGTTACCTTTTACTGTGTGTGGTGACGAAATAAAATACAGAGATTTTTCTGAAATAAGTATATTGTGGAAGTAAAGAGAACAAAATTATTCGACTAAAAATTTCCGAAGGTATCCGTTTTTGCTCAAATGATGGCGGGACCTCGGAGTCGAAGAAACATTACTGTTCTATTATTTACGCACCGCCTGACAGAAGACGTTCACACAATTTCGGATGATTGCCTGCTGGGTTTGTACCAGTGGGTGGAACCGAGGTGTCAGTGTCGGGAACTTGACACAACTGTCTGACACTAGTTGAGTCTATATGGGGAATATAATGATCTCACTCGCGCGTGTCAACTGTAGTGCGTTCATTATCCAATTAGGAGGTATAAAAGGAAACTGACTTTTCCATAAAGTAATTATCTCATCAGTCGTTTTTTTAGTATAAACAATTTGGCCTCTATTCAGGTCCATTTACCTACTTTAAATCGTGTTATAGATGTTCAATTGTGCTTTTCATGGTAAATAAATAATAGTTAAAGTGAGAAAAGCTTTCCGCTATCAAAATAGTTATGACATTGTCATAAGATTGATTTTTGCCTGGCCCGTGAGAAAGGTTTTTCTACTAGGTCATTGATAAAAAATGAAGTATTTTTATATTCTGTCTTGTTATACTTAGTCTTCGTGTTATATTTAAGACGACAAAAGCAATCCAATCTTAGTTTTGGCCTTTTGTTTATTCATTTCGATTAACTTCAATTACCAGCGTAGTTTTTGTACTGGTTTATGTTTGAGCCTGTTATTAGTATTACGCATTTAAGAAATGTTGTAGTTAGGCATGAATACAATAAGCATTCCATTCCTGAAGATCGATCTTTGGCGGAACGACGTCACACCGCTGGCACGAAGCCAGGAGGTAGCGAGACGCTGGCTCCTAGATAAAATTGGATAAATAAGGGACGAATTTGATTCATAGATAGAAGTACCTCAATGTGATGTTGGTAATACGATTATAAGGTGACTATGTTTTCTTCATCAAGTATCAAGCTTTGAAGGATGGAAGACAAGGGTCTGCTCTATATCGCGCGATATGAAATCCAGTACTTTGAGTGGCTATTAGCTACTAATACATTTTAATTCTTAACTACCACCTGAAATAGAAACTGACCTTATTTGGTGGTTGATGATGATCGATGTCAGCTACAGCGACTGCCACAGTGCCACTGCGTCCTGATCACTGGTGCTTTGGTGGCATGCTCTAATGTGGTTAATAAAGCCAATTTTGTAGTAAATATGAATTTTCAGAATGTTTCCCCTTCTTCCCAGACTTTTACAAATGTACCAGGGAAAAATACATTCCACTATTGTTCTCCATAAAAAAATCCACGTATACAAATCGAATAGTCTGGAGGCTACGTACTATTACTGAGGAAATTCCTAAGGGAGGAAATGCTTCATTTATTTTTCCACGTCTTGCTACTCGTCCCTAGGGCGCGAGCTCCACTTTCCTTTTTAATAGGTACACGTTGTTACATGTACCTCATTGAACTTTTATTTACGGAGTCAATAAATTAAAATTGATTGTGTCCCTCAAAAGAGCAAAGGGTGAATATTTATTAGCATTAAGACATTAAGAGCCACGAGCCTTTCGACAATAGGTAATTCCTGAAGCTTACAGTATCAAGCGAGACAAAATAGTTTTTGTAATGAGCATAAAAATTGAGGTTAATCTCCGTTGCTCCTTTATCATTTAAGTTAACATCTAGAGTGGGACTCGTGAAGGAAAGTTTTGCGTTGCCTAGAACAGTTAGCACCAATTTTAAAAGGTTTTGACAGTAAAGCAACACGCAGCGCCGTACGGGGAATATAAATCCGAGCTCTGTTTAAATTTTAAGGGAAAGTACAGCCGACCAAACTAAAGCCAATGGCCCAGTAATGGGTTACAGCCCCCGGGGGAGCGGGCGGTTGTGTAACGGCCAGAATAATTGTGCGTCGACACAAAGCTGGCGCGCAGCCAGCGCGGCGCCGTGACTCCGTCCTAACTCCGTTTTTGTTAGCCGCCTTGTCAGGTAGATCCCCATGTAAGGTAAAACTTACCAACATACCCCTAAGATCCCCTCGACGACATGTATTACATAACATTCTTGCTGTCCGTTTTGTGTTTGTAAGCCGATATTGCGTCGAAAAAATAGGGGTTTTCCGCTCTTCTGCGTACCTACCAAATCTTCGTTGCCGAATGTAACGAAGATGTTGTAAGTTGACGTACAGAACGTAAATTACATTACAGAATAAAACCGCTTGGGCTATCAAATCAGCCCAATATGTGAAGAAAGTAGATACAGCGAGAGTACACTCGCAAATGTTACATATTGTTACAATAATTTGCATATAAAACAGGATAGAGATAGAATGTAGAGGAACGATAAGGTCCCTCGGAACCGTCTCGGGATTCGCGCCCGCATAACGTTATTACTAAAACTTATTCGTCATGCAATTTCCTGACGCTTTCGGTTCAGCTTCGCACATATTTTTCTAGGGTAAAAGGAGACGAAACGAATGTTGTTTTGAGAGACAACGTGATCTTTACGTAATAAAAATGTATTGACAGCATAAAAGTAAATTTATGAATTATGACGTCGTGAAAAAGTGAATAGGGTCATAAAGGTGAAATTTATGTTTTGTTTAGGACTTGCGACTTTTTTTCGGTGACAAGTAGCTACGTCCCAACATGTACCTATTAACAAATCAAATCTTGTTTTAATATTATAGGTTTTTTTGTTTACTATAAACTGACTAGCCCCCCCCCCCCCCCCCCCTATCTCACATGATGGAAGGCAATGGCAATTTAATAACATTTGTTTTTAGTTTTAATGAAGCTTTAAGGTCAAAAGTTATTTCATCGAAGCCTCTCGTTTCCTGTGTGCTATCAAGACACAGACAGAATCCCCTTGGTAATTGTTGATATTACAAATGTATTGTAAGTTTACAGCTGGGAACACAGATTTATAGGTATTTTCGTACCTGAGAATCCTATGAAAATTATTCGATAAAACGACTTGCTATTCAACCGTGTAATGGTGTAAATATAACAAAGCAAGCATATAGATGAATGTACGGTGTGAAATATGAACACCATTTATCACATAAATAGCGCAAACAAGCAATTTTTTTGGTTGGCAGGTACTCCGGCCCAGTCGCACGCCAATCGCACCTGCTGTCACGCAGTTGTTGATACCCGCCACCCTTCCCTGACGATTTCCCCAGGTAAACTTAGTATGTGATTTGACTAAATAAAGTTACGGCTTTTAACCCTAGGGATTAGGCCCTCCGTGTTGCCGGATTTTGAGAATTCTGTGAACAAGGAACTGTCTAAAGATCGTGCTGTAGGTTTTCTGTTTTGCAATCTGAGACTGCCATATAATTTCGCTAATTTCAGTATCGTAACCTAATATGCAGTTTTTAATAAAACAGGTGTTAACTTTTTTTTGTCAAACAATGTATTTTTTTTTATACAACGAGGAAGGCAAGCGAGCAAGTGGGTCACCTGATGGTAAGTGATCACCACTGCCCATAGACACCCGCAACTCCGGAGGGTTTGTAGATGCGTCGCCAACCTAGAGGGCTAACCTATTTATGGGTGGTGTTAAAATGGATGATATACCTACTCGTACTACTCTGCGTACTTCCGAATTATGAGTTCGAACCCCAAAAGCTCTCAGAATAATTCTATTCATCTGCACAGATCAATGGTTTTTGCCCTTATACTTATCAGAAGAGCTTGTTATTATATTTTCATTAAAATATTTTACGACGTTACCTCATTAATTCAAATTCGTGTAGAGATTTGTCTCGAGGCTTTGAAGAAATTACACAGTAATGAAATAAGGCTCTGAGGCTGAAGAAACAAGGGCTAAAGAAAACAGAGCAATACCAGGAGTAATTTGTGTAGAACAAAATAATAACGATATTACGCACCCCATCCCGGTGGGAGACGCGACGGCCATCACGTAATAACACTTCAGCGATCACAGTACCGGTGTACAATGTTCTTACTGTTTGTAATCATTTGGGGCAGGGTTTGTATGATTTTATCGGGAAAACTCTTGCTTGTTATACCGAGAATGTGTTTCGGCGGTCCCTTTGAGGGTAAGCATAATACTAAATTGGAGAATACCTTTCACGTGTGAGGCAACAATTGTAAGTTAGTTAACTGAGGCAGTTGCCTACTGAAATATAAATACCATTTTGTATATGGAATTCATTTATGTAAGAAAAATGATAGATATTTGAAGTGCTGGATTATTATATCAAGTAGGAACGATAAATAAAGGAAATCATCGTATTTATTATTGACGAGGGGCGGAGTATTGTCCTATCAATATTCGACGAGCAGCTGCTAATATTACCCTCAAGTATTCATGCTTTGTGACAGCAATTATGGATTGGTGGTGTAATTGTATCATTGTTTTTCTGTATGCTTCTTCATTCGATGCCGCTGATTTGCGTTTAATAATGTAGGCAAGGCAATATATTATTATATCGACGAATTAAGAAAAACAAAGTAAAAAAATAGGGTGTCATAACGTAGTAAAATTTGAACTAATTCGGTAGAAAATTCCGGGTTTCGTAGAAAAATGGCAAAAAAAGAAGATTCCTGGTTTCGTCATGTCCGTCTGTGTATCTGTCTGTCTATCCGCGGCTTACCTCAGAGAATATTGGTAGGTACTAGAAAGCTGTGATTTTGCATGGATATAAGTACATATTAATTAGGCCGACAAAGTGGTAGAATAAAATGATAAAAAAAATAGTTTTTGGGGTACCTTCCCTACACGTAAAGCGGGGATGTTTTTTTCTTTCATCTACCCCATAACGTGGGGTATCGTTAGATAAGTCTTTTAAAGATATTGAGGGTGTTCCAAGATCATAATTGGTCATGCTTTATATTTTTGTTGTATGGTTTTTATAATTTATTTGACAAATATAGACTATTTTAAGAAACCAATTCCGGTATTTTTATATTTAATGAATCCTAACTACATTAAAAATAAGTATTAATTTATTGCTGACGTGACGTCATCAAACGCATAATGGATAATGTAGTCTTCGCCTGCACAGAAAAAAATACAGTAAAGTCTATGGTAAAGTCAACGTCAAGGTGTTAACGTCACTGCGGACGGCTAACGGCTAACCTCAAAAAAATTAGAAATCACTAACACTAACTGAACTTGTTTCAATTGGAAGGCTACGACTGTTTCGTCCCTTTATATCCGAATAACAACAGGGATAACCCGGGTTTGTTATTCGTACCAATCCCAGAACGACGGCGAGAGGAATGGTGTCGTGAAGTCAAGCAAAAATACTTCAAGAACTATTTGCAGTTTTGTTGTGAATATCATTTAAATGTATGTACCTAATTAAAACAAACACATTACTTTTACACCATGGTTTAACAATAAAGTATTGACCATTGAGTACACGAATAAATTAATAAATTAGATTATATTTATTACTATAACATTGTTTTATTTTGCTTCAGCTCCTCTTATTTCAGCGATGTTGTGGTTGATAGAATTCGTCATGAACTCCAGTATCATGACATTGTCCACTTGTGGCAAATTGTACGAGTCGGCTTTTTCGAAATTAGCCATCCTTTTTGCCATTTTCAGTGCCGTTAGAGGATAAAATGCTGTTGGTTTTACTCTTTGTGCTTAAATAACAAATAAACAAACAAACTACAAAACGAAACGACACGTCAATGTCAAGTTTGAGTTTGTGTTTAATATCATCACGTCAGTCGTTTTTTTTTTAAATACGTAAGCCAAAGGAATCATTATCCATTAAGCGTTTGATGACTCACAGGAAGGTCATTTGAAGGTCAAAACGTTTCAACGAATATCTTAATAACGGAAGACTTTTTTAAAAATCTGATATACAGAAACTGTACCGAAAGCTTGTTTCTCGAAATGGTTTTGAGGTTTCCATGCATATATAAAAAGTTAGCATGGCTAAATATTTGAAGTGCTAATTTTTGTTGGAGTCTAGTGTGCTCCCCCCCCCCCCCCCCTCTCTACTAGAGAAACTGTTGTATTTAAAAGGAAAACTATGAGAGATAAGTAGGCTTTACAAGTTTACGAGTAATAGTTGAGAAACATTCATGTTTGTCTTGACAGTAACCGATATTATAATGACCCCACACTGCGTACGGTTTGCTTAGGAGTAGGACTCTACTTACACTGGAACTTTTTAAATCACTGGGAAAAGCAGGAAAATTTTGTACGGAACTCTCTGTGCGCGAGTCCGACTCGCACTTGGCCGGGTTTTACTTTCTTTACTCACAGAAATGTATATTTGGGACAGCGACACGACAGAGTTAAGTGACAAAGTTAAATGTTAGGATTTCACATTCGATTGTATTACAACCACAATTACGTACCAGATATACCTACAGGGGCGTAACTTAATGTGATAGTGATAGTACTGTAATAACCTACGTGCTAAAAGAGAAATTTTATGCACATTAGTTTAATACGTTGGTTTTTGGCAGTAGGTAGCGGTTCTAAACATGGAACTGCTCCCAATACGAATGGGTACAAAACTGTTTTTTTGAGGGAAGGGTAAAAATAATTAGAAATATAACACGAATGAAATATAATGCAGAGGAGAAATAGAACACGGTGTTGGACGTTTCATTTCCATTTTTTCTTCTTCAGATCTTAGGGGTACCTATATAAATAAGCCGAGTTTATCGAGTTGTGAGTTCGTGCGCTCTCTGTCAGATCAGAGGAAGGGATCCAAAAT
Source organism: Clepsis dumicolana (assembly GCA_963691665.1). NCBI lineage: Eukaryota > Metazoa > Arthropoda > Insecta > Lepidoptera > Tortricidae > Clepsis > Clepsis dumicolana. Next base: position 9,266,085 of record OY829510.1, on the reverse strand, counting down.
ACCTATGACGGGCTAAACTCAAGTTATGTACGCGAGTGACCCGTTTATTTCGCTATGATTGAGCCCCACGGTAGTTCCATGATGTTATAACCAACTTAGAAATTAAAGTTGTAAAATCCCCGACATTGTCATTACAAAGTTCAATATTTCAAAAACGGGTGAACCGATTTTAATAAAACTTAGCTAAGAACCATCTCGATTAATCTAGCTTTCGATTAAAAATACCTACCGCATTGAAGTAGGTCCATCCGTTTGGGAGCTATGATGCCACAGACATATACACAGATACACAGACAGGGGTTAAAAAGGTGTGTATTAATTAAATGTTAGTTTGTAGCCTCGATGTTTTTGTTGTCAAAGGGTCGGCAAAATAGAGCGTGCGGGGTGCCCTGGGATCTGTGGCCCGCAGGCCGCGACCACATCAACCCTGTCTTTCTCAAGCTTCCGCACCTCCTTCACCAGCAATGTCAATTACCTGAAACGAAGGTATGTACCAAATACCAATGTATGATGTTATGAAGAAAATTCGAGATGGAGTGGTTTTTATGAGTATAGTACTGTAGTCTCAAACACTCATAGTAGAACATTGCTGCAACATTTCCTATTTCCTATTTATTTTTGATTTAAATTGAATCCGTATGCAGTTTTAGTCTCTTTCTAGGTATATATACACGTAGAATACAATATGCTAGCCATATACGGTTAAATTATATGTATTTATGAAATAGGAATATTTTAGATTATCCTGCTCATAATTAAGATATATGCTCATAATTAAGAAATATTCGAATGATAATAATGTACTATGTTATTACATAAATATTTTTATCTACACACATATCATAAGTCCTCTATAATGCCAGCTTTAGGACAGTTAGTTTTCATCTTCAAAATACAATACGATTTAAAAATAGGCCTCAATTAAAAAAAAGTAAAAAGTAAAAATAAGTAAGTAAAAGTAGGTATACCAAAAGTCAGCATTCGTGACAAGTTTGTTATGCTTTTGGCTTCTCAACCCATCTTAGAGTACTTATAATATGTGTAACTAATATTAAGTTATCTATCTATTTCAAAAGTTAACATTCTGTGTCATTGGAATGCGCGCTTTAAATGGGCGTCCTTTTGTTTAAATATAGGCCAATATGCCTGTTTGGTCTCATTTGTTTGTCCGTGTTGACATGGCACTGGATGGCATACTTACCTATTTTATTTCTGAAACCTGCTCATTAATAAGTAGTAACTCCTTGTTGAATGAAATGTAATCATCTAATGTCATGAAACAATCAATGCCTAGACTGCCTGGGCTTTAGCTAACATTAAGAGCATGTTGCAAAATCGATGCATTCATTTTTCTTTGTTAACGAAAAGTCTCTGGTCAATGTTTATGAAAGGGAGCGCAAGTGGTCTAATCTGGGTCTAATTGGATATTAAGGTGATAATTGGATGACGTTATACTCGTATTTACAAGTGTGAAGACGAAGTGTGAAGTGTGTTTTAAACGGCTTTTGTTTAAGCTTGTCCGAAAACTAATTTTAATGAATTGCAATATGGTGTGTTTGAGAAGAAATGATCCATGTATGCCGTTTTACGATGGCACGCTATCGTTAGAAAATATTTTAGCAATTTTAAATTCAGCTTTTTTAAGGCCTTAGCAAAAGGCTACGTATTCTCTGTCATGTAGAGTCGGGGCTTAAAATAAAAAGACATTTAAAGCACCGTAAAAAGGCCAAACCGCTTCACCGCGCTTCCACCCCCGCCTACACTCCTCCCCCCCCTCTCGCCCGCTGCTCACATGTGTGCCACCACTCATCAGTTCAAATTTTATTTACCCACGCCGCGCTGGTCACACGAACGTTGTTATTTGTTATCTCTAATTATATTTGGTACAGATTTAGTAAATCGCACAGACGATAAAACCCCATTATATTTACTCCCATCCCTATCGCCTTTTGATATCTAGTATCGAGATCTCACATTTTAACAAACCATGGGCTTTAGAACTGGGCCTTAGTTTAGCTAAATACAGACCATAGTTTCATAACCACGCAAGTATTCACGCTGAAACAAGTAACAACTTCGCAGCCCGTCAGTGCATGGTCCATCGTGTCGATGTTGTTGGTCGGTGTTGTTGATGATTCGAGCGTGTGGCTACATGGTGTGTCGGTTTCCCTGTCTCCCTGTGCGCGGTGGCGCGGCGCGGTAGCTCAGCGGAGGCGTTGCGCAGATTCAGCTCGGGAGACCTGCAGTCGGAGTGTGATGAGGGCGAGGTGGACCCCTACACCGGCCGCCCGGCCACCACCAGCCAGCCCAAGCCGCAGAACCAGAGGCCGGTCTCCCAGGGTAAGCATCTATTTTTTTTACTATACAGCCAGTAGCAGAAGCATTTACGCGAGTCAGAGGTGAAAAATGTCTACGAATATTCTGACTGCGTAAATTAGTAGTAAATCTAACAATAGTCGGTAGTGAGACCATGTATTTTATATAAGTAATATTCAAAGTGTAAACTGTTTATTTGGCATTAGTCTTATAGAGTCCGTGCCAAAAGTAACGATAGCATCAAAATTACCGCTTTTAAAACGTCCACCGTGATCCTATAAATTGCAACAACATGACATGTGATGGTGAAATCTATGAGAAAATGCTGAAAATCTCCCAACTGAATGTAGGGTTTTAACGGACAAAAGTTTAACAATCGGACGTGTCATGAAAGCCAAACATTGCGAGCCGCCGAACTTTAAATTGAATTTCGTAATAAAATGATCTCTTGTCCCGTTTGACACATGACCCCAGGGCTTAGACTTCATTTGTTGGAAAAGTTGAAGGGGTTTTCATGCTTTTCATTTTCTGATGTGTTTTGTCCAAGTCAAGTAACCTACGGAGAATACTCAGGAATGCAAAATATTAAGCTGGAAATTTGCATTAATATTCGCAGTCATGATGCAGAAATAAACGAACCACTCACGTATGACAGTCGAGTATAGCCCGACACGTTTCGAACTAATCCGTAGTCCTCAGTGTAAATTTTCCTAATGTAAAGTTTAAAAAAATATCTAAATGGGTAAGTATAGTTCGTTAGCCGGAACTGAAAAGACTATAAACATAGAGTAAGCCGTAAAACAAATCTAATAAAAGGCAATTTACATTTTCCGTCCCGTTAAGAAATGGCTTTACCGTGGCGGATTTTTATACAATTTGCCAGCTACCTAAAGACTGTAAAACTATTTCTCTCCTATTTGAAAATGGCGGCAACGTGCAGAACGGCTCGGGAAAACTGAATTTGCAGGCTCTTTACTTTGCTAAGCTGTCTCGGCTCTTGGTCGCTTTAATAAGCAAGATCAACTCTTCGTCTCTGTGCAAACTTGATTTCTGAAACCTGATTTGCTGTTTTCTAAGTAAAATAATTGTATTGCTACTAAATTACCTACAGATTAGGATAATTTTAGAGTAGATAAAGGCTGTTATTTTCTAGTACGTAGGTAATAAATTCAATTCGTATTTTGAACACTTATATAGCACAGATTTCCTCCATTTTGGAATGGTATTTCATGAGCGTGATTACCAAAGTCACGGTTCATTGCGTGCCATAAACGGTATCTTCGTAAACAAAGCTTTTATTTAGGTAACTAAGAATCTAAAGTATAAAGCATTCTATATACTGACATGTTTACATTGTGCGACAATTAATCCTCATTTATACGATTAATTATCGTATATTCAACGGTCCTGATTCGCTCCCGTTCTGCGGCGCCGCGGGTGGCGGAAAGCCAGGGTAACGCTCTTTACAAGTTTGCATGAAATCGTAAAAGTTCTTGCTCCACTTTATATGCAGAAACGTTGCAAGTCTACAAAGTTTAAAGTTTCTAAGATTGATTCCGAGTGATTGATTCTCTATGCCTGATTAATTAGGTACTTTATTACTGGCCGCTTATAAACACACCATGTAACTTTAAGTTACTACTAATAATTTTGTCGATTGGCATTTGTTTTCTTTCTCTTTTGATACAGAACATTTTTTACATGAGCGTCGTAATTTTAGTGACGTTATTTAAATGAAAATAAATTAATCAGTATATGATAGTCGTAGATACATAACCGTAATTGACGAAAAGGTAAATAGTGAAAAATATAGTTCTGTGACGTGATTTGTGCTGCTGGAACTCTTGCCTGTCGTAGTTTCCTCAAACTTTTGCCTTTCTGCTCTATTACCACTAGTTTTCCTTATCTCTAGCCTATTGGCTGGTTACATTAATTGGGTTATCATATCATCACCGATATTTGCGTTATTTACTTCTACATAATGAAGGATAGTCAATTGAAAACACACAGGTATTTAAGAACCTTAAAGTGTGGGTTAAAATCATGAATATTTTACTAGTGGGTGGGTATATCGAGTACTGAGTACATTTATATTTTAGCTACTGGCGGCAGCGTCAGCAGCACAGGCAGCGGTGCGGGCGGCAGCGCTGGCCCCGCTGGCCCCGCTGGCCCGGCCCCCGCGCCTGGCGCCGGCGGCGACCTGTCGCTCAACCTGCGCGGAGGCTCGCGCGGCACCTCGGCGCCTTCATCGCCGGCCAAGTCGCGCGAGTCGCTGCTACAGCGCGTGCAGTCGCTCACGGGCGCCGCGCGCGACCAGGGCGCCAATTTGTTAGGTTAGCACTACTACTGTAAGTAGTTTATGACGATTAATTTGACCGATGCGATGGTAGCGATCCCTGTCGCTCAACCTGCGCGGCACCTCAGGCGCTCGAGTTGCAGCTACAGCGCGTGCAGTCGCTCACGGGCGCCGCGCGCGACCAGGGCGCCAATTTGTTAGGTTAGCACTACTACTGTAAGTAGTTTATGACGATTAATTTGACCGATGCGATGGTAGCGATCCCTGTCGCTCAACCTGCGCGGCACCTCAGGCGCTCGAGTTGCAGCTACAGCGCGTGCAGTCGCTCACGGGCGCCGCGCGCGACCAGGGCGCCAATTTTTTAGGTTAGCACTACTACTGTAAGTAGTTTATGACGATTAATTTGACCGATGCGATGGTAGCGATCCCTGTCGCTCAACCTGCGCGGCACCTCAGGCGCTCGAGTTGCAGCTACAGCGCGTGCAGTCGCTCACGGGCGCCGCGCGCGACCAGGGCGCCAATTTGTTAGGTTAGCACTACTACTGTAAGTAGTTTATGACGATTAATTTGACCGATGCGATGGTAGCGATCCCTGTCGCTCAACCTGCGCGGCACCTCAGGCGCTCGAGTTGCAGCTACAGCGCGTGCAGTCGCTCACTTGGTGACTTAATTCTCATCCATAACATTGATATTGGTATCAATATTTGCCAAAAGCCTAATTTTTTAATGTCATACCCGTCTACTAACATACAATATGATACAATACAATAACTCTTTATTGGACACCACATAACAGGCAAAACAAGGACATGTGACTAACATGCAACTAATTTGCGTTTCTGTCATAGACAAGCATGTCAACATAGTAGATTGAGGTTAACTGTCACTGCCAGTGGTCAAGAAGTCACTGAGTGATCTCTTTACGGTTGGGTGGGGGCATTCGTATTTGATATCATAGGTATGAGAATTTTAGACCGGTGATTGTTTAGCAAAATAAAAAATCCACATCGCGAAACGTATTGAATTAAACTTACTGCTGGCCCTTTTAGGTTTCGCCTGAAAGGGCCGAGGAGAATTGCTTGCAATATCTCATTGAAACTGTACCCTTTTATCTTAACCGCCTATTGCGGTCGGAAACTTTAACCTTTCAAATATTGAAGCCATTTGCTGAAAACTTACCCCGAATTACTATTAGGTATAACAAGAACAATAATGTATGGTCGAGGAAATTCCTGACCCACCATGAAACCTTTTCACAGTAAACGTCATAGTGATATCGCATTGCTTGACAAGGAAAATCGTTATGATGTTTAGTATGAAAATGTTCTATGGTGGGTCAGGAATTAATTTCCTCGACTGTATTATACTTTTTAAATACTACACCTAGACCCCGCAAAAAAATTGGATCGGAGGAAAAAAATGTAATAAGCAGGTAGTAGAAATAATAATGCTTCTAATCAAAATGCCCTACCTACGTAAATTACAAAATACCAGTCTCTACAATATCACTTGCTCGGAACAAATCCAGAGAGTCATGGCGCGGCATTGTAATCCAGTAATAATTAACGGTATCACCTTACCCCTCCAGTTATTGGATTGACTATACCGGGCGATTTATATGTATAGTTAGGTACCTGAATTCAATGAAATGTTGGCAGTAATATAGAAAACGTTAAGACTGTGACGCTATACTAATTACACTTAGGTATATTAATCTTTCCTTTAAATAATTGACTGAATCAGGCGTTACTCTGCGGAAGTCCGTATAAAACAATTAATTGGCTCACCCGCGACCACACGTGTATTTTTCTTGATGTATTTTTCCATGCAACACCTCCATGTTGGTTTTGGCGCTTTGAAAATGTGCTCGTATAAAAGAGAGTTCTGAAACGTGTCTACATCATAGTGTTGCATGGAAACATACATTTTTGTCACATAGACGTACGTTAGCTATCTTACACGAGTGCTCGCAAGTGAGCAAATTGTTTTATTGGTTTTAGTTTCTTTAAAATTCCTTTTCATTTAACACCATTGCCTAAGGGAAAGAGTAGGTTATACGAGTACTTATCGTTTTCCTTCTAAAGTTTACCTCTACCACGCGTGGTGTCAATATTTCATAGGGCGTTGTAACCCAGTGGAGGACCCTTCGAACCTGATTTAATATTAATTGGCGATTCTCCGGTGATGGAAAACATCGTTAACTAGTTTGAGGTTAACCTCAATTACACGGGCGATGGGTGGTGGGCACGCCACCTTCCGCCTTCACATTAAATATAGGTGACAAAGAGATATGCCTCAAAACCTCCCCTACAAGTGACTGACTCTACTCCAGGAGCGTTTAAGTTTGATACCAGCCAGACATGCCCTTTCGATGACGCCTCCTATTTGAACCCAAAAAGTCTGTGTGCTGTAGGTTGTAGGGTTAATGCTGTTTTATAGTAATAATAGTGCATTTATTTTTATGTAAAAGCGGTTGAAGGGTGGTCACCGATAAGAATTAAGTTTTGTACTACTGTTTTTTCTTCGCAGGTAGCGTGACGTCTGTAGCGTCCGTGGGCCGCGGCTACAACCGCGACCGCTGCGTGACGCTTCTTGTAGTCGATGACCAAAACACCGACTGGTCCAAGTACTTCCGCGGCCGGCGTCTGCCCGGCGAGTGGGACATCCGCGTCGAGCAGGCCGAGTTTAGGGTGAGTACTAACATCATCATACCATCAGTTTCAACGTGCTGCGCAATCAGGATAATTTATGAAAACGTATTACAGAAATATTACAGCTAGAATATACAGGATGAGATTTAATGAACCGTTGAGAATTCAGCCAGGACTTGTGCAAGTCTAAGCGAACAACAAAAAAAAAACATTCTCCCGTACATATTGTATTAAAAAGAAACTAACACTAAAAAATACAAAGTAAAATGGTGACAACTTCCATCAGAGCCCGAACAAATTGGAATCAATTATTCATTCAGATTAGCGACTACGTGCAAAGCAAACTACATCAATATTCACCAGCGAACCGCGCTCATGCCAGCTTCCAGTATTTTCTCTTTGTCCCAGCACACTCATTACGTAACAACAACGCTGAAATTACATTTACCGACTTAACATATCTGATTGATGACGAAAATTTTCGTTTCAATCAAATACCAGTCACTCACGAAAGAATGTGATAAAGATCTCGTGTTACTGTTAATAGCCTGGGGACTTTCATGAGCCATCCATTATTTAAAAGGCTAGTTTTCGTATTAGGTATTAATTGAGAATATTTGATTTTGTATTTTTTTAACGCATTTTTTCACATAATTCACTGTCTCCCTCTAATCGATGCACAATCCTTTGCTGATGGTTGTTTGATATCTAACTTAACTTTCCATGGATACAATTTATTTATATTTTCTACTCTCTATGTAGACTACTTAAAAAAAAGATTCCGACAAACTGAGACTCACTCCTTTTTTTTTAACTAACTTAAATGAAATGTTATGTACAGGAACTGACCGTGACAGCCAACTCCGATGGCGCCAATGTGTCAATGGCAGTGTACCGCGGGGGTACGAAGGTCACCAGATGCTTCAAGTAAGTTTGTGTCATAATATCATACGTTATTTACATGTAATAAGCCAAGTTAATTCTACACTTCAACCACTTTGGAGGGGAAATCGTATTACTTTACGGCAAATTCTTGTTTCTGGCGTAATGAGTGGTTTTAACCAGAATATTGTGATTTTTTCCCCATGGAACCCATATTCGATTGGGGTGAAAGAAATCAACTCTTACAATAAACTTCTAAACCATTTGATTGGTTTCAAGTGGAAAATTGTAATGGGTATGAATATAAGTACGCCAATAAGTACAGTTCAGTTTAACTTTTTGTTGTTTATTATGTCCTCAGTTCAAGACACTTGAGAGCGTGAGTTTTTATTTGATACTTACATATTTATTTCCACTTACTTTTTTACATATAAACCCACGCAGAGCTTGTATGTAACTTAAATAAATTATTAGCATTTTCCTTTCGAGAACAGGAAAAGCGTGAAAAAAAGGTGGACTTACTAAATTCTATAAGTACGGGTGCGGCTAAGAGCTTTAGCCTTCTTAGCTTAATTCGTTTAGGTTCGGAGTTATGACAATAACAGATACCTACTTAATACCTAAGTAGACACCAATTCCAAAATCATTATCATCATCATTTTGTCTTTTCTTTTGCAATAGGCCGGAATTCGTGCTAGTGCGGCAGAATGTTCGCGATGCCGGCTCCGACAACCGCGCGCTGCTGCTCGGCCTCAAGTTCGGAGGGGTGCCCTCCATCAACAGCCTTAATTCCATCTACCACTTCCAGGTGAGTCCACGTCCAGTGCTCTAAGCACGACTTGTCGAATCCTGCGTTACGTTACGGTTATCGTATCGAGATCGAGAAATCTCATACAAAATTTTAGTTCCAAATACGCTCACGGGCGGGCGCTGTTCCAAACGTCATACAAACTCGTTATAGTTTACTATTCGATTTTACGTGACGCAGGGTTCGACAAGTCGTGCTTAGGGCACAGGTGATAACTAATAAACAACAACCCCTCCTTTTTTGCTCATATTAATCTATGGACATAGATTAATATAATGAAATAGACCGTTGTACACGAGTAATAAATGTCTCCCACTCGCACACGGGTTTGAGCGCTAAAATATAATCCATTTTAGAAAGCTACTACAATGCTACATCCTTCGTTTTTTTAGCATTAAAAAGAAGGTAAACAATCTTGACATGTATTTTTATTGAAAAACGCTTTTTAAAAATACGTGACCGTTAGGTACGTCTAAAACCATAATAATATAAATAATTAAATATCATTGTTATTTATTTGTTACTTGTTGTGACTTATTTTTAAAAAGGGTTTTTCAATAAAATAGATATGTCAAGAATTTACCTTCTTTCTAAAAAAAAACGAAGTAATAGATATTGCTCAGCACTTTTATCAATTTCTCAGCTTCTATCGAGTTTTGTTGTCGTCTGAATTGTTCGACGTCAATTTTGTTTTGGAATTTGGAATTCGGAATTTGTTTGATTGTAGCTTCACTCCGCTGAACTTCGAACCACGTTCGTGTTCACGATCGCTTAAAATCGATCATCTGAAGGAACTCGTTTAATTCAATTTTCTTTGTATTTGATATCGATAACTCACTTTATTGATATATTGCGTGATTGTGAGTCGAGTATCGAACTGGATTGTAAAGCGTCTCATATCCTGAAAGTTACTTTTTAGTTTTTAACCGACTTCAAAAAAGGAGGAGGTTCTAAGTTCCACTGTATGTATTATTTTATGTATGTCGATTACCCCGTCAATTGTAGACCGATTTTCAAAATTATTGTTTTTGTTCGAAAGGGTACCGTAAAACACCCTAACTTCGCCTGCTTTTTGACATATTTTTGAAATTTTCTCTTAAACTGCATGTTTATTGTGGCAACACTAATGTTTAAACGGCGTGCATTATGATTTTCCCTATATTTAATTTAAAAACAACCGAATCGTATTGATATTAAGGCCTCAAATACGAGCTTGAAGTTTTGTCTTTTTGCCTAACTTCGCCTACCCCATCTAACTTGAGCATCGACTTTTTAACCGACTTCAAAAAAAGGAGGAGGTTCTACGTTCCACTGTTTTTTTTTTTTCGATTACTCCGTCAATTGTAGACCGATTTTCAAAATTTTTTTTTATTTAGATTAGATTAGATTTAGATTTATTTATTTACTCAACATTAAAATTACAATATATAAATACTACATGTCAAAAATATAAGAATTTCTGTTGAGATCTGTTTGAAAGGCGATACTCCTGAGGTGGTCCCATTGTCACCAAGTCATGAACTGATGATGGGATCCCAGGGAAATCGAGGGCAACCCTCAAATTTTACAGGCACGTACTATGTGTTTCATATATTTTCTAAGGTTATTCAAGTATTTGCGTCTGGTAGTCATCATCTCATGATGATGAGCTAATGATGGAAGGTACAACTCCTTAGCGGTTAGGAGTTGGAGGATAATTCTGAAAATGTTAAATCATTATTCGAAAGGGTGTACTCCTGAGGTTGTCCCACTGTCACCAAGTCATGATCTGATGATGGGATCTCAGGGAAATCGAGGGCAACCCTCAAATTTTATAGGCACGTATCATGTGTTTCATATATTTTCTAAGGCTATTCAAGTATTTGCGTCCGGTAGTCATCATCTTATGTTGATAAGCTGATGATGGAAGGTATAACTCCTTAACGGTTAGGAGTTGGAGGATAATTCTGAAAATGTTAAATCAACGTAAAATTGTGAAATATTTTATTTCTTTTAACAAAAAAGTAAAACCGCCTTCAAAAAAAACCTTAAAAAAAAACCTAAAATAGTCCTCTAAAATAATGATAAATAAATAAAATACAATAAAATGCGTTTTTTTCGGACAACGGAAACTAAAGCCTAAAGTTTTATGGCCTAGCACTAAGCAGCAGATATATGAAGTCGGTGCTTCTTTCAAAGAATATTCCGCTCGCACCGCACCGACTTCATATTTCTGCTGCTTAGTGCTAGGCCATAAAACTTTAGGCTTTAGTTTCTGTTGTCCGAAATAAACGCATTTTATTGTATTTTATTTATTTATCATTATTTTAGAGGATTATTTATGTTTTTTTCTACGGTTTTTTTTTTAAGGCGGTTTTTAAAGATGAAAGACTGGCCACGCACCTCTTTAGCGTTGACAAAATGCGGCCTTCACTCATTAGCTGTCATTACACTGACATGTCAAACTTCAAGGGAATATACCACAGACAAAAATACCATCTGGATAATGTACGACTACCGACCTGCTAATTCATGTCCACAAAATAACAAGTAGTCGCATGATAACAATGACCTGCTAATACACGAACATAAAATAACAGGTCGTTCTTTATCATGGAAATAGTAAGTACTTCGTACAACTGGAATGACATCTCTCGAACATTAACGTGGTCGTACCTAAACTTGGAATTAAAAAAAAAGTGTGAAAGGGACGTCACCGAGGGCGGGTCTATCTCTTTCTATACTTCTCTGTGTGACTAGCATAAAATATTGTACCACTATTAGTGGATTGTTGTAGGAGTTTGGGAATTGGCATTCCAGTTCAAACCAATGATAGCTCACATCTTGTCGTTAATAATTAAAAAAGAAAAGTAGCTAAAATGGTATCAGCAAAGGTTGACAAGCTTCTTATTAGCAAAATATGAATACAATAATTAATGACGTAGGTATTTGACTTGAGCTCAGGGGTAAACTTTTTAGGAGTTGGCAACTCGCTCCTGTGAGGTAGTTGTTTTATACATTTGTGTGCATCTGTGAATAGAGGTGACCACGCTTAAACATCTGGGAAGACGGGCCACGACAAGGGAAAAACTACGTAATATAATTTTATCTAGAAATTTATAATAATAATAAATGTAAATTTATTTAGATCACATGTGTCTTTTGTAACCTAGGACTACACAGATGTATGAATGTAAGTTCGGTTATAATGTGAAAACTGCTGAACCAATTTTGAATGTTCGAAATAGTTCGAATATGGTTGGATTTAAAGGTTTTAATATCAGAAAGTTTTATTTTACTAAATTACGATTACGACATAATTTTGTTATTGAAACTTGAAAACGATTTTTTCTTTAAAAATAATTTTTAATGCAAGCTTTTTGTCGAATGTACTTATTGGTACTTATTGTTGTCTGTATTTGTATTGTCATCCAACTTACATACCCGTACCAAATTTCAGGTCAATGCCATACGGGTTAAACTGTGAACCTACTTTTTTTTTAAGTCGGTTAAAAAGCCTTTGTGGTTCTGTTTGTCCTACGATAGCCTAGCCACCATATTCGGAAAGAGACAGTACCGCCCTTGCCTATCGTCCTTGTCACTTTATTTTTTATTCATTTTCAAGGTTAAATAATCAGGGCCTCGACACTTCTTGGTAAATCTTGTTCCAGCTCTAGTGGAAGTTCCTTGTTCTTTATTGACCGAGCGAGCGAAGCGTCAACGTTTCAAATTGGACAAAAATTCTTTCGTATGTCTGTCCAGCTGTTCTCCTCTACGGTGTAAAATGTTGTAAATAGGGTCGATAATTATAGTTTTTTTGGAAAGAAAAAATAACTCACGAGGTCTACAGCTCACAGAGCCACTACTGATAATATTTTACGTATAAGAGACGAAAAAGCTCACAGAGTGGCAAGTGGAATGGAAGGCAAGTGTTTCGTAACTGTTTCAAAGGTAAAAATATAAAATAACGGATAAAATACGAAAAAGATATTTCAGTGTCGTCATTGGCCAGGTAATGCACAGTCTAAATCGGTAGATTTAAAAACTGGAAAATCAGTGGAAATAGATGGAATAGTCAGTTTCTGTAATAGTTTTATTCAATTTACCAGGATCGAACAAAGCTAAAATAAAAATAAAAAACAAATATTCTATGAAAGTTAACCGGGAGTTTTTCTTTCCGAATTTCTACTCGGGTCGGGATTTATCAGATCGGGAAATTAATGGCCCTATGTTATTTGGCCATAATATTAGAGGTAGGAATTTATCAGGTGGGGAAATAAATTGTTGGCCCTGCATTATTTGGCTATAATATTATAATTTTAAATGCATGGTTTCATGGTTTTCTTCACAAATAATGAGTATATTATTTATTTACGTATTGAATGTGATTCCTTGTGCTTTGTTTTTCTTTTTTGTGTTGGTTGTACAGTTCAAAAATGTGTAAAACTGTTGAAATTGGGCAAGTCAAGGAGATGTCACCTGAGCGGCGGCCGTTGGCGACTAAGTCATCGAATCACAGATTAGAGAGACTATGTACATCGAATCACCTATATTGCTTGTCCGCGCTCGGTGAAGGGGTGGCATATCCGTCTATTTTTGGTACATCAATGAACTTGAGTGAATATAGGCACACGCCATTGAAATTAAGTTCTACCTCCTGTACGATACAGGTAAAGTATTTTGAACCGAACTCCTGTGTTCTCAAGGCCCCATTTAGCACATTTTTTCGTCATAGGCGAAGATTGGCAGACATCTAGCGTGTTTTCTTACAATTGACTACGATTATTTAGGGTTATCAAAAATATTGTTTTTACCCGAAAGTTACAAATACAGAGGGTTTCTGGTTTTGATGTGTAAAAAAATACTTAGAATAAATAGAAAAGAAAACAGAATTAGATAATCAACTACATAATGTATCAAAAAGTAGCAAGTTTTTTTAATTTTTTTTCATTAAGTCAACTGCAATTTGCATCATTTCCGGGTCATGCTTTGCGGTGTATTTAATTTTGGTTTTAGCTGGAGGTTGAGGTTTACTTAATTACAATGTATTTTTAGAATACATAGAATAACACAAAATTAATAACGAAAAATTATATATTTTTGTCACTGAAGTGACAACCCTAGGGGTAGGCGAAGTTCGGATAGAAGATGGCATTTTGTCCTCGCCGTCGACATTTTTAGTTATAATTAAGTAACTGTTTAATTACGGGTGATAGCAGAAAAAAATATTTTACGTGAAAGAGCATTAAATTTGGGGTATAGATTGGAGTACTATGTAGAGTCACCTGTTAGCCATGTGCCGCTGCAGACAAAAGTATTCACGGGTAAAGACAACGTCGTCATACCTAACACACTTCAAAACGCTTTAAAAGTAAACATGCTGAAGTTAGTCACGAAAATGTCTCAAAAGTGTTGCCACAGATAAATTTCCTAACATACAAATTTTGGTAGAAATTTGAACAATTTCACTTTAGGCGAAGTCAGGCCTGACAGGCGAAGAGAGGGTGTTTTACGGTATACTCCTGAGGTAGTCCCATTGTCACCAAGTCATCTGATGATGGTATCCCAGGGAAATCAAGGGCAACCCTCAAATTTTATAGGCACATGTTTCATATATTTTCTAAGGCTATTCAAGTATTTGCGTCTGATAGTCATTATCTCATGTTGACGAGTTGATGATGGAAGGTACAACTCCTTAACGGTTAGGAGTTGGAGTATAATTCTGAAAACGATAAATCAACATAAAATTGAGAAATATTTTTTTTTACAAAAAAGTAAAACCGCCTTAAAAAAACCTTAGAAAAAAACATGAAATGATTCTCTAAAGCCATGGGGTATTATGGCCTAGCACTAGCATAAATATGAAGTCGGTGCTTCATTCAAATAATATTCCGCTTACACCGCACCGACTTCATATTTCTGCTAGGTAGTGCTAGGCCATAAAACCCCATGGCTTTAGAGGATTATTTTATGTTTTTTTTTCTAAGGTTTTTTTAAGGCGGTTTCACTTTTTTGTTAAAAGACTTTTACATTGAATTTTGCCATTGGCAGAATTATCTACAATTTACATTAATTTCTTGAATTAAGTCATATGGCTACAAATGATCTTGCGACGCATTGAAACCTACCTATGTTAAGCATTTTTTATGTAAAAGCGTAAAAGTCAACGACTGTAGAGCTATCACGATGACAGCCACGAAGATTACCAATACCTGTTGAATAAAAATAAGTTTTAACTGTACCTAAGGTTGGTTATTTTGATTTAACATTCCTCTTGTCACCAGGATCGTCCATGGGTGTTCGGTCATCTCCTGCAACTGCAAAGACGCCTGGGCCGAGAGAACTTTCCCCTCATTGAGCAGACATACTACCATAATCACACCGACATGGTAAGTTCTAGCAGATAATCTTATTAAGAGTACATTATGTTACTTATCTAAGTACACATTTATTTAGAATTCCATCTAGGCAAAGAGAGACCAGACCAGACCTATTTTTAGACGTTATCGATTTATTATTTATTAGCTTAACATTGCTAATTTTGTGAGAACCTGATTTGCTATTTGAAAACTTTCAGGCGTTGCGCTTTGTTTGAAATTATGAACCTCAATAATTTTATTGAAATCGATTGAAATAAAAGCGTATTATTTATAAATTCTTTATTTAAAACCTAACAATATCACTATGGATTTGTTAATTTACAATCATTAACTTAAAAATAAATAATATTATCTTTAAAAAGACCTTCTTACTACTCGTTTTTCAAGACAAAACAACAACGGAAGCGTCTAAAAAATAATGATATGGATTAAATAGAAAATGTTTGTAAAAGGTACCGTGTGCAAAGCGGATTTTATAAAAAAGAGATTTTCGTTTTTTTATTGTTGATGCAGTTCTGCGTCATCAGTTTTCTTTAAGATCCTTTTTATAGTAAAAACATGCAGTCCCTTTTCGATTTATACTTGTTATCTACTTAATTGCGGCATTACTCATCGGATGTAATCTGACTCTACACACTCTATTTTTTTTACAACAGCATTATTCGTAATCTTTAACTTGTCCAAATTAAATTCCCGGTCGCAACGACAGCCACTAAGTTGACAGCATGCGGGTTGACCCGCTCTTGGTTAATACATCTAACGTAGCATCTTCCTATTATAATAATAGCTGCTTGTATTAGGTATAAAATATTAGTAATTTAAATAATCTTATCTTACAGTAGGCAACAATATAAAAATCGACACTAAGTTGGAAAAAGCTCGTATCTAAATCGGTAAATTTACTCTGTAATAACGTGTACTTAAGGTTTTGTTTGGTCAACTTACCGATTTTCAAATAAGAGTTTTTTTTTTCAATGCAGTGTCGAATGTAACAGCTGTTTTTCCATGACTTGTAGATACCTATTAATAGTTGGTGCTAATAGCATTCGGCACAGTTTTGGAATCAAGTCTTGGTACCGTTGAAGTGATGCTTCTGGATACATCTCGTGAGAGCTGGAGCCCTGTAAAGTAAAATAAACCATAATCAAACCTGGAATAGTAATCATAAAGACATATTTTTGGCTATGGAGATACATTTTAATTATTTTATATTAAAAGAAGCTGTGGTACTTAGTTAATAATAGCCAATTTCTCAAAAATATGTTTAAACAAAACGCAATTAAACTTAGGAACTTAATTTTCGACTACTGAAACTTAAAAAGTATTTCTCTTTTATATAAACATCATTTAGGTATGTAAATCATAAATTTATAAACGATTAGCCCTCATTTGTAAGCTGCGCTTCAGCCGAGTCATTTTATACTCTTCAAGCAGCCGCGCAACCATAATAGCTCTCTTACAATCTTACATGTCGTTTTCAATCTGAGTTTGGAAAATAACATTTATTTTAAGGAAATGCTGCAGAAAACTTAATTTATTATACGTGGTACTTTCACGACGGTAATTGAAACACATGCAAAGAAGAATGCATGAAGAGTATGCAAACAACTGAAACTTTAGCGCAATAGACTAATGGACATTCTTATTTAAGGGATAAGTAAATTGTACAAAGGTTTATTTTGTATTTATAATAGCTAAGTAAATATGAATGTACTTAATTATAGTGGATACTTATTACAGACTCATTTTCTCTGCCTTCGTGTTTAATAGCCAATGGCAACATCCACATCACATTTTGCTACTTTTTATAAATATGATTTCATACACTACGGACATAAAAATCGTGACATTCGGGCAAAGAGCCGTGAAGAAAAATTCGTGACACGATAAAATCAGCATTACGTATTCATGGTGATATATTATTCACAGAGAAAGCAACGCTTGTTGATTTATGTAAGGGAACATTTGCGATCTCTTGTGTCCTTATCCTTTACTAATGATAAATTCAAAGCATCCACATATTGTTCTCGGTATGATTGGACAAATATCTGTATGATTCTGTATCTAAATTGTTGCGCTATGGTTGTGTCAATCCTAAATCACCTCATAAGTAGACGCTTCCAAGTTCTGTTACAGTGGAATAAGATAGATACTAGAAATTCGCACAGAAACTTTACATTTCGGAAAACCAATTTTCCTCCTTCTATAGGTACTTTTAAACGGACCAGCCTTTTTAACATAGATGAGTTTTACACCTTCAGCAGAGAAAGAGCGTTGTTACTAAAGCTCTGCAAGTAGAACACAAACTAGCTCTTTCGTTTTTTGGTAAAAGTATCGGACATGAATGTCTAGTGGTGTGGTATTTACCTGGTCCAATGGCACTGTCCTTGGCGGTCGTGCAGACAGATGCCGTGTCGTTCGTAGCATTCGTCGTTCCTCGTGTAGCAGGTGTTGTGTGAGCCAAAACGTCGGGTCAACGATTTCACCTGGAAGGATTAAATGTTATTTCAATAGAATTTCATGGTAATGGGTAATGCATTTTCAGAAAAGTTGAATACAGTTGGTAACGCAGTAGACATTTCTACATTTGCTATTGCAAAGAACACTTCTTTAGCTATTTATGCCTATGCCACCTTCTAAGATTTTTTTCCTTAGTAAATGTGCTAATAATAACTGTAACCAGTACCTTGCAAGAGCATCCCTGCTTGTAGAGATGTCTAAAGCCTTTTCGTTGCCGAGGGGTGACTTCGCGCCATTTGTTGATGTACCCGCAGAGGTTGACATGCGCTTGCAGGTGTATTATGCGACCTGGAAATTATACTCTAGTTAGACGTTGAGGGGGCAAAACCCAGGAAAAACGGACAACTCAATGAAAATTACAAAGTAAATTTACAGAAATAGGCATATTTACATTTTGACAAAATTATGTGCTTCATGTCAAAGTAAGTGCAAAGTTTAAGGCTGTCTTCGAACTTTGTGTTTTAGGGATTAGGCGAGCTTATACATAGATATTGCCGTTTAGGCGCGGTTCACCGACAACTTCTCTTTTCTCTACAAAGCAATAAATTCAGCCTGCGCCAACAAGTTTCGGAAACTCGCCGGAAACTCGCCCTAACCTCACTTTTATAGGCTTTATACTGTCGCAACTATTTAATCTCTTTTTGATTTGTCCTACATTAATGAATCTGTGCCCTATTGCTAAATAAAAGAAATCTGTAAATTCAAATGTAGATTATCTACACCTGCTAGCTGCTGCTTCCATGGATTTTGCTAAGATTTTATACAACAAGGCAGAACTTGAATAGTTTACCTGTTATGACATAAGTTTCTCTGGGCTGCAGGGTGACCCCACACATCGAGTCGTGCAGTGGCGACAATATTCGTCCCGATTTCAACGCAACTACCGCTTTTGGTGTAGCCTGAAAACATGTTATTCCACTATTTATGCTTCTAAATGTTACATATGGCATAGGGAGAAGGATAAAAATACCTACTATAACTTGATGTATTTACATTTCGGATCTATGCCTGGTTCAAATACTCACTTTGAAAACGTTTCGGATCTTCATTTTGTATGTGTTATAATATTCATTTCCTTTAAACATTTTCTGGACTCTGCCGACGATTACTGGAATGAGAATGCCAAAATTTTGATCAAGTCAAAGTACAAACTCAATTTATACAGTCCTAGCACGGTAAATTTTATCGACGACATAAAGCATTCGTTACTTTCTAATAAATATGCAAGTGCGAGAGGTACAAATGCTTTACGTCGTCGATAGACGTTAGTATGCTAGGGGGTCAGATTATATTTTTTAACTAGTTGGGTCATAATCACTTAATATATAATTAAGGTAATATGGATCTCCTTGCCTTGATATAAAATGTTATAACGGTTAAACTTTTTTATTCATGAATAAAAACTGAAGTGCTTACCAAAATCGCTCTCGCAGAAATGTGTTTGCGTGTGTTCTAAGGAGCACGAGCAAGCGGCGGCGGAGCGCCAACTCGTGACCGCTAGCGCCAAGACCACCCATCTCGTCAGCATGCTGGCAGCTCACAAATCTGCAAAAAAACAAAGCTGATTAGAACCTTTTTTTTGACACCAGCTGAAGTGTTTTGTTTCTATAATTTAGTAAGTACCTAAAAGTAAAATGAGGACAAAAAGTAGTTATTCGCATTATAGACAAAAAGAAATCATGTCAACAAAAACATCGCAACTAATGCTCAATATAAATGGTAGAGCATAATTTAAAATTACACGTTAAAATCGAATTTGGTACGCTTTATAAATTCATGCGACACTCGCTGCAGGGATAGGCAATGTCACCCCGAATCAAGGCCTTAAAGGGTAACCAGTGATCCACGTCTCTTAACGACCGTTTCAGCGAGGACTGCGGAAATTGGACTTGTTGACTGCGCACAATATGACAAAACGAACCGGCGCCGAAAATACGATGCGCTAATAGAGCGCGCGTCTGCTCTGACGGGCATGTCGCAACAACCCGTCTCGAATTCCACAAAGCCTGGTGCGACCAGCCAATTTGGAATCATTGTATACACATGTATTCCAAAAACTCGAAAAGGCCGCACGGAATTTTGAAACCCAACCTAATGAGCCTAATTGAAGACTTTAATTTTATAATTTGGGTCTGATTTCGTTGCGAAGAGATGAAACATCTCATCTTGTTCTGCGTAATCTAATAATTTAGCTACAGGTCCACTCGAAAACAAGATAATTAATATCTTGCACTTGCATTGTTTTGGCTTCCAGTCGTTGTAATTGAAAATAAGTAGGTATTGTGGAAGTATTGAATTATCTGAACCTAATATTAGACTGTAAGAGCGTTACAATTATTAAATTGGACATCAAACTTGATGGACTAGTTAGTTGTTAATCTGAGTCAGTACCTACATTACCCGTTGAATTAATTAAGTTTGTACGACGAAGCCATCATTTTATAGTGTAAAGGTCTCCTCGGCTACGGGCAGATAATTTATTGGCTTAACCACTACTGGGACGCCATAAGGACGATGTATGTGACCTAGTTTGCAAGGTAACATATTGTAATAGTGAAGTATCAAGTATCTATTTTAATTTAACCTTACAAAGTTTCTCACCTTCGACCCTCTAACCCACTCCCGGCAGATCTAGTGTCTATGAACCCAAATAAGTACCTGCATACTGCTAATAATTTATAGATTTTCCCTAACATCCTTATATCAGTACAATACAATCACAGTTGAGTATCTTTGGACGCATTAAGGTGTATTCACATTGCTCGAGACAGTAGTTACATTGTGGTTAGAGTAAATAAGCGAACACGGTGATAACTTTTATTACCTTGCCTTTATTTTTTCCCGCAATATTGCTGGCATAACAAGACGTTCGCGTCATAACTCAGGCTGTATACTTACTTAGTTGAAAGGTTTGGAGTTTAAACAATCGTTAAATTAAATTATTTCGTCGTGGTGGGTTTGTTTTTTGTAAGTACCAAAAATGTTGGTAAATTTTTTTAATCAGAATTTAAAACAACTTTGATTTTGACTAGCCATGTTCATCATAAAGAATGCACCTAATTGTAATGACCTAATGACGAATAAAGATTAGGAAAGCACCAATATTTTTTCAAGCATCCCTTCCGCTAGCTAAGAATGCTCTAAAAGTTAAACTGACAGGAAACTGGTAACTGGTGAATGAATATTTTTTACAAGCTTATATTTTAATCCTATTTACTTGCATTATCTCACGTGCCTTCGTTTTATAGGTACACGACATTTGTGGTGTTGTTAGATTAACACAAAGTGCTTATCCTCACTGCTATAGTTCTCGAAACATGTTCGGGCTTTAATCATTTGATTAATGGCGACCATTCGTCATTTATTCCAATTATTTATTCATACGACACGTCAAATATTCAACTCTACTGTTTGACTTTGGAACCAACATATGAGTAGATACATTCTGTCTAAGAATATGTCTTGCGTGCGACACGGCGCATAAAAAGGTAATCTTGTGCTACAAATTGACATTTTGACCTTTACATGTAAATTATTTTGAATCTCAATTAAGAAAGTCGTTCTCTCCTATAATGGTTTGGTACAGCGAAAACAATACATTAGAACGGCGGCGTAGGCCGAACCCGTCCGCGCGCGCGGTAGGTTAGGTGCGGAAATGCACTGACTGCGTGCTTGCACTTCAACTGCACGGGATCAACTTCATTATTTAAACAAAATCATATCCAATATGACTGTAAACATACATTTTAATTATTATTTTTTGGTAAGCACTCACTTAGTTGTAAGATTGTCCAGTTCTACTTGTTTAATTGCAAGACCCCTTTGTAGCTACAAATTGATAACTGATAAGCGTTTTATATCATACGGTCGCTTTATTTGCGGTTTGCTAATAACATTACCCTTTAAGAGCGGGACGGAGATACTTATTTTTAAAATGCTCGTAAAATTTATAAGCACGCAGAAGTGTAATATGTCTCAACTATCAGCTTATAACGTTGTGGATGGAAGGTCTCTTTTATTTATTTTCTTCAAATTGGTCTATATAAAAGACTAGCTTATGCCTCGCGGCTCTGCCCCCGTGAAATAATTCGAAATGGGCTTCTTCTCTATCCCGTGGGAATTTCGAAAAATCCCTTCTTAGTGCACCTCTAGGATACTCAAGGTATATGTTTGCCAAATTTCAAGTCTCTATGTCCAGTGGTTTAGGCTGTGAGTTGTTTGTCAGTCAGTCAGTCACGGTACTGTTTTATAGGCATAAAAGAAGATTGAATATAATTAGGCGTTAAATTTACTAAATTAAAAAATAGTAGCGCTTTTAATTAGCGAGAGCAGCAACGCGAGCATGTAGAAATTACAAATTGGGTTTATCAATTAGAACTCACCCGTCGTCGGTCACGTAAAAAACCACAGTTCACTCCTCACTGCATCGTTCGTTTGAGTGGTTTTCTGAAGGTTGACGCGTCTTTTGTACCATTGTAGCAAGAAATAATCCAATACATTTGCGATCAAAAGTCACAATGCGAAGCTTTATGAGTGCATTCTCGTGATCGCGGTTGGGCGTTGCAGGCGCTGCAACAATGCCTCGTTTGTCAGGGGTCGTCGGAAACATGAGGTGAATGTTGACATTATGTACCTACTCAGTGTTTGCTGACGTCTAGCTGGGAGCAGAAGGCGCGCGTCGATTCGCTTATTGGTTAATGACAGATTATACATAAACTGTTTTCAATTTAAGAAACCTCTACTTAAGTCGACTGACGACTGACGACTGACACGTGTTTTGTTTATGACATCATCAAGTCAAGTCAACAAAACCGAGAACAATTGTGCTTTTTGTGAACAAACTTTGATTGAAATTCCGAAAAGGAAAAGACCCAGTGTTATTTGCCGGTGATACCTCGGCTTCACTGGCAGAGTTAATTGGAACACGTCCTGAGGAGATGACTAATATACGAGTATTCCAAGTACATGGTGCTATGAACTAACTGTATTTAATACAGACGGTTAAGTCGTGAACGCTTTTATTCTGCCGCCAGAAGCTGTCGAAAATATAGCAGTTATCGCTCTGTTATCCATAAAATTCCGATAAATACGGTCATAAACGACACAAAGGTAAAAATATTTAGTAGCTTTTCTGTTAGTAAAGAGTTAATACGATTTAAATATTCCAGTTAACATTGCCATTAAGTCAGAATAACACCATGTACGGTATGTAGGTTTATTTCGGTATGATTGTTTAACCACCGTATTTGCTTAAACTATACATAAGTTAATGTAATAAAATACACAATCTAATGGCAGGCTATTGTGTTAGATGTCCATCGGCAGTTGCGCAAACGACGTGCAGCGAGGGCCATCAATCGTGCTTCATTATTAATACCTACCTAAGCCACCGCCGTCACCGCCGTGTTGCTATTAACGATCTTTGACTCCGTCACCGGCGCCACAAAAACTGACACATGGCATAAATCTATCGCCCAGTCTCTTACCTGCAGCGTGACACTTCGATTATATGGTAAACATGTCAATCAATCTCTATGCTAAGATTAATCCATCACCCAATTGGCATATACAATGAGCAGCATCACAAAAACCAACGACAAGTACGTCAATGATAAAAGCGTAATCTGCTAAAAATAAGTGATGCCTACCGGTGAAGCATCTAATTAACATGTGGGTTCTTCAGCGGGGCAAAAACTTGTTACAATGATATGATTTCCAGATTACATAAAAGTCTATTCTGACATGTTTTAATTACCAAGTGCTCAAGCCGATTGATGTCGGCTTCCGTAATTTAGGC
This sequence comes from Clepsis dumicolana, assembly GCA_963691665.1. Lineage (NCBI taxonomy): Eukaryota > Metazoa > Arthropoda > Insecta > Lepidoptera > Tortricidae > Clepsis > Clepsis dumicolana. The sequence goes on along the minus strand of OY829510.1, from coordinate 9,242,456 downwards.
CGTTAAACTTTATTTTGCAAATAGTTTTGTCTAACCGCAATTATTAAAGTTGCGTTAAATAAATAAAAATTAAAAAACCCCAACACAAAAAAACCTACAAAAAGTAAATAATAAAATTTCTGTACCTGGTCCGTTAATTAGGATAACTATGTTAACTTTTTTGCAGTCGTGTGCCGTATTTTTGTATTTGTAGGCCCTCCGTACGGCACCCGACTGCGAAAAAGTTAACATTAGTTCCTAATTAAAGGACCAGGCACAGACATTTTATTTTTTACTTTATAATAAGTAGGTTTTTTGTCAGTTTTTTTTAAAATATTTTATTGAATTTTTTGTCACTTTTTACATTAACTTTCGAAGGTATCAACGGGCCCCCGAATTCCCCGGTTCCCAAAACTTAGCCATACTGAAGACATCAACGGGCTCTCACATTTGGGATCTGAATTTGACAAAAACCCACCGACATTTTCATTTCAAAATGTAATATCTGAAAAACGGCTGAACCGATTTTTATGAAACATAGCTAAGAACCATCTCGATTAAACTAACTTTCGATTGAGAAAAGCCGCGTTCATATCGTTTTAACCGTTTAGGAGCTACGACGCCACAGACAGATACACAGATACACAACTCAAAATTATAACAGCCCTCTTTTTGCGTCGGGGGTTAAAAAAACAGTACAGTACGTTGCGGTTGCTTCCACATTGCTAAGCCATTGCTTTTTGTAAAGTTAATTAAAGTCCTGTTAAACAAGTCAGCCACCATTCAATATGTAATGGAAGTACTTTAAATCAAGTTCATGATGCAGTAAAAATGATCACTATCTGCGTACCTCTTAATTCTAACCAATTTCGATTTAAATTGAGATACACTATGAATGACAGATTTAATATAGATAATGAAAGCTTTGTCGACATTCCGCTGACGAATTACCTATTCATTTTATTTTGCTCAGCCTTAAAAACCAAGTCTATGAACATACCTACCAACGAAGTAATCCGTTTTCGTTTTATTTAATTGATCAGGATAAGTATTTCTCAGGATATTTTTTTATTCTACTGCATAATGACATAAAGGAGATAAAAATCCTTAACGTTATAAAAAAAAAGTTTTAAAAAACCACGTTCTCCTGGAATTTTCAACATTAGTATGAAACGCAGTAACGACTATCGGCAACTTAGCGTTATTGGCATCGCTATTGCTTACTGTTTTGAAACGTAATAAGACCCATTCAAGTACTAATATACTTAAACTGGCGGGTGAAAATCAGTATTCACTCGGTTATAAACAACAAAATTGCTTAGCGGTGAATATTCTAATCTTCTAATACCTATTTTGTTTTATATTAGTTTCGTTTCGTATAAAGATAATAAATAAGTCTCCATGTATGTACTAATCGCATAAAAATAATAACGATTACATTTTGTAATTCTCAATTTAAGTGAATCGTAATATTATATTTTGAGAAATAAATGTCTTAAACCTTAGTTGAAATCCCACGCTTAGTGAAATCGGTGTCTCAAAAATAGTAAACAAGCAGTATAAGAACATTCTGAATTTAAAAAATCTATATCAAAGCAAAGCTATTCTAGATACAATTTTTGCATGAAGAGAAGTTGTCACAACTTTTGTAAGAATATTGTATTGAATATCAATAATAATAAAATGAATCCAGTATTCGAGGCACATTTCCAAAGCATAATCTGAATGCATGAGTTAAAAAAGGTGGACGTCTGAAAAAAGATGAGTGTATGTTCTGAGTGAATACGCTGACAGGCCTCGGCGCCGCTGGCGCAGCGCAATACATTTATATTCCTAACGAGATGAACGATAAAATGCAAAAATGCATGCGATGAAAAGTTGACGACAATAAAATTAGATTTTACCTCTAAAGACTTCCACACTTATGGTCGATGATAAATTTACGCTTTGAAGCTTTAAACGTTGCAACTGGAGTGCGGCGGAAAGCGAGAAAATAAAATATCCAGTGTACCTATTTACAACAGATAAATCTACGTAAGCGATATTGCGAAATTTGACACGTTAACCGTTAAGATTTTTTAAAGAAACAATCCATTACCAGTAAAGCTGTGAAGTATTTCATTTGTGTCGTAAAAAAGCATAGTTGGGACCTTCACACATTCCGCGAACAAGCCTCGACACTAGGAAAATGGGGAAGAGGACGCACTAACGCCGTAATGTAATTGTTTGGCATACACATATACCTAAAGTATTCAGTATTCATTTATTTATAAAGTCTGCACCATCACCATGTTAGCACATAATGTAGTTGTAATGGTAGCCCAGCGGCTAGGACATTGCGTTTATAACATTAAATAAAGGTTCATCGGAACTCACACGCGGGTTTCATTTACTTGTTGAAACACGGTAGTTCATAACTAACTGATTAATATTGAGCCATTACGCAACAAAAAAAGAGCGTAATATTTACATCGAACTTACACCAGGCCTTACTTAACAAACGACTTATTCCGAGTAGGTATACTCAAAGAAACGAAAGACAAGCTGGCAATCTGCTTATTATGAAACTCGGGTCCACACATCTCGCACTGCCGAAGGCGAAGGGATAAAAGTTGCGCCTAAATGCAAACAACGTTATTTACACGTAGCACCTCGTGTATTTATTTGCTTTTTCGTAATTTAATTTAAAACATTTGCTTTGCTTTTTTCAAATATTTTTTGAGCCTGCTAAAATTCCAAAAAAATATTTTTGTTTTAAACATCAATGTTTTAAAAGAACTTATGGCACATTTGATTTCTATTTCGTGGACGTGGTACCTTTTGCAAATTGAATCAATGTCTCCAAGCATTATTGTTAAACTAAAGTAACCTAGCTTTCGCTACATACAGCAAAAGTTTGTGCCGGCTAAAATTCGGAACTAAAAATCGTTATTTAATTTCGAAGTTGCCAGCTGATCCGCTTCCCATATAAATCTTGTAAATTAAAACCATCTTGTTTACAGTTTCTCCCTAGCCTCGGGCAAGCAATTTTCTTTCCTTCATTAACACCTACACGGTAAACAAAATCTCACTTGTCGTTACACAAACCGTATTTACTCTGTAAGACAGATTAGTGCCCGTTCCCATTGGAGGTTTGTTCAACAATAAGTGGCCGGTTGTCACGTTTACACACTTTTATTGTCCATAACTCATTTTCAAATAACTATTGGTTGGTTTATTATTACGTCATAATGGTTGTCGTCATAAATATTCCTATTATATTAAATCATGTAAGAAAAAACGCAAGTTTATGTAGCACAAAAAACTAGTTTAAATATTTTCCGACAAATATTTGCCTAAGCACATGACAGCCATACTTATTAACATTAGTTTTGTGTGCGAGTGTTTAATAAATATAAGCAAGTTGAAATCCTAGCAAGGACAGTGTCGATAATACTGTTATTAGTGCAGTTTAAAGACCAAACACATGAACAGGTGTATCCAGCCAGTGATGTATTTGTATCTGACAGGCAGATGTAAATTTGTGCGTATGATTAAGAAACCAGACAACAGTTAATTAATATCATTATGTAGGTATACTGCTAATTTATCATAATTTCAACGGAAAAAAAACCTACGAACAACTCCAATTTATTCTCTTGTTCAAATTGGTTTATCGCAATATACAATGGCATAACAGGAAGAGTAACTTAAAATAGTTATAACATCCCGCATTAACACCCCGTTTTAAACAAGAGTTACTACCCAATATGGTCAAAGGGAACCCTTATTTTTTACGTATGGGTTATGTTATGAACAACACGAATAATTTGTGTAATTTACAATTTTTAGAGTCTAAGTTTGTGTTTGTTGTTACTGAGTGCCAAAAATAAACAATTGCCAAATTTACCAATGTTTACCATTGAATCATTGCCACGGAAACTTGGCGGCGAGAATCTGTCTTTTTACCGTTTGTGCAACAGCGAGGAAATATTATGAGTGTAGCTAGTTGGTCTGGGGCCAAATCACGTTCCGCGATGATGTGAGCCGCAGAAGCGCCTCACATATCGTATGCAGCTTGCAATAGTTGCAATCATTTGAGAACATTCCGTACAATTCTAACTATTGTTAGGAAGGCCAAGGCTGTTAGAGGGGTAGCTTGCAATAACTGCGTCTTAGCTTGATCGCTTTTGACTGTAATGAAGCTAAATCTTTAGAATAAATTTTGATTAGGCACTTACTATATAATTTAATTAGACAATTAAGAAGCATGAACAGTTATGGTGGCAATTTAAATAAAATTGAGTAAATTAGCGGAAAAGCCTTCCGAATGAATTACTCATTATTTCATTAATTTCAGCCACTCGAACCACAAAAGGTGAACAATTCAAATAACAAGCTTATTGTATGTCATTTGTTTTGCTGAAACCGCATACCACGGCCAATTAATTAGAAGCGCAAACAGACCTGTCGCTATTAATACATTTTTCTGTTTGCGGTGAGTCAGTGTGGTTGGTCTATTCTGTGCTGGGCGTCAGTGAACGCTGACCGCCGACCCCAGGCCCTTAACAACGGATTACGAGCGAACTTGACCGCCCACGTGTACTAACACTCGCCTCGGCAACCACCACCTATTTACAATAACCGCAGCCTTTGCCATCGTTACAAAGCGTTAGTAAGGCCTATTCATGATAGACGATGTGCGCTTAAGCACAGTAAAGATCATAAACGCGATACCTATGGGAATCAATGGACAATCAAATCATGCTAAGCATAACACGGAGTTCACCAGCTAAAATGTGTTTACCAATCAGTATCAATCATCCTTTTCTCAACGAATAACTCCATTCAAAGCTCGCGTCGCTCGTCGCCTACCAGCTTTCACAATCATTATATCGAGCGATGTGCGTCGATAGTGAGTCCCGACATCGATAAGGTCCTATCGGCTCTCGGATCTGACCATTACATCGATTTATGTGACGAGATCCCAAACTAGCAACACGTAATAAATCTTGTAAGCAATTTTCTTGAAACACAATACCGGTGTCTTCAGTCGGGGTAAATATATCAAATTCTTTTATTTTAGTTTGTTACGGTGCTTCGGTAACGGATATGTTTTGAGATATCGAAGAAATTGCCACAATCGAAAAATTTGCCACAATAGTTCCCATTTGGCATTTTAGGAATTACCTACAAGAACCTCTAAAGAATGACGGATACAATACAGACCTGTACTTCGTATTTTACATATTAAACTTCCCATTCTTAAAGAAAATATTTTACAAAACAGAAAATTTTGTATGAAGGTACTTACCTGACAAAAAGAAGAGGGTTGAAGCTTCTCAGTCTCAGTACTGTGGAAAGGCGGACGAAACGAAACTCAAATGAAATTAAAAGGTATTCTTTTCTATTCGAGTCTTGCAGCCAAATTATACCAATACACTAGGCATTACTTTGTTCGTCTGATGTAATTATGCCTTGTATTTCCAAGTTTGGTTAATATATATGCCAATATGTCTGTCGTTCCACAGTATTATTCGATCACCGGTGTAATATAAATACTTACATTTTGGTCGTTGGCATAATAAAACCTGGGAAGTTTTTTGACCCCTAAATAATTAAGTATTTAGTTTTCAAAAAGGGATAAAACAAACTTCTTAAAAAGCTCAGTTATCGGCTAAAGAAACAATTATGTTTATGATTGGACAAGGATAACGTACTAAAATAGTTCTGATTTAATTATTACTCTTAAGGTGAGTTAGATGTCAAGAGACGTCCTTGATAGGTACTCTTTGCAGTGCATCGGTGCATATACACTACAATACTTGCATATGAATCTACCTAATGGTGAAAGAGAAGGCAAGTAAACAATTGTAGCACAGAAATTTTATTTTAGTATCTATGATTTAGTAGACATTGATTTCTTTATTGTAAATAATGTTCTTGCCTGATTAATTAAGTATGTGACACTGATTTTAGAGCGCTTAATTTAAATTTCACGTCTTTCAAAGACAAACTTATCAATTTCGTCACCATCGTAAGCTGTCATGTAAAAGTGTCTGCATAAGTATGCCCAATTAAACGCTTCGTGCAGACTTTGCCGGCGAAAGCAGCTGCGCCGGCGCCAAGCCGTTAATCTTGCTGCACTAAAATCTCAAGGTGAACTTTCGCGGCTAGCCGCCGGTGCCGAATGCCATGCCATGCACTTTACTGCATACATCCATGAGACACGATGGCATACGTTGCAGTTACTTAGATATAAATTTTATGCAAACATTTAAATGGTTTCTGATTATGAGAATCCATTACTCAGATAAAATATTGTATTTTTTGGATGCTGGTCTCGTATAAGATGCTTTATTAAAAGAAAATTAGAAAAAAAAACATAAAATAATCCCCAAAAAGCCATGAGTTTTATGGCCTAGCAGAAATACGAAGTCGGTGCGGTGCTAGCGGAATATTCTTGGAATGAAGCACCGACTTCATATTTCTGCTAGGCCATAAAACTCATGGCTTTTTGGGGATTATTTTATGTTTTTTTTCTGAGGCTTTTTTTGAAGGCGGTTTTACTTTTTGTAAAGATATTTTATTTCAAAATTTTTAGTTACGTTAATATTTAAAATATTATCCTCCAACTCCTAACCGTTAAGGAGTTGTAGCTTCCATCATCATCTCATCAACACGAGATGATGACTACCATACGCAAGTACTTGAATATCTTTCGAAAATATATGAAACACATGATACATCCCTATAAAATTTGAGGGTTGCCCTCGATTTCCCTGGGATCCCATCATCAGATCCTGACTTGGTGACAATGGGACCACCTCAGAAGTATACCCTTTCGAATAATGATTTAACATTTTCAGAATTATCCTCCAACTCCTAACCGTTTAGGAGTTGTACCTTCCATCATCAGCTCATCAACATAAGATGATGACTACCAGACGCAAATACTTGAATAGCTTTAGAAAATATATGAAACACATGATCCGTCCCTATAAGATTTGAGGGTTGCCAGTTTGAGGGGTGACAGTGGGACCAACTAGAAAGTATACCCTTTCAAACAAAAAAATAATTTTTGAAATCGGTCCAGCCGTCTTCGAGTAATCGGGAAATATACATAAAAAAAATAAAATAAAATCCGACGAATTGAGAACCTCCTCCTTTTTTTGAAGTCGGTTAAAAAGTAAATTTAATTAAAAATGAGCTTGTCAGTCTAAAATTATATATAACCTTGAGCTTTTTTAATCTCATTAAAATTCTCTATACTTAGGTATACATCGACACAATTACGTGTAGGTAGGTATACTCGGTATAAGTACATAAGTACATTATCTATTAGATTTGGCATGCTGGATAGTGTTGTGCTATTGCTAATACTATTATGATGTAGTGTTATAGTAGGTACTTACTTGTTGAAACGGTGTCTATTAAAAACAAAGCACGTAACCCCGGAATGAGTAATACTTCTCTTAATTTCAATCAAATATTGCCTATTTGAACGGCACTATCCTCAATTAATGTTAGTTCAATTTATAAACAACTAGCAACGCACAACCGTTCTTTGGATTGTTTTAGTATTTAATGAAATATTTATATGCCGCCGGGCGCTTTTATCCTTCGATGATAGGGGTAGCACGCTAGGTGTTTATGATTGAAATAAAGCATCCTTGCATAAGAAAAGGACACGCGTCATAGCACTCGCGACAAAATTTAGCGTTCAGCCCACTTCCGCTCCCCCCTCAGTCCCCTCACCCGGTAGAATAACTAACTGTAGGTAACCCGGTTACGGTTTGAATTTTACACTTTTTACCCTACTAAACTAACAACCATAAATACCTACTGTAAGTTAAGGTCATTTGCTCGTAAGTGCGTAGAATCCCTGGGTTTTATCACAGGAGATAAGGAGCTGCGGCTGCGTCACTTGACGCGCTCCTGAATGGAGCTCGCGCAGCATGAATCACTTATTTCACGATATATTTAGTCGCTGAGGCATGCGTGCAATTTACTACGAATAATGATTCTACTGCCACAGATATTTCAATCTTTATTTATATAGCGTATTCGTCATTTGCATGCTCACATGCAAGTGACGTCGGCATTCCATGCATTTTTAATGCACTTAATTAAGTAATTTGTTCACAATATTAGGCCATTTTCTTTAAGTAAATGACGCATGGAGGCACCATGTTTTCACATTCATACATTCAACTCAACAATGCAAACAAAAACTAAGTACATTTTTCACCAAAACAACCTCGTGCCTACTACATTTTACTACCTTCATACCATATAGACACTACTTATAGTAATAGTATACAAAATTTTGTAATAAAAAAAAAGACAAAATTCAAAAAGTTTTGTTGGTTTTTTACATGTTTCATTCATTGATTTTTATATTTTACTTTATTTTATCTGTATTAGTACTGAGTTACACAAATTGTAATATTCTTCTTTGTTGCGCATTCTTCTTGACAATGATGGTCTTTTCAAAACGCTGGTTGACTCAAAAAAAAGTCATGTAAAAGAGCCCTTAGGGGACAATTTGCAAAAAAAACCATTATCGATTGCAAATATTACCTACCTAATTGTGCTAGGGCCTTATATTCTTTCAAATATAGTTAGTTGCCTCAATGACCGTATTCCCCGATGCATCGATCAATATTTATAGGGGATCGATAAATCAGCATCCGTCAGCTCACGAGTGGACAGCCTCGATTATTTCGCGCCGGTGACTCAGCGGCATTAATGCTCAGGTCTGCCTAAAGGCTAAAGGCTTTACGCATAAATTTTATAATTGCAGACGCGTAGACAATGTAGGAACAAGCGCGTTCGGATCGTATGAATAATACATAGGAAAAAAGCCGACGATGCCACCAACGGTGCTCTTATTGTGTAAACCGTTCGCCAAAGCTAAAGATTGTGTCGGATCTTTTCAGAAACAATGTTTCAAATGAGATTCGAATCTTTGCTGACACTGAGATGGCATTGAAAAAGAAATGAAATTTGTTAATTATACATATTAGCAGTGATTTTCTAACTCAAACAGGTGGTGATTTTGACTGAAATGCCAGTTCGAAGCCCAGTGTTTTCAATTTGAAAACATGATGTTTTTGTGAGTAAAAACTTGCTATGATGATAGCAAAATGAACATGAATGCAAAAGCCATGACGGTTTTAGTTATCCAATGGGTCAGATAGGCTTTATTTTTATTTTAACGATTTCAGGGTGAGCCACCGTTCCTATTTAAGAACTACGTGGTTATTTCCTTTGTTTTTACACAGCACAATGATTTATTATTGAATATACATCGAGCTTTTCTTTTGTTTTTAATGGAAGCCATATAAAATACTCAAATACGAATTTACCTTAACATTTATTATTTATATTACTTATTTATATTTACCTTAACAAATAACAAGTTCCAGTGGCTGTTGTGCTTTATCTGAAAAAAAAAATAAAAAAATAAAAACAATTGTTATGAAACATGACGCCAATCAACTTAGTCTGATCAAGATACCTACGTAGAAATTAAGACTTAAACAAACTTGTGGATTTCCACTTTTTCAAAGTTGACTTATGACATATTTGTGGAGCGCGTTGACGATTTAAACATCGCCATAGCAGTAGGTATTCGTTTCTTAAAAGGAAAACCATGTTGCTCAACAACGACGTTAGAAATAATAAATCTGAAGACTCAGTACAAATTTAAATTCACTTGCAACGTGCCCATTTTCTTTGATTGTAATACCATTACAATTTATTAAAAAAAAAATATTAATACGCGCTATATAAGCAACTTAGTACGGTATGATTGTTCTACTAGTTTTGTGCACATAAACGTAAGCGACCTCTAATATTAAGCGTATTAAAGACAACAAACCACTGTCGATGTTAACGGAGACAAGGCAGGTTTTATATTACTTAAATTTTCAAAAAAATCAAAAAATACCTTTAAAGGCAATTAAATTAATTGTATTGAGTTTCATGTCAATTTTATTAATTAAGAGAAGTTTCGTGAAGCTTGAGGCAATCTCATTGCGGGGATAATAATATCGAACCTTATAAAAACGTCCAGAACTGAAAACTTAATGGTAGCCCAAAAAAGTTGAGTCAGGTTGAGTTGATTTCTCGCCCTCAAAATGTCGGCACGAAGCTAAGCCTTTAATTATAGTACGTTTAAAACGATTTATGCATACACTCGATGTATTTACCTATATTTAGCTCGATTTGTTTTAATGTCACATAGCAATCTTGGACACAGTCTGTGATTCAATTGTGATGAAATGGAAACGAAAAAGTAGCTCATTTTATGCAACCGGATCGTAAACGCATATCTATTTATTCAAGACTTTCTTGACTGTATCAGAAATCAGAAAAGTTTTGTCGTCATTCAAACAGCAATGGAGCTTTCAGTCATCGATATACTGCAGTACTAATATACATTACTAGCTTTTGCCCGCAGCTTCGCTCCCGTGGCAGAACTCTTTATCCCGTGGGAATCTCGCCTTATCCCGGGCGCACATTATAAAAGGAATCACTATGCCAAATTTCAGCTTTCTAGGTCCAGGGGTTTGTGCTGGGCATTGATCAGTCAGTTAGTCAGTCAGGACTTTTCTTTTTTCATATTATATAGATTGCAGGTAGCAATTAGCAATTATTTGAATACATAATTCCTCGGGGTAGTGATTTCCCGCAGATTGCAGGAATGGGGCGAGACGCGGGACTGCGATCAATCACTCGGAAAGATAAAACGGCAACGGCCTTCTGCCGCTGCTTATTCGTGGCTATATCTGCCCTTTAATCGCGCTAAAGTCGGACCCTCCTCTATGTATGATATACAACTAAATTGTCTATTTTACGATCTCGGAAACTATCTACATTTGCAATAGCACAAAAACTTTCGCGTATGATAATGTGTCTTTATATGTATAATTCCACTAAATATGAATGTAAATTTTGACATACAATAGTTGTATGAAGTAGGTGGGTATGTTAAATTCCATACACACGTAGGTATGTATTAGTAACGTGATCTGTTGTTTATTTATTACGTACGTCTCATTGAAATTTGAAATTAGGTGACATAACACGATGAACTTAACTGCGTAAGCATTTGTAAATACCGTATTATCTAACTTTTAACAAATTGACATAACAGTCGCATATTTAGGATACTGAATTGCATTGTTTTGAGAAGTTTTGTTCTCGTCTTGACATAAAACAAAAGCACAATTGTAATTTTTGGAAGTCTATAGGTAAACCTATTCGCTGTATTTTGATTCAGCGCCGAATAGTCAAACAAAAATTTAAGTTTTTTTTACTGTGACTCTTATGAGTAGGTATGTTATCTACTTTGCAATTTTCTCTGAGAAAATGCTAAATAAGTATCACTTATTTCCATCATCATTTATTTAGATTTTTTTAGGGTTTCACACCTGGAAAGGAAAAACGGAACCCGTATAGGATCACTTTGTTGTCCGTCTGTCTGTCTGTCTGTCAAGACCCTTTTTCTCTGGAACGCGTGGAGGTAGCATGCTGAAATTAATATCAAATACTCAAACCTGCAGTCCCCTGAAGCTGTGAAAAAATCAAACTTGCGAGTCAACGCAATCAAAAAATACAAGTCATTAAAAAAGTTGTTTTTCTGTAATCTCCTTGTACTGTTTCGTGGTTTTCAATAAAGAATATTTGTATTGTATTGTATTGTTGTTTCGATACAAATTGCCGTACCGTGAAAACCTAAAGGGTACTTACAGTTGATTATATTTTTTATAAACTCACTGAAACATGAATACACAGAAAAAAACCAGAAAAATGCCAACCCCGGGAATCGAACCCGGATCCTCGACACTCCGGGTCGTGTGCTCTTCCCCTACACCACGGCTGGACTTACCGTTGTCCTAGAAACTTTAAATTTGGTATGAAGGTAGCTCCTATAGCACAACCACTCAGAAAAATCTCAAAATCCTACATTTTTATGTCTGTAGATTTCACAAACCAATATAAGATGACCCCACATTGCGTACATTTTGATTGGGAGCAGGGCTCTGCTAACACTGGACGACTCAAAATACTGGGGAAAAGCGGTATTTTTTTGTACGGAACCCTCGGTGCGCGAGTCCGACTCGCACTTGTCCGGTTTTTTTTATTCTTATCTTATTATTATTTAATTATAGAAAAGACGACGCAATCTTATAAATATTTTTATATCATCTATTTTACACATTCATAGTCTAAGTTCCACATTTGGCTACGGAACTTCTTATTACCTCTATTTTTTATTTTATACACTATGGCTTCCGTTCGACCACAATCACGCCTGATGGTAAGCGAAGATGTGGTCTACGATGGAGCACGCGTGCCTAGTTAATGCCCATTTAACCTAGACTTGAAAATGGCCAGATTATTAGTGTTCAGGGAACACAGACGCAGGTAGGGAATTCCACTCCTCAGTCCTACGGATGATGAAGGAAGAGCGAAAATGCTTTGTGCGGATTTTGCGAATACTGACAGACCCCGCCTACTTCAGATCGACCTGTGAAGGAAAGGAGCTGGCGGAATAAGGGCGTGAAGCCTTATTAACAAAGCGAATTACCTGAGTAGAAAACATTGCGATATTTAAAGGGTTTTGGTGAAAGTTGTAATCAAATATTGCTGCTAAACAATTTTCTGATATCGCTTGTTATTGGTATCCGCAGATAAAGTTAAAGTTGTGAACGGAATCTAATCAAATTAGGCGGTGGTTCAATGACGCGGTAGAAAATAATTAGCTCAAGTTGATGAAAATCCTATCCTAACGAGATTTATTAATATAACTAAATCTTGGTGTAGGCATTCGTCGTCTATCGGTATTCGATATTTCATTAGACAGTCGCATCGATAAAAGCTACCTACCTATTTACGTGTCGATTTCTAACCGACTTCAAAAAAGGAGGTTCTACTTTCCACTGTATGTATGTTTTTTTTATGTATGAACACCGATTACTCCGTCGATTGTAGACCGATTTTCAAAATTCTATTTTTATTCGAAAAGGTATACTCCTGAGGTGATCCCATTGTCACCAAGTCATGATTTGATGACGGGATCCCAGGGAAATCGAGGGCAACCCTCAAAATTTATAGGCACGTATAACGTGTTTCATATATTTTCTATGGCTATTCAAGTATTTGCGTCTGGCAGTCGTCATCTCATGTTGATGAGCTGATGATGGAAGGTACAACTCCTTAACGGTTAGGAGTTAGAGGATAATTCTGAAAATGTTAAATCGACATGAAGTTGTGAAATAAAAATCTTTTAACAAAAAAGCAAAACCGCCTTAAAAAAACAAACTTAGAAAAAACATAAAATAATCCTCTAAAGTCATGAGTTTTATGGCCTAGCACTATCAGAAATATGAAGTCGGTGCTTCATTCAAAGAATATTCCGCTCGCACTGCACCGACTTCATATTTCTGCTAGTGCTAGGCCATAAAACTCATGACTTTAGAGATTTATTTATGTTTGTATGTTTATGTATGTTTCTAGATTTTTTTTGCAAGAAACGATAAGGACAGACAATTTGTGATTATGTAAATATGTACTAATGCATTAGCATAGATATACATGACATGACATTATGTATTTCGAACAGTGATGTGCATCCACTGTGCATCAAACCTGTCGCAAAGTTTTCCAAGCTTCAGTGTAGGTAATAGCGTAGGTAATGTACATAAGTTATGTTTAGTGTAGTACCTATATAGGTACTACAGTAAACATAACTTATTTATAACACTTTTTGCGAAATATCTTAAACACTAAGGCTAATAAAATATCGACATGCAATCACAAAACACCCGAAAATACCATGATCTTTACGACCGCCATCTTATAATGTTATGAGGGAATGCTCGAAACAATCTGGAACCAGGTGGGCCAGGGAAATAAAAACGGTCGGCCTTCGGCGTATATTTATCTGTGGTAGGGTTACTCAGAGCGATTGATCAAAGGTATTTAACTGGTATAATTTTGCAAATGTTTCATATTTTTATTCACATTTTACACCGGGTCACCTTTTAAATATCTATGTGGTTCACTATTGAATTAGGTGAGTACCTGAATAATATAATTTTTAAAAACATTAAAGAAATGATACTTATAGTACCCACTCTATTATCAAGTATGCAAGCTGTGAACGTTTTAGGTCATTCTAACAATATAAATAGTGTTCCCGTGTCGATTAGCTATTCTCTTGAAGGAGCGCGAGCGATAGGGAAATAAAAAAGGCCTTCGCAATTTATTTATGCTTCTAAAACTGACTGCTCGTCTGGTAGTGACGCGACCTCACCTGTTCTCAAAGAGGCAATTTGAAGACGTATTTCCCTTTGTTCGCGGACCCTGCGTCAGGCGCTTACGACGGCGTTTATTGCGAATCTAATGTGCCTGCAAATGAAAACGCAGATCATTTCGACTTTAATGCCTGCTAAATATGATGTGGAAATTTAAACTTGATTAACTTTTTGGGTGTTCCTGTTACTGAAATTAGAAGTTGCGCTGTCGAGTAGAAAGTTGCCCGTTACAGTAGGCCCGAGTTTCTCCGTTCCACGCTCGTGTCACGGCTGGCTGTATTGCAACACGTGGATCGTTTAGTTCCGTGCTAAACAAACGCAGCGCTACTTTCGACACGGGTGCAGTTAGCGGCCCTTCATATGGAGATGCAAGGCGCCCTCTGCCTAACAACTAACAACACTTCACACGATTTCCACGACATTCTTCTCTAAACAAGTTGCTTAGTTTGTTTGAGGTCTTTGTTATGCCGGCTCGTGTCTTATACGTCTGCAAATAACGCCTTTGAAGTATGAACAAAATAAACTGATTTGTATTCAATAAAGATGGAATTTAGCACAGGCATTCTGAAGTCCTAGGATACTCAACCAAACTACAGTATGTACCTGTTGCACAAATTAGAATGCAGCATGTCCTACCTACCATAAATTGAATTTCAAGTAAACTAGTGAAAGCTCACACAAATTTACTGATAGGTACCTATCGGTAAAATTGCGAAACCTCTCGTTTCAAACTCTGTTTAGTATAGCTTAAGTGTTGTTCTTCGAATGTTGTTGTTTTCGTAAGGTAATTTCCTGTAGTAAATTTTGCTTTGTACTGACATACAGTATGTGACTTGTAATACGTTAAAAGGCACGCCAATACGGGTAGGTTCAAATAAATTCGCCTCCTGACGCCGCGTGTGCCCTAGGTCGTAATCGTAATAGAGGCGTCCTCGACCTATTTCTGTGCGACAGTAACTTAGTTATTGAGACCATTCAATATATTGATATAAATTCAGACACAATTAAGAAACAGGAGTATGATGGATCTACTCTTCTTAGTAAAATTAAGTTGCTAGCTTGTTCAACTAATTACACGCCGAATTACAAAGACATATAACATTTATACCTATGAAATATTCATAACTAACAACCGAACTAACTAACATTTTTCTTAGAAATTACTGAGGAATTGCATTGATTTATTTAATATTTATTAATAGTGGCATTTTATTGCTTTGCCTTTGCCACGTTTTCCGCAAGAATATACATACCTACCTAAATGCCGCAGCGTTACTGCGGAGTGTTGTCTAAATACTTAACTATTCATTAATTATTATGGAGTGAAACCACCGCATTTTGCACACTATTTTGTCCTTCCCAACAGTTCCATGAAGTATGGAGAGTAATGCATTCCTTAACATCTATTGTAACCAATTGTTTCACAACATTTCCCAGAAATAACATCATTTCATGATTCATTTGGATTGGGTGTAAAATGTATGAAAAAAATAATTATTTATAAGTAAATATTGTCATTATACCTGGTTCATGTCTCGTTCCAATTATTTTTGAAGTAAGTACTTAACGAACGGACATGGAATTAAATTAGATAAATAATGTTAGCATAACAATGAAGCGTTATTTACGTCCGCATCTTTCATTTTCAATAAATCGCAAATAATGCGACAAAAAACACACGTTTCAAAAGTTGACTGTTGAAGGACAGTGTGTTGTCATGTTGGAATTGAACTGATTTATTGTTTCTATACACATTGGTACGTACGGTGCCAGACGCATTAGTCTGATGTCTGCGAATGTAGACTTTGCAAAAAAAACAGCATTACCTACCCATGCACAATGTCATATCATATATACAGCTTGAAATGTACTTATTTTCACAGATGCTTTAATAGGCCTTGAGTGACCTCGGATGGCCAACATGCATATTTTATCAACTGAATTCTTCGACATAATGCTCCTATGACCCTGTTTCTTAACCTTCGTTCCAGTAGCTCGTGGCTGCAGGCGTGCCTTTTAAAGTGTAAACATGACCCACCCACTTCAATGTGCTCTAAGTGATGTCAATGCGCAGTGCGTAATCATAATAAAATGACCGGCGCGGATAAACCGCCCGAGTAATTAATGACTCCAGTGTAGACAAATGACGCGGTTCATTATTGTAATGGTAAGTCATTTGCCACATGCTCGTGCACCGCTTGGACGCTAATACAATAATAGGATTATTATAATGATAACGCATTTCAATTTACAGCCTCATTGAGTCAGATGCGCATGCACATAGCCGTCATTAACCCAGATTCTAGGACTTGTCGTGTTCGGATTCATTTATTCATTACAGCTATGTATCAAGTAACGTGTCTGAAGAACATGTATATGCTAAAGACTTCTTCGTAGACATGTTTAAAATAAGTGCAAAATTTGTGTAGGAGTACTTATGGAATGTAGTGATTGACTGGTGGTCTAGAATCTTAAAATAAGATATTAATTAATCAGTACGAAAATCAAGCGGTTTAGTTCGGAGAGGTGATTATTGGTGTTCTATTAGGAAAAAAAATGCTTTCCTATCGTTTTGATTACATGAATTGCGCTGCGATCTCATTATCGCGTTATCTATGCACCGGTGACACACTGAGTGCGGCATGCCTGTCTTATCACACTACAAACAACGCACAAGGTCGCTCAACAAACATCTATTGGCTAGCCTAAAACTTTGGTATCAGATTATTTTCTCTCATTCGTTTTTCGTTAAATTTTTTATGATCACATTCTGTAGTATTCGTCGTTACTCATTCTTTATTCGTCTTGTTCGCTGTTCATCATATTTTCTTTGTCCAATTGTACATAATATAACTTGTCTTTCTCTTAATAAATAAGTCTCATTCGTTTTTAGGGTTCCGTACCTCAAAAGAAAAAAACGGAACCCTTATAGGATCACTTTGTTGTCTGTCTGTCCGTCTGTCTGTCTGTCTATCTGTCTGTATGTCCGTCCGTCTGTCCGCCTGTCCGTCCGTCCATCCGTCCGTCCGTCCGTCCATCCGTCCGTCCGTCCGTCCGTCCGTCCCTCTGTCTGTCCGTCAAGACCCTTTTTCTCTGGAACGCGTGGAGGTAGCATGCTGAAATTAATATCAAATACTCAAGCCTGCGATCCCTTGAAGCTGTGAAAAAATCAACCTTTTAAGTCGACGCAATCAAAAGATACAGTCATTAAAAAGGCAATTTCCATACAAATTGCCGAAATTCGAAAACCTAAAGGGTACTTCCAGTTGTCCCAGAAACTTGAAATTTGGTATGAAGGTAGCACAACCACTCAGAAAAGTCTCAAAATCTTAAATTTTTTTGTTTGTCTGTAGATTTCGCAGACAAATATAAGTTGACCCCACACTGCGTACATTTTGCTTAGGAGCAGGGCTCTGCTAACACTGGACTTCTTAAAACACTAGGGAAAAGCGTTAAAATCTTTCTACGGAACCCTCGTGCGCGAGTCCGACTCGCAATTGGCCGGTTTCTCCTTTTGAAGTACGCAACCCTAAAAAGTGACAAAAAATATAGTGACGAATAGCGGACAAGACGAATGATTAACGAATACAGAATGTGACAAAAAAATATTGAACGAAAAACGACTGAGATGAAATAATCTGATACTAAAACTTTTAAACCGAACATTTACTACAAACTTTTCCATAGCTTAACTTCTATAACAAACTGCCTTTCGGAAGAAAAGTTAAAGTTAAAAAGATTGTTCTCTTGAAATTGTTCGGGCGGAAGGTAATATTTTAGTGATAGAGCTTTAATTTGAAATAACACTTATTTGCTGAACTTTACCGACGCAGCATGATAAACGAAGCACTTGAATTACATGAAATTTTTGAAATATCGTGTTCAAATGAAGATTAAAATGAACAACTTTCTATATTGTGATAATAAGCATATTTAAAATAAGACGTTTAGAAACATTGGGTATTTAGCTAGTAGGACTTAAACATATTATTTTAAATATTCATCAACTCTGTCTGTATATCGGCAGGTAGGTATTATTCAATTATTTAAAAGCCTTTTTATCCGATAGCAGCTAGTTGTTGAGATAAAACGTCGATTATGATTGTGGTGCGCCCGTGGATGGCCTACATCGCTAATCACGGTGATTACTTCGCCTCAATCACGCGCCGCTCTCGCTTGTAAACCAGAAGCCATTGATGACTACCAAAGCTCTGGGATACATAAACATTATAGTTTCCGCAACTTTATCACCACAACAATGAGAGTAGAAAGATAAGATTAAATTTATCGTCCCAATACTATGTAGGCTGCTTATAAACATTGGTAAGTAGTATTTCACATTGAATAAACCATAAAATTGTCGCTTCCGATTCTGACAATCGTTGAATTGGTGCGAGTTATTCTCAGGTGGGAGCGTCGTTCTGTAGTGCATCTTTAAAACGCAGGTAGGTGTAGCTACCTCTCAAAATTTATGTGTTCAAGTGTTTGGAAATAAACCACACACTGTACGACAGGTATACGGTATATCAAGGTATAGACCGGTACATGGAAACACAATTATGAGATGAGACTAGAATACATGCGGCATAAAATTCGCATTCGTTACAACGAATGTGTCGCAAGCCCATTTTGCATCATAAACGATAAGCAATAATAATTGGCGAGCTTTTTTATAATTCATGCCCTTAAGGGCTTTCGGATGTGTACCAAGGACTGAATTAAATTACCTGTTTTCTGCATTCTTCATATCCATTAATCCTATTTATTGTACCACGAAGATATTAATTTGCTCGGGTGACAGATGTTTTATCTTTAATGTCTGTGCGTGCACTTAACGAAGGTGCTTAACGTGGGTTTTATTTTTGCTACGTAGACAGACGATCAAAATAAATATGCAAGGAACATTCTTCAGCTTGTAAAATACAGTTCGTCCCAGTGACAAACATAAAGTGAGGGCTGATAGTCTCAAAACACCTCTGTTAAGTTTCTTTTTTGAAAAGTAAATAAATAAAAAACATTCTCCCATGTATGCCTCTGCTAATTGACAATGAAGCTTGAGTTATAGGTCAAAATAACTTTATAGGTGTGTCCACCTAAACTTGCTCTATCGGCCCATTGAGTTTTTTGGTCTCTTTGGTCAGCTGTGGTTGCTTGATCTCAATTTCTGCATACGTAAATGTTTGGCATATATTATTATTTAATCTTGTAAAAAATTATACTGGTCTGTGTAAATGTTAACAGATAAAATATGACTAAAAAACCGGACAAGTGCGAGTCGGACTTGCGCATGAGGGTTCAGTAGAAAGATTTTAACGCTTTTCCCCAGTGTTTTAAGTTGTCCACTGTTAATAGAACCCTGCTCCTAAGAAAATGTACGCAGTGTGGGGTCATCTTATATTGGTCTGTGAAATCTAGACAGACATAAAAAATTAAGATATTGATAATTTTCTGAGTGATTGTGCTATAGGAGCTACCTACATACCAAACTTCAAGTTTCTAGGATAACTGGAAGTACCCTTTAGATTTTCGGGGTACGGCAATTTGTATGGAAACAACCTTTTTAATGACTGTATCTTTTAATTGCGTTGACTTAGAAGTTTGATTTTTTCACAGCTTCAAGGGACTGCAGGTTTCAGTATTTAATATTAATTTCAGCATGCTACCTCCACGCGTACCAGAGAAAAAGTTGACAAACAGACAGACGGACAACAAAGTGATCCTATAAGGGTATCGTTTTTTCCTTTTGAGGTACGGCACCCTAGAAAATACCGTTTTTGGGTGCAAAGTCTATAAGTAAACATGCCATCGTATGTAAGCGAAACTTTTAACATGTTACTGTTTACAGTCCAATATAACACTCGTTTAACATTCGCTGAACTCTAAATACTTAACAATTACCAATTTCTTACGCAATATTAAATATAAGGTGGACCATTTCGATTGGTCAGTGTATGCGAACTCAGAAACTATAAGAAATAAAAAAATACGTTTTATGGAACCATGTCATCGATTTAAACCGAATCGAACGGTCATTTAAAAAAAATATGCAATATATTATTTCGATATCAACTTTGTAGTGTATTAGGTCGTAAGCAGTAAACGTCACTATGAAACTATGAAACGTTATGTATAAGTATATGTAAAATAAATAAAATACATTATATTTTATACCCATTAAAAACATACAAAAATGGAACAGTATAAATTAATCTTTTTTTACGGAGTTTTTCTTGCAGTTTTTTTTATGCAATTTTTCTTATGTCACTAAAATCGATGGCATGGTTCCATAGAGCATATTTTTATGTCTTGTAGTTTCTGAGTTCGCGATATTGACCCATGTAAATAGTCCATTCTATAATTAAGTCAGGCCAAAAAACGGGTTAGGTTAGGTCAGGAAAAGGACAAATTTCAGCCATTCTTGATTGTTCTCGCGGTACAGGCGGTGGGACGATATTATTTTAGAATAATTCTTGAAGGGTCAATGGAAAGTGGATTTCATTAAAAAATATGCAAAATATTAAAAAATATATATTGTGTTCGTTGTTGGCCCGATTACAATAGCCTCGACTAGGTTATTAATAATAGGTAGCTAAAAGCTTCCATCCGCGACTTCAACCGCGTCGCTGTTAGTTTCGAGCTTATACCTAGTATCGAAGCCAAAGAGTGGATGTTATATAAAACGGGAATGTATGGGATACTTAATACCAGGATACAAAGTATTTCATCGACATACGTCTAAATCTGTTTATGTCAAGTAAGTTCAGATAGGTTTCTGCTACGACATGTTTGCCATTCCCCTTCGCCAATTGAACGATCTGCTTAAAGAGTATGCGGGGAATCAACCTTTTTTAAAGAGTTAAGTCATTGTTTGAACATTGCATTCTTTATCGCGTCATACAACATAAAACACTTGAGATTAATTGAAACTTCTCAGCTAAACCGTTTAGAAAGTTTTGGATGCAAGCCAGCAGCTGTTTTGCATCAAATACTTATATATAGGGAGTTTTGGACTGACGCGGTCAAGGTTATCAACAAAAGCAATCAGTTGACTTGTAACGCGAGCTGCTTAATAAGATTTATTCTTCAATTAATACGTTATTGAAATCTACGCCGCATATTAGGGTATGGCCGCGAAACTTTGTACTTTTCGATTGAAACTCGGACTTCACCATTTATAAAAAAATAATATGAAGGTATAATGACATAAAACTTGGAACATTATGCTCTAAAACGTTTTTCCCATACGATATAATAATAAAATACTACAAAACAACATTGGTTAAGTACCAAAAACCCGATGAAAGGCTAAAAAGTTGGCAAAAATGACCATTTTAGTGTTACCTTGCAGAACTTAAACACACATAATTTTTTAACGAAAGCAAGTATAGAAATAAAATCAGGCTCAGCAAACATTACAATAAATTAATCTTAAACTAATGAGGCTAACAGTCTATTATTTGAATATTTCAGAATAATAAACGTGTTTTAGTTCGCGTTCCCGAAAATGGATCCAACCGTAACGCACACTTTTTATTTGTGTGTAATTTTTGTTTCTTGTTGTAGCAACATTATCTGACGTTTTTTAGGTAGGGCAATACCATCACTTTGCTGGTAGTTATTTTGGATCGGATCTCGTTTCATTTGTCGCCACAATTTAATGTTTTATCATCGACAAAAGTTGATTTTTAGAACAACTGAAACTTAGATGGAACTTTTTGACAAGCTATGTATTGAAAATAAATGTAATTTCTTATTGTACTTGAAGTAAGGACTATTTTCTTTATTTATTATGAACACTCATAGCAGTAGCATCAAAAATGGCTGCCATAAAGCAATTTATAAAATTTTTACTCCGCGTATTTTCAGTGTGTTACGGTTAGTGCGTTATGTGTGTTACGTTTTGTGTTATGTGTGTTATTGGAACCTAGATAAAGGCTTATTCACATGACGCTTTCATTATTAATGTATAATTTATGCTCCTGCACCATGACAAAAAACAAATTAATAAAAGTGGATATAATTGTTATTTATAATTGATTATCGTTTACAATGTAGGTAACAATCAGTTACAAATAACAATATATCCATAATAAGCAATTCACTAACTATATGATACTGCAAAAAAAACAATAAAAGTGTTATTTATAATAATAAATAATAGTACGTTTGTCATTGTTATTCTGATATCCCTGTGAACAAACCGTATTTTTACCTAACTTTATCCGACCAAAGAGTAGGTAATCAAAAAAATATTTAATACAGTTACATACAACATCTATAGTATGAAGTAAAAAAAAGTTTTTAAGAAGTATTTTTTTATCAAACGCCATTCTTCTTACATGTACCTACCTAACAAAAGTTGCAAAATTTTTTTTTTCAGCAAACAACAATTGTGGCACATATTTCGACAGCTCTTTTAAAAACACTTTGAGGTTCCTAAGCGTTCCGAAAATTGCATAAATTGTGTCCCCCCCCCCCCTTATCTTGAAGATACGGTTTAGAAACTGTAGGTCCATAAATATAAAAAAATTACGAAGGTAACGCTTAATAAACACTTTCAATGAAAATTGTTTTCAACATGATCGGATATACCGTTTTTGAGTTATTGAACAAAAAGAAAGACAAGTATGTAATGAAATATTGTATTGATTCAGGCGTAACTTTGCGGAAGTCCATGTTACAAGTAACGGATTAAATTAATTTGCTCCTCCGCGAAGTAGTGCAGTATAGCCTCGTCTGCGCTGAGTATTTATTTTCATGCACTAATTATCCCGCCCTCCCTCCGCAAATTAAAAATAAAATAATCAATGCAAACGCTACTAAGCCCACAACCAAAACTACCACCACCAGTAAAATAGTACCGGACACGTGTTTCGCCTCTCTCCGAGGCATCCTCAGCGGACGTCGTCGATGTTGACACCCCGACCGTCGTTCGCGGAGGAGCAAATTAATTTACTCCGTTACTTGAAGTATGTAATGTACTGACGAATTGAGAACCTCCTCCTATTTTGGAGAGTCGGTTAAAAAGTCACCATGTGAACTCACCGTATGAAATTGTGTGTTACTTTTTCCAGTGTGTTATGGGACAACTTTTCGCGGCCATACCCATTAATAGAAATTGCGAAATAAATTGCGTCATTTCATAATTAATCTATGTTATAATATGCAGAAAATGTATTTTAAGCAGACAAAGCAATTGTAGTTAGCAGTAGGTAGCTAAGAATAGGAATCTATTTTATTAATAACAAGAAACTTCTGCCACAAGACTGATTGTTATGGCCAGAGGGGAATTCCTCATTCAGTCCGTAATTAATAACCAGATTTATTACAGGTGATGATCGCGCAATGGTTTCAAACTGTTCGAGTTTCCCCATGCATAAATCTCTTCCGGTTTTTCTAAGAGCATCCAAAAATTACTCGACAGCTGTTATTAAATATGAATGTTTGATTGTAATTAATTTAAAATTTATCAGCGAGTACATTATAAAACCGGCACAGTAGGTATCGCTTCAAGTTATTTTGTTGATCCCACTTTAAAGCACTCGGACTAACTGAAAGAGCAATAAAAGTGTTCACTGCTACCGTTTTACTGACACAAGCAGTCCCATTAACGTATTTCGCCTGTCAGATAGTAAATCTGACATAGCCCTAACTCTCGCCATTATTTAAAAGTTTATTATTGCTTAATGATTAATAATATCTTAAGTAGGTGTACAGAAACTATGCATCTCTGCGGTTCAAATGCATCTGTATTTTCGGTGAACACATACCTACTTCCGAAATGCAATCGGGTGATTTATCTCACAACATTTCTAGTTAGTAAATGTGTTCATTTGAATCACTTTCATCTTTATAAATAGAAGGGCACGTTCGCAATACAATCGTGTTACAATGCAGTAATTGTACTGTACCTACTTGTGCTCTAATGAAGTGGTAGAGTGGCTATACCATCACTTCTCATTTAACACTTTAATTAACGTAGTGTGAGGTAAAGAATGGAGAATCGGATTTTTATCGCGAATTTATCGAATATTGTTTAACCTTGGCCGACTTTAAACCTGGAATGTGTTATTCACACGTTCTGCTCACGGCGCTTCAGGATGTTTACGTAGAAAATAAATTTGAATGGAAGGAGTGGAAACTAGGTGATTACTCTGACGTTTAATGGCCTCGTAAAACTGCTCCGATTTTGCAAAAACAACAAATGCGCTTAGAACAATATACATGGACTAAACTTTTCCTGTTATTTGAGCATTGGATATCAGTGGCCGGTTCACTGCAATGTTTCTTGTGATATGATTGGCCTTGACAACGGCAATGAATATGGCGGTGATAAAGTAAATATCTAACGACACTAGAACCATCTCTTCAAGTGATTACGTCATAAGACTCTGTTCAACGAAGGAGCTGCGGAGACAAAGTCTGTGACCGGAGACTACCAAATAATTCATCCGGTTAGTTTTGTTCCTGCAATAGTCACTTCATACTAAGTACAGTCATTATTTTGAAGGAATGATCTCTGTCATAGTCACAATGATTTTAGGAAAAATAATTGAGCCTAAACTATTGCATTGCATTGTTGTATAATGCGTCCTTCTTGAAGCCATCATCAGGCGGGTTATTTTGGGAGTCGCAAACATTACGATCATGCCGGTGCAATGGAGGTCGTTTAACAACGAACATTGGAACGTATGTGCAACATATTGCATGTGGTGATGCATCATCAGCATTGCTTTGTCGCTATGTGCATTACTGTATTTCTAGTCTTATCCTATTACGTTGAGCGACAAGCGAAAAATGGCAATCATGCTAGCTGACCAGTTATAGCCCTATAGTAGGGCACCCGCTTATCGAGTAATCGAGACGAGGCGTATCCTGAATTTCTAGATTGACTTACCTGTTTTTTTATGGTTATTAAACTGAATTTCGCTTTAGGGAAACGAGAATACCTTCAAAAATCCCTAAATAGTTATGTGTATCTCATTTTGTGCGTATGCCTTGAATTTTCCAACGCTTTTTTTTCATCGCCGGATCTTCCTTATGACTCTTAGAAGGCACTAATATAAGTCCACCATCACCATTTCTAGCTCACTTTTTAGGGTTCCGTACCTCAAAAGGAAAAAACGGAACCCTCATAGGATCACTTTGTTGTCAGTCTGTCTGTCTGTCTGTCTGTCTGTCAAGACCCTTTTTCTCTGGAACGCGTGGAGGTAGCATGCTGAAATTAATATCAAGAACTCAAGCCTGCGGTCCCTTAAATCCGTGAAAAAATCAACCTTCTAAGTCAACGCAATCAAAATATACTTACAGTCATTAAAAAATCTATTTCCATACAAATTGCCGATTTCCAAAAACCTAAAGGGTACTTCCAGCTGTCCTAGAAACTTGAAATTTGGTATGAAGGTAGCTCTTATAGCACAACCACTCCAAAAAGTCTCAAAATCTTAAAATTTTATGTCTGTGTAGATTTCACAGACCAATATAAGTTGACACCACACTGCATGCATTTTGCTTAGGAGCAGGGCTCTGCTAACGCTGGACTTCTTAAAACACTGGAGAAAAGCGTTAAAATCTTTCTACGGAACCCTCGTGCGCGAGTCCGACTCGCACTTGGCCGGTTTTTTTTTATAATTATTGTACCTCTTTTTTAAAACGACAAGGAAGGCAAACGAGCAAGTGGGTCACCGGATGGTAAGTGATCACTCTGATCACCACTGCCCATAGACACCCGCAACCCCGGGGGTTCGCAGATGCGTTGCCAACCTAGAGAGCTAACAATAAGATGAAATGCCTTTATACTTATTTAGTTGTTTTGTACCATTGTTTCAGATGTTTCCGTATATACCTTAATAAATTCAAATATCAACAAAGCCATATCCTTTGCTATCATTTCCTGCTCCTCTTCCTGGTCACATCGTGACAGATGAATCTATAATTTATTTATCAATGTTTGCAAATTACGTAAGTACCTATTGATTAAAAATATTTCGAAATCTGGGGGCACAATAGTGCCCCCGCCAAGACGAACCAAGCCAAGCGCAAGGGCACTGCCTACCTGAGAGTAGAGCAAAATGGTGGATTGTTATTGAGTGATAGTGTAGGTAATGCATCTCTGTTTAAACAAAGTTTGTTATCTCAGTTCCAGTCTACTTATGATTTGATTTTGCATTCAAATTGTTAGTACTTAATACTCCAAGCGAACTCTAAGGAACGTAAGCTTCAATGTTGCAATTCATTGCTCCATTTGTACCCAAAATAAAATAGAGTAGCGTGTGGATACTTACAGATAACGGCTTTTCAAGTAGTGTCATTGGTTTAAAATTCAGTTAGACCTAGCGTCTCTAGATTCTGAATTCATCAGAATATTAGGTAATTCGAAAAAAAAAACACAGGATAAGATCACATTTTTAATTATTTTATTTTATTTTTATTCTTATTTGAAGGCTTGCCTTGTAAAAATGAATCTTTTTTTCTTTAATAAAACTTTTTTACGACGTTTACTTACTACAACTTGCGACGTTACTTTTTAACACGTTTTTAACTTTAGGTACTGCGTTCAAACGGGGGTTGCGATCAACCACGCCACCAGGGGCCTTTCTTAAAATCAGCGCTGAGCACACGAGCCTAGCACAAACTGAGACGGGCACCCATTGTCAAACCTGCAGTGTACTATTATTTTTAATTTGTAATATGGAATTGCTGTAATAATAATGTACCTTATTGTTGGCAATAAAGTTTTTTTTATTATCATTATTATCTCTGCAAAGAATGCCTGTGCCCGTTTGTAGGCTAAATTATTTATCAACTCCCCTTTCTGCTTAAAAAAAAACAGAAATTATAAACTCTAGAAAATAAAACGAATGTATTTGAAGGTGAGCGATAAAAGCTCACGTTTGTTATGATAAGGCCAGTTGTTTCGAGTTGTGCGTTTTATTGCCCCGAATTTATTGTGATTACGCCACCGACGCGGACTGTCGCCGTGAACGGATTCCCTGACGGTTTCATTAGCGTGTTTGTAAGATTTTTTTGTGGATCGCTCATAATTTACTCTTTCCATTATCTTTCATTAGGCGGATGAAAAGATTTCGTTCTGAGTGAATTTGATGTTGGTCTAAAATAAACATGGGAAGTGGTCGGTGATGCGTTTGTGATCTATCCTGAAAGCGCAGTGACGGACGGTATATTAGCTATACGTAGGCGCCGAAATGCCGCGCGCGGTTTGCATACCTCGCCTATATTGCGGGTGCTCGCTTGTATAGCCCGTCATACCTGTATACTCGTAGATCGGGTCAATTACAATTATTTTTTGATCTAAAACTCAATAATCCTAAGAAACTCTTTGTAAATGTACAGACAGGAAGTTACATACATAAAAAAACTGTGGTATTATATTTTTGCTGCATTTGCATCTGGATTATAAGTAGGTATTATAACGCCACCATAAGCTAAGCCATAACCTCGCCTGCCTGTAGTGGGACACAACAGTGGCATAAAACCGATCACGATTTTATGTAGGTATTTGTAAGGTTTCCAAAACTGATTCAACGACTCATGCAATTCTGTGACGGAATGCGGTAATGCATTTTTTGCTTATAACTTGCTTTCAGGAATGTTATTGCAGTATAAAATTGAATCATATCAAAATATAGCCAAAGATAGGACTAGCATTTACTTATTGTCTCCGATTGAATCGAAGATAGTCGATCATGACCAGCTGACTTATTATCACAAGTGTATGTCACATAATTACGTCTAAGCATTCAAGTAATCCTAAATTGTGAAGAGCGCATGGGAGACTCTGGAGTGAGCTTTAGCCAGGCATCTTGTATTACCGTTAGCGGCGACGCGGCGCCATTAACTAAGTATACTACTAGATAGTCATGCGCCTCGATTATGATGCTATCTTTCTTATAATGTCACATATAATCCGATCCTGCCGTTGGCGGATCAGAAGTCTTTAGGATCATGTTACAGCCAGATTAATCAGTGCACGGAGGACATAAACGTGGAAGTTGCTGTCGGCTGTACAATGTGCTTACATTTTATTTATAATTATAAGCATGTATACGTCTGATTTGTTGCTCTTGATCAATGTCATTAATACCTAGACATAAATGCAATTTTATGATATTGAGTAAAATTAAGATTGCGCTTGACTCAATACGAGATGTTAATATTGACAGTGCAATTTAGCGAAAATTGCTGACGTAAAGATGTGTAGGTAGGTACGTGAGACGTTTAGTTTACGAAACTGGGTTGTTTTGCTTTTATGGGCGGGACTGCTATCCATCATAATAAGAAAGATTCGTCGAACTTCGATTCCACGAAATATGTTCGCCCTTTCGTAAGGAAACTTTCAGCATAAACCTTAATATTTACTATAATAATGACGATGCGCCAACTCTCTATCACTGGAACCTTCTCAAGAAAAGGGCATATTGATGACAAAGGTTTTTAAAAAGTTTAGATGATACTTCAATGCTGTGAATAATTAATTAATTATTTGTCGCCTTTTAACATTAAACTACCCAAACACGCAGCAAACATTGGCAATGGAAACGCAAGGTTAATTATAACATTAGTTTCATATTAAACTAGAAAAGACATGGGCATATAACGTTCAATGCGTAGAGGATTTGCCGGCGCCTCACGTACGGTACGTCTAATAATATTATAAATCCCGGTCCACGTGGGCGGACACAATTGTCGGTTTCTTCTGATAACGAGAGATGACCGCCGTTATCGTGAGAAAGTTCTACGTAGGCATAGTTCACGATTAAAACGTTACTTCGAAGCTCGTAAAAGATTTGTTAGTACCACCTCGAACGAAAAAAAACATTGAAAATTGTTACAATTTAATACAGTTTAATCGATTTGATGTTTCTTAGAATCTTGTGTAGTATTAAATACATCAAAAAAAAATTACAACGTTTTCCAAGCATGTTTTTTGAAATGAGAGCTTTATCCCAAGCTTAATTTACAATTAGACATCTTAAAAAAAGTCAACGTAATTAGGTACGCGGCAAAAAGGAAAGTTTCGCAACTCTCGAAATTTGTTTCAAACAACATTCCAGCTTGTATTTGTTTGTATAACGACGTAAGAAATGAAATTAGATGTCAATATACGATATTAGGTTTCGTAATGACAGAGTTGTGCTAGATGCTAAAATGGTGCGCGTCCCAGTTTCTGTTCAGCTAGGTAAGTAGGTACATAATATATATGTGGTGTAATAAACACCAGTTAGCATGAGTGTAGAGTAATAAGCGGCTGATAGAACCCGACGATAGTCATTTTCATCTTATAATTGCATTGAAAACGTTACGGTCAGACAATCAGAAATATAAGGATATAAATGCTTGCATTATGAACATTGCCAGCTCACACCACGACTATAAAGGTCTCAGTGGATGCGTTTTAGCTGGAAATGAAACGGGTGATGAAAGGCAACAAACACTTTTGTCACCTGCACTCAATAGATGGACTCATTGTTTTCATTCCAGCGATGTAAGGCGAGCCTTGCGGTTCATTTGCGGCTTGTCGCGCGACTGGAGCTAGTCCGCTCGCTCTTCGATATTTCCTCTACCGGATAGACCAAGCCGATTTTGTTACATCGGCCTCTACCACTATTATCTAAGGAATGGGGATTTAAAATATGCCGCTTAATTTAACACTTCGGCTACGGTTGTTTGGCGTTTCCGGCTCACTTTATTCGATTCCCCGTATTTATGACGCTGAACTCGATCGATATTGTACTTCGGCTCGCAGCTTTGAATTAAGATAACGGTTTTATTAGCTTCTAATTTAATTTGTGGAATACGTTTCTTATCTTTTCCACTTATGAATATTTTTCTATATGAATGTGACTTTCACAATATTTCTGAAGTAACGGGTATTATACGTGGAAAACTTGGAATCAGCGGTTGCAGTTATTCTTAAACTTGAACTTTTAAATACAAACTAAGTAAACATGTTTGCAATTTGCTAACCCCTACTAACTAACCCGGCGCTTAGGTAGGTAAGGTTGGTCATCGACAAGCTTGTTTTATCAACAATTGTTATTTAATGACAATTCAATGACTACCTTTTGTTTAATTCTGGTTACAATTGCATTTATCTATGCCATTTAGATAAGATTCATAGACCGCGATAGTGATGTCTTCCTAGATATGGTGCAATTGCACTTGATCAATTACAATTGCCACGATATATTTATTGACCTTATTTATTACTCAGAACGCCTCGTCCGAAAATGGCAGAAGATCAATCAAATAAAAGAAGTAAATTAGAATTTAGATTTCTTAACTAGGACATTTGTGTGCAATCATAAGTATCATAACAATAATATTTGTCGTTATCGTCATAAATGGTCTGTAATGGGTAGCTAGTGTTGATACCTATCTCCATTCGTGATTACCCTCTTCCGTGAGTCGGGTCAACTCGCGGGGGTCAGGGTTTGACACTAGACCTTCGTTTAAAGGAACTTTCTAGCTGTAATAAATATATCTAACTTTCATACCCGCTTATTAATTTTAGATAGACGAGACGTGTTAGGTATTGCGGTAATTCCTCTATGCTTTGCTCTCGTGGAATAAGTTGGTTCGTGAGTAATTCTCGGGATAAAAAGGTTTTTATATATCAGTGCACATATCTGAAATTACCCGATTTAAATATATTATAATAATAGTGCAAGTGTTATACTTACAATATATGTACTTATTCACATTTGTGGCATATGACTGTGTCGCGGATTTAGTCAAAGTTGTACAAAGAGGTAAAGTTTGGTTTGACTTTATGCGAGTGAGAATATGACAAAAATTTCGGTTTAGGACACGCAACCCTTTCCGATTTCCGATACCCGACCTAAACATATTAGCCCAAGTGTAAGGTTGGGATCTGCCCGGTCCTTTCGACATTTCTTTTAAAAAACTTCTGCTAAAGAAGGATAAAAAAAACGTGAAAAAAACACAGCTCTTAAAACTTTTCTGAACGAGAGACTTCAGGACTACATTAGATGAGTCCCAGTTTCAGTGCTAGTTAATAGTTACATACGTACTTTAAAAGCAGTAGGAAGTAATTAATTAACTTTCTCGGAATAAAAAAAATTAAGTACACCTAAATTCATGTAGACATTGACCTGTGCGTAGAAAAGAGGCATCATCCGAACCAACTTGCTATTTGGACACGCAGATTGAGATAGCCCGTTCGTTCAAACTGGCCATTATGCAATAAAGTGATCTGATTAATCAATAGAGCAGAGTGGGTCCAGCCGCCACTCCGCACCTACCGCTAACGACACACATCCTTCGCTACAAGCGTCCTGGCTTTAGCACCCTGTCACATTGTAAACTTGTAATTGATTCCATTTTAATAGCCATAGCCACAACAGCATTCTATTAATACCGAACTTCTCACGCTTGTTAATTCGTCGTAATACACTAATGTAAAACACAGTACTTAGCCGAGTTTGTTTATTGTTGGAGAGACGCATCAAGCACGAGGCTCTGAGAAACGCGGCGGGTAAACAACTGTCTCGACAAAACTACATCGGACTCCCGAGAGTATACTTACTGAGTCCTGAGCGCGCATTTGATGCATAACATTAAAAATAAACAGGATTATTGTTGTACTCGTAATTACTGACCTAGGTTTAATATTGTCATTTGACTTAGGGATATACATAATTTAAACCTCAAATATTACCTAATTAGGAACTTGTTTTTAGGATCAGGCTTGCTTATTTAACGTTAAGTTTCATCAAGGATTTGACTTGTTTTGGAACAGTTGAGTAGAGATGAGAACAACTTAGCGACTTTATTTTGCCATGATGACATTGATGACTCTCTAAACCTCGATAAATTAATGAATGACACAAATCTGTGATGGGGAAAAGAAGGGAGTCAAAGTTGTCTAAAGTTTTAATAAAGATTGTTCAAATAGAAGTAAGTAGGTATACCTATTTGGTCTGGCTTGCTACTTATTAGCAACAATATTGACAGTGAGCTCTACGAGCGAGTAGGTGCGCTACCAAACGCGGACGATGTTTACAAAATGTGTCACGTTTGCTTCTCAAGCAATATGCATGTACCTATATGCGATATGTTAAGTCGTCAAACTTCAAACTGAGCAAATCCGATTTCCAAAGGAATCTCTGTGCGCAGCAACAGATTAAAATTTAACACAATTTTGTTTTCCCTTTAAGATCTGTGCCAACTTTCGCCTCCATAAACATTGTATAATTAGTAATTGTTTGCACTGCGTTTGTATCTAGTATATGTTAGTTCAGTTATTATCAATTGCGCAAGTGTCTGAGTCAGAGAAGTGCACCTTACTGCGCTCATTTTATATCAGAGAATATCTAAGTACCTAAAAGTTAACAAGAGGATGCATTTCCGCGAAAATGCATTTAGTCTACTTTGTAAACATATATTAATTTCTAACCTATAATTAACACTACCATTAGAACATGTATTGATTAGTTTGAAAACAAGTTTTTATTAGACATTGTAGGTAGAGTCGTAAGCCGAAATATCAAAATAAACAAATGCACCTGATCAGTTTCAATTTCAGCTTTACGGAAAACTCATCCAAGGCGATGGCACTATCACTGCGAGTAAAACACTGTTGATCTCAACTTTCCCAGTCCGATTGTTTTAAGCTAAGTAATATATTTTATCGTGTATGTTCTCGCGCACGCCGGCTTCGGGTTGATATCGACACGCGCTCCCCGTAGCGGACAATCAGTAACTGAACGTTTCGTTGAGCCGGACCAGTTATTATGCGCCCACCGATGCCATCAATATACACTAACACGTGGGTACGGCTGATATCACGTCGCACACGCAGAACCGCGGCTTATCGCTGCATCGCCGGTAAAAGCTCGTGATTCATCAGAATTAGGTTTCGCGTGTGACATCATCAAGGCATGCAGCCAATGTAAACATTAGATACTCGCAGTCAGTATCAACGCAGGTCCCTCTGAACAAACATACCGGGCTAACGTGACGTTTGTTTCCCGTATGGTTAGAATCAAAACTCATAGTTCGAAGAAAACCACTTACTTAGAAACACGGGTTTACACAGAAACACTTCTGAATAAACTTATTAGTTCAATATGGAATTGGTTATAATTCGCATTCAAACCGAAACTTATTTAAATTTGGTACATATTAGGGACTGGTTTTTAATCATATAATATAAATTTTGTTGTCAACTTAAGTAGAGATAATTTACCAATATTTGTGTTTCGATTGAAATCTGAAAACTACTTGCTAACTTGCGAAGACTTCGGTGGAACACTCGAGTATGTTCGGTATAAGTATGTAACCACTAAAAAGATTACGAATGTCAACTGGACATGTAAATATATTTTAAGCCCAAAAGGTGCATTTATTTATTTAGTGAAATCATGACACGTGAAATAACAGCTTAGTCTAAGCAGGCATGCTAAACCGAGCATCGCTTCTTTCCCCTAATAAAGATAAATTGAATAATCCTTCCCGCTTACTTGGCAGTGGAAAGCCCTTTGCCACGTTAAGTAATATTTATCAAAACGCCACCAGGAAATTTTGGGTAAGATTGAAAACTTTTTTGACTACATACAAATTCACTGCAATTTGAACTTTCCCGCTTCGCTTGTATCGTTTAATTGAAGTGCCGGGTGCATACACTTAGATGTCTCTTATCAAAGTGGGTCGAGTCTCGGCGCAAGGCAAATGGTTGCGATATTTCCTTCTTGGCTACCACCTTCTTGTTAATCTTCTTTATTTCATCTAACAAGAATTAAACGATATGGACACTACAATGCATGCCGATACCTATTGTACGACCATCTGCGGATAAAAGTCGAACTTAAGATTTTTTTCAATACTCGTGACAAAACGGCACAGTTTTGTTGCCATTCCATTGAAAAGACATAATATGACAGTAACTCTTAAAAATAATGTACCTATTACCTTACTGTGAATTTGACTTCCGTCATGAAATGATACTGCAAAATTATATCGACTAACCCGATAGAGAAAGGCGTTTGATAAACTGACTGTCAATTTTCATTTTGATTAGGCTAGGAAATTACTAAGACAAATAAGAGAGTACTGAACCTATTGAAGGCCTGAATTTAAAAATGCCGCTTACGAGGGCTGTTTGATATGTACCCGTTTATGGAAAAAAAAAACTTTTTTTTGTATATATGCATTTATTTTTCTACGTAGTCACCTTTTAACTCTATACATTTGTTCCACCTATACTCAAGCTTCAATAAACCATCCAAAAAGTATGATTTTGGAATGTCATTAAAATAGGCCTCTGTTGCGGCAATGACTTCGTCATTTGATCCAAATCGCTTGCCACCAAGCCATTTTTTTAGGTTGGGAAACAAAAAGAAATCGCATGGGGCCAAATCTGGAGAATACGGGGGGTGAGACAATAGTTCGTAGCGTAACTGTGCTAATTTAGCCGTCACAACTCTGGACGAATGAGCCGGGGCGTTGTCGTGATGAAACAGTACTTTTTTATTTTTTAAATGGGGTCGTTTGTCCTTCAACACGGCGTCAAATTCATCCAATAAATTGGCATAGTACTACCCTGTGATTGTTTTCCCTTTTCTAAATAGTCAATATGTATACCCTGCGAATCCCAAAAAACGGTCGCCATGACCTTTCCAGCCGATGGGACGGTTTTTGCTTTCTTTGGAGCAGGTTCACCCGGTAAAATCCACTGCTTCGACTGCTCTTTCATTTCCGGGGTGTAGTGGTGGACCCACGTTTCGTCCACGGTCACGAAACGACGCAGAAACTCCTTCGGGTTACGTTTGAACACGGCCAAACATTGCTCCGAAGCAGTCAGTCGGTTCCGTTTTGCTCATCCGTGAGTAAACGCGGCACCCACCTCGCCGATACTTTCTTCATACCCAATTTTTCTTCTAATATGTGTTGTACCCTCTCGATTGAAACGTTTACAGCGTCAACGATTTCTCAAAGTTTAATTCGGCGGTCGGCTAAAACGATATTTTCAATTTTCTTAACCATATCGTCTGTAGTCACCTCAACTGGCCGGCCTGGGCGATCCTCATCAAAGACGGTTGTTCTCCCCCGCTTAAACGCGTTATACCAATATCTGACGGTTGTCATAGAAGGAGCACATTCATGGTAAACCGCTTGCATTCTTACTTTTATTTCATCACATGTTTTTCCTTCCAAAAATAAGAATCTAATTACAGACCGATACTGCTCTTTCTCCATTTTAACAATTTTAAGTTCACGCCTTCACTGAATCGTTGTCAAATGAGAAAAAAACAAAAGAATGCCATTTTTTTTTAATTTTCCCGCCTCTGAAAAACGGCTTAAAAAGGTGGTATACTTATTTGCGGCCAGTGATATTAATATATTTAGAAAACGGGTACTTATGAAACAGCCCTCGTAAAATAATAAATAATAATAATAAATAAATATCATGGGACAATTTGACACCAATTGACCTAGTCCCAAACTAGGCAAAGCCTGTACTATGGGTACTAGACAACGGATAAACATACTTATATAGATAAATACATACTTATATACATATTAAACATCCAAGACCCGAGAACAAACATTCATATTCATCATACGAACATCTGCCCCGACCGGGATTTGAACCCGGGACCTCAAGCTTCATAGTCAGGGTCTCTAACCACTAGGCTATCCGGTCGTCTACACATAATGTAACAATAATCTGAAACGTAGGCAGGCAACCGATGCGTTGGACCGACGACCTGGTTAGGGTGGCCGGGAGGGACTGGTTGGATGGAAAAGGGTTGAAAACGAAGAGAGAAGAAGAAGAACAATAATCTGATGGAACATGGTACGGAAGCTCACAAGCTCAATATAGTTTAATAGAAATAACATTCAATAGTTCCATCATTGGGCTTAGCAATAAAACGGTAAGTAATTGATCAAATCTACGTTGAAACCCAAACAGATATGAATAAGTGTGTTAAACCATTTTTTATTGCCTGCGTCTTATCGATTAGTTCCTCATTATCATGAGCTAGTTGAATAGTTATCGACAGAGGCGCACGGTGCATCAAGTTAATTCAGTCGGTGAACACATTCTTGACATTGGTAAGGTCAATTATAATGCTAATGCGAGCAAAGTACTTACATCGCCGTTGCTATGCTATGTGTTTAACTTTGTTTATTAAATCTTTATCGTTTGTTTTCAGTCCGTGATGTTCTACTTAAACATAAGGCAAACAAAGCTGGAATGTCAAAATTCGATGTCCCCAATATACCTTAACACTTTGAATTGGACCCCATCTTTTATGTGTTCTTTTTAGCAGACTTCAAAAAAGGAGAAGGTTTTCAATTTCATTTTTTATTTTTTTTTTAAGATTTTTTCTTTAAGTAGGTACTAATATGTGACTTAGGGTAAACATACCCTACTATGTTGGCACCCCAAAATGCTAGTCATCTTCACTCTTGAGGCAAAAAGTGTGAAAACCCAAGAAAGCCTGGGTTCCAGCGTTGAAGATAACGTACAGATAGTACCGAGCGAGGATAGTTTATACATAAATGACGGATTGTATACAGTCAGAGTGTATTAGGTTTAGGATATGCTTAAGGCAAGGTTTTCGATTCTAAAATTTGTTACTTATATGCGAAATAAAAACCCCTATATTTTTTCTTGTCTGATGCAATATGCAGTCAAAACTACAACTGTTTCCTATTTAAAATTTACTATGCGTACAAATTACCGTGACGGTTACGATTTAGTTAGATTCGTAATTATTTATTTGATGACTCACTTAATGTAGCACGAGCAAATAATTACTGTGTATATTATACAAAGAACAATAATTATTAAGATGATGTCTACTTCATCATTACAGGCGTTAAATAGGTATTGGTTGTAAACAATATAAATTGGCTTCAAATGCGCAATGCTCAATGCATTTGTGTACCAAGTAGATACCAGTGCGGAGCGCAAAAGATAACATCAAAGGCGGTAATGGTAGTGATAAATGACAATTGTCTCGTCCTTTAACTATAATGAATACTCCATTGATATAGTATGATATTATTTCTCGCCTGCTTATAATCATTAAGAGCTATTGTCAGCAACTTGTTACGATATTTGAATTGAATGCCTCCATAGTCTCCGACACGTAATCCGCTAGATCGATCAGCAGATAGCTTATGGTTAAAGAGCAAATCACGAGGTCTTTACGATAGCGGCGCCAACGTAGCTAACCTAATATAATATTTGTCTCCTAGAAAAGGAACAAGTCATCTGGAAAAACCGCTGTCAAATTCGCGGGATCGACGCCACAAAGCCTCGCAAACAATCTCCGTAAATCTTACGGCCGCGACCGGACGTGAGCAAAAAGACAACAATGCTCAATCACACTAAACCCTACATCAATACATAACTGGCGACACGACACACCATCTTTGGTAATATATACAAGTTGAGTTTGTTTTGCTGGAGTATGCGTCATCAGAAGCGATATGCGGGAAGTGTACCTTGCAGAGCAAAACACTTGATGCGGCACCGCCCACGACGACGCCTCCAGCGACGCGCCTCGCCGGCCTAACTGCGCGTGAGCATGAGTACATCAGGAAACCGCTGCCATGTACACTTTGACGTGTCTATCTCACGAGTCCTTCGCAGGCCTGCCTCTGTAGGATTTTAAAACAGAGAAAGTTATTAGGTAGCATAATCTAAACAGAGTGCATTGTGAGGTTGCAAATAGGTCATTCTTACGAGCACATTATCGGAACAATGCAATATTAGTAAACATCGTCTAATTTTAATTACACAGATGACAGACGTTCCTGACCTGACATCATGTCACATTTTATTATTTTGGCATGATGTATGCTGTTCTGTTTGTCTGTTACTTACTATTTCATTTTTTTAAAGCTAGGTAACTATTGTGATATGTATTCTGTTATTCATAAATTTAAGATCTGCTGGCTTTTAGTGCACTGAAACGACAAAAATATTAAACTTCCGGAATCTATTGCGGAACTTCATCAAATGTTTCAGTTACTGTATCTTTGTATGGCGCAGCTTCATCGACCTGTATCAACTATACTGTACGTATGCACGCACTAGTCTTATCCACAGTATTACAAGTATTACAACAAACAAATTACCGTATTCTTTTAAGTTTGATTGATTACTTTTAACATGAACTTAAGGATCTTCAATGTTACGAAACCGTTTCCGGAGTCATTCGATTTATTATCGATAGGTTATTTTATATTTATGGAGTATCAATACTACAGAATTAGAAAATGAATTCACTTATTGAAAACGTGCCAAACTCCACCTGATCGATGGACGTAATCGCATTTCACGGGAAGTAGTGGGTGATTATTAAAACTTGTTTAGTCACAAGTTGTGAATCATTCATATGAACGTTATGCTATTAAACCCTACCAAATGGCATCATCCGCGTAGCGCGTTAGTAACGGTAACTATTAGAAAGATTACAAATCCAATCTAATTCATAAAAACAATTCCAAGAGTACTTTTCTATATATATTTTCGATTCATCGAAGTAATGAAGTT
This sequence comes from Clepsis dumicolana, assembly GCA_963691665.1. Taxonomy (NCBI): domain Eukaryota; kingdom Metazoa; phylum Arthropoda; class Insecta; order Lepidoptera; family Tortricidae; genus Clepsis; species Clepsis dumicolana. Next base: position 9,203,612 of record OY829510.1, on the reverse strand, counting down.
TAAGATAAGTAATAATATAATGAAAACTATAAAAACCGGCCGATGGCGTATCGAACACGGCTAAGATAGGGTTCCGTAATCCGTTTTAATGAACCGTCAAGAATTCAGCCTGAGGTTTAAACCATATCGTCTGTAGTCACCTCAACTGGCCGGCCTGGGCGATCCTCATCAAAGACGGTTGTTCTCCCCCGCTTAAACTCGTTATACCAATATCTGACGGTTGTCATAGAAGGAGCACATTCATGGTAAACCGCTTGCATTCTTACTTTTATTTCATCACATGCTTTTCCTTCCAAAAATCTAATTACAGACCGATACTGCTCTTTCTCCATTTTAACAATTTTAAGTTCACGCCTTCACTGAATCGTTGTCAAATGAGAAAAAAAACAAAAGAATGCCATTTTTTTTTTAATTTTCCCGCCTCTGAAAAACGGCTTAAAAAGGTGGTATACTTATTTGCGGCCAGTGATATTAATATATTTAGAAAACGGGTACTTATCAAACAGCCCTCGTATATAGATTATTTCTCAAACATAAAGAAGAAATAAGGAATGTTTAATTATTAATTAACTTTTATAATACAGCAAGCCAAAACTGACATTGTTGTTACTATTTGTGGCAGTGTCTTAAATATTATTTATTGCAACATATTATATCTGAGTCATTATTAATATATTTTACTTAATTAAATATTCAATAACTAACTAAATTCATTAATTTCCTTACCCCTGTTTTATAATAGTTTCACAACGACTAAAAAGTTTTCCATTGAAATTTATACTAAGTTTGCTTTAGTTAATATTTAGTTCTCCTCTTATTTTCGTCATGGTGGACTCCAATACAACAAATGATCACGATTTTGTTACTAAAAGCTATTAATTTAATATCATTTACATTACTTTAAATAAATCGACACTTAGTGCGTTATTGTTATTTACAGTATTTACATATTCCCGCCGTTTTTTTTTTTATTAAGAAAGTACATTTTTCTTTTTAATACTACCAAGCTATTTAAGATATTGATAAAAATGTTAAATTTCGAATAGAACGCCTGCATACAGCCACCGATTTGGCTGAATGAGATATGCCACTCAATGTTTCCATGGTCTATTTTACTTTTTTAAAAGTTAGTATAGTACCTAGTGTGCTGATAATGTGGGCTTGGCCTAATGAAAAAAAAACAATGGTGTGACAGCCATGGCAGCTGAATCAGCTGTGATGTCTATGGTCAGTTTCAATTATGAAAAAATATGTGCTTAAGTAAATTTAAACAATAATTAAAGTAAAAAACATGGAATGAAACGAGATAAAAAGTATCCTATATATTATTCCAGGTTGTAAAGTATTACCATGTCAAATTTCATTCCAATCTGCCCAGTGGTTTTTGCGTGATGCCTCCACAAACAAACATACAAACAGACAAATAGATAAACAGATAGATAAGCAGACAAACAGACAAACAGAAAAACAGATAAACAGATAAACAGACAAACAGACAAACAGATAAACAGATAAACAGACAAATAAATCAGTTTTGTGTTCTATTAATTATTCCACGCGACCCATTTTTTTTTTTGTAAATATCTTCAATGTACAGACGCGCCGGGTCTACGATTTTATTATATGTATAGATAATTATCACAATTACTTGATAATTGACACCTAAATATGTACAGTTGCCATTTGATATGTAACAGTTCGTGGTAAAGCAATCCCGCAATAAGTTTGCTTTAACTTAAGCGCGAGAAATCGTGGATCGAACCTAGTAAGTTGATAAATTACTGAAGCGCTTTCCTATACTGTATGTATACAATATATACTATACTTAAGTCAGGCGTCAGGCACTTTCATTTGCCCATTATTCCACACAACCATGATTCTGTTATTTTAGAGAGAGCACCGAAACTTCCTAATTCGCATACAGAATATTCCCATTATACCTACCTCTCTCCATAACACATTCCTTTTAACTATAAATGTACACCTCGATTCCGTCAACGCCCTATTAGCTTTTTATTAACTACTAGCTGTTGCCCGCGACTTCGTCCGCGTAGAATTCGGTTATCGCTATTCCGCGGGAACTAAGTAGGTAAGTACATACAATTTTCTCGGATAAGAGTGGGCCGAGTGATTCTGATCTACAAACTATATTACTGTGAAGTTACATCAAAATCCGTTCAGTAAGTAGTTTCTGCGTGAAAGAGTAACAAACATCCAACATCCATCCTCACAAACTTTCGCGTTTATAATAAATATAAATAAATACAAATATTAGCGGGAATTAGTAGGATGAGACAAAAAAAAACCGGCCAAGTGCGAGTCGAACTCGCGCACCGAGGATTCCGTGCAAATTTGTAGGTATATAAATAGCCTAACCAATTTTAAAAAATTAGAAACAGAAAACCCAACTGCAATTACAGGAAACAATATACCCTATGTCACTCAAACTGAAACGAACCTAATGAATGACATCTCATACGTTGAAATCCGTCAAACGGTTTAGGCTGTAGAGCGTGCCAAAGAATTAGACATATAAATACGCTCGAAAAACATAACCCTCCTTCGGCAGTCGGGTAATAAATAGTTCGTTTATCACGGGAATCATTTTTTTCGCGGATTTTTTTCGCTTTTCTCGAGTGTTTTGAGATGTCCAGTGTTAGCAGAGCTTGCTCCTAAGCAAAGTGTAAGCACTGTGGAAAATTTAATATTCACACAGATAGACATAAAAATTCGATTAGTTTTATTTTTCCTGTAATCTTCACATAAACCTCTATGATAAAGAATTATTTCAGAATTTTCTCTTAGCACGCTTTGGTAATAGGGCGGGTATTTTTTTTAATTTTCATCTAAAGTAGAAAACTGAGCGGCCTAAAAAAGTTCGCAAACATCACTCTTTCGCACCACACATGATCATGTAGCAAAACTTTAATTGTTCACTGAACATGGTGAAGTAACAGGTTACTCTCCGCCATGATGGTTACCTTGAATCTTTGCATAGCATCAAGATTTTATATGTTATGATAGACCCAGGTAGGGTGACAGCCTGACAGCAACCAACATAAAGTAAAATAAGTTTTGCTAAAGTCAAAAGGTTTTAAGAAAAAAATGTTTTAGTTAAAAAAGTTAGCTACATATTTTCTCACAGTCCTGCAGGATGGCTGGGTGACTTGTATTGCAAATATATAGCGCCTATTTGCCTTTCCAGAGTTTTCCTGGGGTTTTCATTTTTCCTTTATATCCCATGCTTTCAGAAACACCTAAAAACAATATAACAAATATCATATTCAATTAATTATTAAAAAAAATCCTTTCTTGAGGTCAGTTCAAACTATTAAGTACCCATCTAGATAGAAGTGTTTGAGATCTGTATGTGGCATTAATCCCAATGAGTTGTGTAAACCGCATTTCATAAACTTGAAGATCCTCCTCCTCCTCCTCCGTGTCTCTATATATCTACATCAAATGTAATAGGCATCAATTCTCAAAATTTTGTAGTAAGTATGCATGGAAAAAATTGTTATAAGCCATCAAGAACCACTTTTTTGTAAAAAGTGTCTTTGGAATGGCACCCAGAATATTTAAATTACCAACAAACATTGTTAAGCTTGAAAGCATAAAAGATTTTAAGCATGCCTTGCATAAGTTTTTAGTATAACCAAGGCTTACTACTCCACTCAAGATTATTTAAATGACATTGTGAATTTAGAATATCAATAATTGATTTATGCATGTGATACACACAACTTTAAATAATTTGCATTCTGCCTGTGATGAAACATGAACCTGTATGTAAGCAGTCTTCACTGTACCATGTTTGAACCAATAAATGACTGATTACTGAAGTTGGTAGATACATAACTTTGGAACCATAATGAAGCCCTATACAAAATAATAATGATGTTATTAATCGAATTTGTGGTTCTTTTATCACACTTTGTTTGATATTGTTAATTAGCAGTTTAGTTTCTTGAATAGATAAACCGCAAAGTTTCTTGCGGCGCATTCTTCTTGGCAAATTCGGTCTTTCTGAAAGCACTGAAGACTCAAGAAGAGGCCTATTTGCAGAATGTAGTTTTATATTTTCAATAGGTAGGTAAATTTCCTTTATTGCTAAGGGATTATAATTCCTATATTGTGTTTAATATTGTATTAAAAGTACGTACTTACCAGTTTTCTTTCTAGTCAGAATATAAACGATTTATCTCACACCACTCATAAACATTCCGGTTCATTTTCTATACTCAAATGTTTACAATTACACTCGTAAAATCACAAGAAAACAAATCTTCAACCAAAATATTCTAACAGAATCAAAGTGATCATTATTACCGGCAAAAATGCGATTTTTTTATTCAAACAAAAGGCAAAGGAAACTAAGTCCATACAGCCACGTCTGATGTTTTTGTTTCTTTTCATGTTGTAAATTCCCGCCAAGCACTTCCTAAAGTACGAAACAAAACAAATTGACAACCATTTGACAATGTCAGACTGCCAATAAAAGCAAAGGCGAAACATTTGTTCCTTGTTCCATAACTATCTTGCAACGGTATGGCGGTAGTGTGCACGTAGTGTGTGCTTGGCCTAATGAAAAAAAAAAACAATGGTGTGACAGCTGACGTCTATGGTCAGTTGAGAAAAAATATTTATTCAAATTAAAATAATTATTAAGTTTAAAAACATGAAATAAAACGGGATAAAAAGTATCCTATATATTATTCCAGGTTGTAAACTATTACCATGTCAAATCTCATTCCAAATTGTCCAGTGGTTTTTGCGTGATGCCTCCACAAACAAACATACAAACAAACAAACAGACAAACAGATAAACAGATAAACAGACAATCAGACAAAAAATTCAAACAAATCAGTTTTGTGTTCTATTAATTATTCCACGCGACCCAAAAATTTTTTTTGCAAATATCTTCAATGTACACACGCGCCGGGTCTACGATTTTATTATATGTATAGATAAGTGACATTCAGTTTATGAGATATGAGTGTGTAAGGGTCTCAGTCATCTAAAGCGGTGGACTAAACCAAAGGCACAATTTCATGCCCGTTAGCAATTAAGATCCGTATCGGGGTCACAAAATTAACTTAAGGAACTAAATAACATACAGATTGCGCGTCCACGTGTGATTTACGCGTAACAAGCGTGTGATTAAAACATACGGGTTGCACAAAGTTGCTTTTAGGGTTCCGTACCTCAAAAGGAAAAAAACGGAACCCTTATAGGATCACTTTGTTGTACGTCTGTCTGTCTGTCTGTCTGTCTGTCTGTCTGTCTGTCTGTCTGTCTGTCTGTCTGTCTGTCTGTCTGTCTGTCTGTCAATACCCTTTTTCTCTGGAACGCGTGGAGGTAGCATGCTGAAATTAATATCAAATACTCAAGCCTGCGGGTCCCCTGAAGCTGTGAAAAAACCAAACTTCTAAGTCAACGCAATCAAAAGATACAGTCATTAAAAAGGCTATTTCCATACAAATTGCCGAAATCCAAAAACCTAAAGGGTACTTCCAGTTGTTCTAGAAACTTGAAATATGGAATGAAGGTAGCTCTTATAGCACAACCATTCACAAAAGTCTCAAAATCTTAATTTTATTTGTCTGTCTATAGATTTCGCAGACCAATATAAGTTGACCCCACACTGCGTACATTTTGCTTAGGAGCAGGGCTCTGCTAACACTGGACTTCTCATAACATTGGGAAAAGCGTTAAAATCTTTCTACGGAACCGTCGTGCGCGAGTCCGACTCGTTTATATGACAATAATGCTACCTTAGTTTCGGAAGCCGTTTAATAAACTAATTTCGTAATTAACGTAAATATCGCTGGAACTTTCATTACGGTGTACATAAGTGTAGAAAGCTTCCTTGCATGTCCGTTCCGTGAATTATGAGACCAGTTCATTTTAGATTGCTTTTATTAAATCTAGCGTGATAAGATATCAGGCTCGTGTTTCATAAAGTTACAATTTACAAGCATAAGTCTCATTCTATCACCCTCTTGTTAGAAAGAGACTTCCGCTTGTACCTATATTGAAACTTGTAGCTTTATAAAACAAAGCCCAGATATTTGAATAAGCATGATTTTTCATAGACAGCATTGAATTGTTAACAGCTTTACCTTACAATATCTTCCTACTCTACAACTTTTAGAGGAAAGAGAATAATAAGAAGACACTTTTTTAGATTGCTGTAAATGCCTAACGCGAAACTGAAAATTTATTAATCTTGATCAATCATCATATCGTCAACAATCGTATCCATTCTAACACTACAGATACGCCGCATTCCCACACACGATTCTGAGATAAAGACATGAGAATAATGATCTTTCTATTGTTACAGGTAACGGCTCCGAAGTTCCCGGTTGTGATTAAGATAGGGCACGCGCACAGCGGCGTGGCCAAGGTGAAAGTGGACTCCTTGGCCGACTTCCAGGTACCTAATACCCGATTCTTAACTATCACCTATAAATATGTTAAACTGCTTAATCACAACAGGCGGGATTACGGAACTGTAACACTACAAGGTATGTATGTATGTATATCTCTTTATTGCACATAAAACATAAAATAACAGATAACAGGACAAATTCAAATGTACAAAGGCGAACTTATCCCTTAAGGGGATCTCTACCAGTTAACCTTCGGGCGATTGACAGGAACACAAGGTATAACAAGAATAAACCTTGTAGGTGACCTGTTGAACATTTTGAACAAGATTAATTTGCATTGTCATCGAGATTTAGTAAGTATGGTGAATCCGCAGCCGACCGTGAGCGATTGGCCAGTTTATTCAAATACCTAATAATATTATTTATTATGCTGCGATGTTTCGCCTTTAATTGATGTTTCCTATAATAAACGAATAATGAGTAATATGGTTACAAATTGCTACGTTCCAGGACATTGCAGGGGTTGTGGCCATGGTAGGCAGCTATTGCACCGTCGAGCCCTATATCGACGCTAAATACGACATCCACATACAAAAAATCGGCACCAACTATAAGGCGTTCATGTGAGTTGGACTGAATAATTAATATAATTATAGGCATACATATAGTCATCCTTACAATACAATTAATTACAGATATTGTTTATTGAACAGGTGAAATAGGCAAATAGGCCCTGAGGGTCGAGCACGACTTTTCGAAACCTGCGTCACGTAAAATCGAATAGTAAACGTTGTCGAGTTTGTATGACGTTTGGAACAGCGCTCGCCCGTGTGCGTATTTGGAACTAAAATTTAGTATGAGGTTTCTCGATCTCGATACGATAACCGTAACGTTACGCAGCATTCGTAAAGTCGTGCTCGACCCTCTGTAACAGAATGTAGCTTTATTTTTGCATAGCATTTAAATACGCTGTAAAATGCACGGAAATTATTGCGTATATTACGAATTGCGATCATTTCTCCGGCTTGAAGATGTGGGAAGTAAAATAATAATAACGCACTTTACCTACGCCTACAGAAAACATGGAAACCAGTTCCATCCGAATGCTAGAATGGTATAAAGTTTACTAGGCGTTTTCATTAATTACACTGACGCAGCATAATTTTTTGCTTGTAATACGTAATTATTTTGCGTATTAATTAATTATATTCGTTACCATCTATGTTCTTCCAATGTTAAATTGAAATAAATAGGCCATTCATGTAGTTATTCCAAAGCTAAAAATTTCTCGGAGAAAAAGATAATTATGTTTCAGTAAAATAGACACTTACAGAAGTCTTATAAGTACTACTTTTTTAGGGTTCCGAAGCCAAAATGGCAAAAAGGAACCATCATGTCCGTCTGTCTGTCTGTCTGTCTGCCTGTCTGTCCGCGGCATAGCTCAGACCCCATTGGTTCTAGAAAGCTGTAATTTTGCACAGATATACCTATAATTAGGCCGAAAAAGTGCTGGGATAAAATCTTGAAAAAATAATTATTTTGGGGTACCTCCCCTACACGTCAAGTGGGGTTGTTTTTTTTTAATTTCTCGCCCACCCCATAGTGTGGGGTATCGTTAAATAGGTCTTTCAAAAATATTGGGGGTGCTCAAAGATCATTTTTCGATAGAGTTATTCGTGTGCGAAATATTTAGCTTTGAAGTGCTCATTTTTGTTGGAGTCAAGTGTCCCCCCCTCTACCAGAGAAACTGTTGTATTTGGAAATGTGAAAAATAATGAAAATATTGTGAATTTAAAAGGATAACTATCGGAGATAAGTAGGATTTACAGGTTTAGGAGTAATAGGTAGTTGATTAAGTTATTATGTTTGTCTGTGTCGGTAATCGATATTAATTGACCCCACACTGCTTACAGTTTGCTTAGGAGTAGGGCCCTGCTAACACTGGTTTCGAATACGTGTGATGAAAATATCTTTAAATTAGGTATCTAAGCTATGGCTTTTGCGTAATGGCTTAGGAACCCTATCCTGGGCGTGTCCGACACGCTCTTGCCCGGTTTTTATACCTATTTCTCAATCAATTGAATTAGATTTTTTAGTTTGTTGTTCGGAGTCTAAAGACTAAAATAATCTTGCAACACTTAAGCCCTAAAATATTAATATGTCGGGCTCTACTATGGATACGACGCTGAGGCTATCTTGATAAGTTTTGACGTGTTTTCTATGTTTATTTTTAGGCGCAAGTCTATATCGGGTAACTGGAAAACTAACCAAGGTTCAGCTATGCTGGAGGCTATCGGCATGAACGATCGATACAAGATGTGGATAGATGAGGTACCTAACTATAAAATAATTACAATTCAGAAGCCATTAAGATTAAATAGAGTTAATTGTTGTTTTTAATTTTCAGCGGATTTTTTTTCGCAAATATCTACTTATCACAATATTTCTTTAACATTAAAAGTTACAAAGTCCTCTTTTAGTTATAAAACGTAAGTATTGCTGATTCTAAAAACGATATCATTTCGATGGCGATACGATGACGTTTACGTTACGCAGAATTCGAACATTCGTGCTTCGGCCTCAGCTTATAATGTTCCCCTCGTGTAAAGGTAGAATCGTGTTGTAATAGTACTTTTTGATATAAGTGCGGAAAGTAAGTCATTTTGCATTTTGAAAATGACACTTCCGCACGTGGTACCAAACGACGTTTTTAATACATTCGCGATAAAATGACAATGAAACCAAAGACGGTGAGCCCAGCGCGAGCTTCCCTATCCTCTCGCCGGGGCCGACTCCGCCGCCTTCCTCCACCAGCTCATTAAAAAGCAAATAGCACTAGTGTGAAAAATCCAACTTTCCCCACGATATGTAGCCACAAAAAGTACCATTTTTTGTGCAATTATATTAAACAATATTTTTCAGTTTGTCAATCTCTCTGTGATTTAAAGGTGAGCGAGATCTTCGGCGGTCTGGAGGTGTGCGCCCTGGAGCTGGTGGTGGGCAAGGACGGGCGCGAGCACATCATCGAGCTCAACGACTCGGCCACCTCCTTCATGGGCGACTCGCAGGAGGAGGACCGACGCCACCTGGCAGAGCTCGTGCTGCAGCGCATGCAGGTGAGGTCTTCGGCGGTCTAGAGGTGCTTGCGGCAGAGTTGATGGTGAGCAAAGACGGCCGTGAGCACGTTTTCGAGATTCATTTATTATATAGGAAGCGTAAACCAGTTTTAAATTGCAATGGGCAAAATTGCCAAAATCAATCGTACCATCAGCAAAAATAACGTTACTGTATAACGTGCTTTTTTCAAGAGTTATTGTCGATTAACGCAACCTGAAAATGCGTTTGCAGGCCGTATGCCGTCCGGGCATAACGAAGACGGCGTCCCGCAGCTCCGTGTCGGGCAGCTCGGCGCCGTCGCCCGAGGAGCGCGCGCCGCCGCCGCCGGGCGCGGGCCCGCCGTCCGCGCCGCCGCCCGCGCCGCTCGCCGCTGCCGCCAGCATCGACCGCCCGCTGCCGCCCATCCCCGCCGAGCCCAGCCAGCCGCCGCCGCCGCCGCTCACCCGCCGCGACTCGCAAGGCAAGTCACATCATCACGACAAAGAACACCTTTTCACAATTTTTTACATGTGCGAAAGTCTCGAGCAACACGGCCAGCTGAATATATACTTAAAAGTCAAGTCACTTTTTTTTAAAAACGAGATTTTAATTTCAAAATGTAGAGCACTCAATAGACTAGGCATAAGTGTACCGCTCAGTTACAGATACAAATATTTACGTAACTTGTCTTTTTATCACTTTAAAAAAAGATGTACTTCTACGAAAATTATATGGATAATTACATCGTTCCAAACTTGCAAATAGTGATTACTAAAAAAGTTGCTAAGGTGACTGCCCGTTTTCACCAACGACACTTAAGTCATCACCTAGTCAGGGGACCCCTATCGTAAGTGGCCCCTTATATCTCTCCCTAACCTAATTTCATTTTCACCATCCTAGGTAACACCTTAATAGGGGTCCCCTAACTAAGTGACGGTTTGTTTTATCTATAGTGATTTCTAAAACCGGTTTTGTATCGATAATTTTTTTTAAGAGAAATAACTTCAAAAATCGTGTATAAAAAATTAAACCAACATGTTAAAAACATAGATAAACTAGACAAATATATCATTAATACTAAATTGACGTCTTATTTCTTATTTTTGAATGTTGACTAAGGCTGTATGGCATTATCTTTGCCATCCAGAAAAATAAGAACTTACAGTGACAGTTTTTAACCATCTATTTTTTTTTCGAACTTTCGGTGCGATGATTGTAGTTTATTAGCGAGCATTCATTGACTGAAACTGGAATGATTAGATCTGATAATTTATTCATGAACTGCACATATTTTCAAAGCATTGTTATTCGATTTCTTTGAAACCCGTATAATACAGAACAGACCAGAACCCGCGAGCGCGCGTGTTAATTAATCGCTTCTCGTGTGATTCCTACATGCAGAAATGCCGTTGGGTTTATAAAAAACAACAGGATTATATTTTAAGTGAAAACGGATAGCGAAATCAATAATAAATTGACACAGTGCGCGGCGTGTTGTTATAATTGACCGCGGCTTCTGGTTTGTTTTGTATTCTGAGGGTCATTAATAGACTGATGATGAATATTAAGCATTCGTCCAGCTGCGATGAGGTCTTCCTTTATACAGAACTATTCTTCTTCTGTTCTGAGTTATCCTTATATTCCAAATACCTATAATGTAATATTTTTTTAAGTATGAAAAGCACGCTTCCTTTCGACATTCTACGAGTAGGTATATCATATGAAAAATCTTTAGTATCTATCATACTTTGTTAAATCATCTGATCTTCAGTCTGATCTAAACAAGTTTGATGTGAATATTAAATCTAATTATTCAACAGCTTCCAAACTCTACAAAATCATTTAAATAGCCTTCCATTTTATATAAATCTTATCAGTTTTAGTTAATTATTGCATAACAAATGCACGATAACCTATAAAAATTAAAACGCATCTGCGACTGCGCGAACTGTCACTTAGCGCTAGGGGGTCAATATTCGAGCCCCTAAACTTAGGGGGCCCCCTAAGCAGTTAGGTGTTACTTAAGCGTTGGTGAAATGGAAATTGGTCTTAGGTGTCACCCAAAAGAGCTAAGGGATCCCTTAAATATTAGGAGTCGTTGGTGAAAACGGGCATTACACTTCTGTGTATTTATCCTTTATATGAGGTAGGTAAGTATATTATTTCTACACTGCTATAGTCAAAATAAGTGGACGTGATGCTGCTATGTAAAGACATAGAAATAAAAAAGAGCTTCCAAGCTGGATTTACTCTTTATTAGGTACGTATTTTATTTCTCTTTCATTAAGAGAGCAAATAATTACGTATGTTAATAGATTGTTGATTTGATTAAAAATAGCAGGTTGACAAAAAGTCAATTAAGTAGTACGCCGTGGTCGGTAGTGGTGACAGTTATTTCCCTTGTAACAGCTTCCCAATCGTCGACGGTGTCAGCAGCGTCGGCGGCGCCGAGCGCGGCGGGCGCGGCGGGCGCTGCGGGCGCGGCGGGCTCGGCCGGCGGGCGCGGCGGGTTCGCGCGCCAGGGCTCGCTCAGCGCCGCGCTCACCGAGGACGCCGAGGACACCATGAAGAACTTGCGGAAAACCTTCGCCGGCATCTTCGGCGATATGTAAACCTAAACACGGTTCGGACAATAGACGATGGACAACCCTCGCGCGGTTAGGGCCTGAGCGGACGGATGAATTTACTCGGTAGCACTAGACACGTATAATAGCTCCATGGTATTGACGTATGTAGCTCAGTCTCCAACTGCTGCACGACGTAGCCAGAAACGAGACTCAGAATACCCGTGACTACAACAACGTTTATTGACCGAAATTTTGAGGTAGGTAATGTTGTTATTTGCATAATTTTTCGTACCTTTATTACAAACTTTACATAAATTGTTACAAATTTAGGACGATGAAACCAGTTCTGGATTTTTTTACTATGAATACTAATATCGTTTGCATTCGATTGAAGTGGTGACAGTCCTTTCCGCACCGGTTCGTAGGGACCACCCTTGAACGAAGTGAATGAGAATGAGACCGTGTAAAAACCAGAAGTTAAGCGTAGTGTTAATATAAAAATAAATAACTATAGATTTTTTACAATAAGTTTATTATAAAATAATGAAAATACGAATCAACTGAGCTGCATTGTGATCGAACCCGTTCGGCACACGCGGCGCTGTCGCGCGCGTTGTCAGTAGTGTCTGTCTCCGGCCTTCCTTCTGCCTCACCTTCGTAGGAGAGCGACGCAAACGACACACTTCGCAAATAGATGCATTATATCATCGAGGACAAATAAATACTTGGCAATAAATAGAGTTGAGGCGGTTTAAGGATTTGATGCCTTAACTTCCATGACTTCCTTTAGCGTTAACCGGAACGGATGTATAGAGACACCTGTCTATTGCTTCTGGAGTACTGCGTGGAAATAAATGGGTGAACATTTGAAATATAATATGTATTCGATTACCAACTCGTGCAAGACGTGTTTTGTATCGCGATTGAATTCAAAGAAATAAATTTCGCATGCGAGGTCCTTTTAGATCTAAATTGTTGGGATGTGAGCAATGCTATTGAAGACAATATTGTTAAATGCAAGATTTGATTCACATTTTATATACCTTATTACTAGTTGTATCGCATAGTTTTAAGAATATGTTGTTGACGCGGTTACATATTTATGATCTTTATTTTCATTAATTATTTATTTAACTTAAAGTGACATGACATGATGTGTTGCGTTACCAAATGTAGCTAATCTAACCATCCACCACTAACTAGCTTATAATTACTTTGTGAGGAAATTTTGAATAAATTGGTTCAATCGTTACTGATTATGGAGAGCTAAGGGTTGTACGGAACGAAGTCTGATGGTATCATATCAGGGAGACGAGAGTAACAGGCCAACGAAGAGCCAGGAAGGATTGAAAATCCCTTGCGTATTTGTCACGACTGCTTGCATGTTTTAAATTTCATAAATCTCTATATAAATATATCAACCATATATTGCCTATCTATTCTTTAGCTAATATAACTCAAAAGTAGACATTTGAAATAATGTAGATGAATTTAAAACAAAAGTATTTGCGGTTCCCGCATAAGGTTGCCCAGCAGTCATCTGAAGCCCAACACGTTTAGTCGACCATTTGTTATTGTAGATTTTACAACGAAAAAAATAGCTAACTATACGTATACAAATACATGTAAGTTATATATGTTATTAATTGCAAATATTATACGGTGGGATTATTTCGTTGACTTAGTGCTCAAAGTTTTCATACATTTCTATCTTACGTAACAATGTTTAGTGCGAGTAGTTTTTCCATAAGTAAAACGATCGAAAATGGTTTGTTGTTAGGCCTGGGTGCTGTGTCATACCTGCGTAGAGGCATACCTGCCACGTGATGTTTAGTATAATTTTTATATGCACTCGTAGCTAGTTTTGACACAACATTGTTTAGCCGTATCCAACATATACATATAACTACGTGTAAGTATCTATAAAATGCGCAATTAGATACCTTAATATGAACGATTTTATAATAATACAGTTATAAACATAATTTAGTGATTTAAATTATGTTACTAGTACAGTTACCAGACAATGTAATTATTGTGTATTTAAACCACCGCTTAGTTCAATTTTTTGAATGTTTAACGTTATAATTAGTTTATTAGATATCCAATATATAAATAACATTAATATAAAAGCTGTTGTTGTTGTTGCTAACAAGTTATACGATGTGTACTCATATGGATGGCATGGTGAGCTTTGCGACGGCGAGCCGCGATAAATTATATCTCGGTGTCGCGTGAAGGCAAGTTAATTAGTCGTGTGGAGGAGTCGCTTCCACGGCGACGCGGTAATTTGTCGCGGCGGTCTTGTCGAGCTAGAGAAAGGGCCATGGAATGTCACAACAATAAATAACCCACCTGCCTTAATGGAACCAACATGAAATACCCGAATGGCTTTCCAAATGCCGCGTCCAACCAAAGGCTGAGTGACATCCATGTGTTTCGAATATAATAAAACTTATATTGGAATTTGAATGCATGTTTATCTATATAATATAAAAATAAATACCTCTTTTGGTAAGTACCGAGATAGTTGGTTTTAATTTATTATATCGCTTTATTTTGCAGGTTATTGAATGAAAAACTGAGTTCAGAGAGAATAATAGATTATATATGTATTAAAATTTTACCAAAAAGAAATTCCTTTGAATCAACGCAATAATATATCACTTTTTATTTGTTAAAGTAAACAATTTATAACACTAACTTGAAATAAATAAGTAACTGTATCGATTATCAATTTCAAATCCTAAATTTTGAAACTCAAACTAATACACCTATCAAACCGTGTAGTTACAATACCTGGTACAAAACGCTTTGTAAATACTTATTAAAAGTAACAATTCTCAAAAATTCCAATGCCGATAACCGATACATATCAAACCCTGTAATACTAGGTAGAAAATACTCAAATATAAATACTTGTCAAGAGTAGCCGGCTGGGTCCATGCCGGTGTTGAGGCTGTAGTTTCGGTACATGCCGGCGGCGGAGAGTCGGTTCGTGAACGTCTGCCCGGCCGGGAAGAACACGGACGGCACCGAGTGAATACCTGCAAAATAATACAAGTATTTGTACTCTGAACAGAAATTTATAATCGCTAGTTAATTGTCACTCAGGGCCGTGTTTTATAAGCTTACAAGTTACAATTTTACAGGCGTTTATTGGCAACACCTGTCCTGTTTTTTACAATTTGCGTTTTATAAAAGTACTGTGCTACAATTTTACAAGCTACAAGTACAGGCGCCTGTAGCCGTATCATAGACAAAAAGTGGACATTTTATAGTTTTAAATTCATAATCGAACAAGCGTTTTTAAAAAAAAATTGTAAAATACAACTGTAGATTTGTAAAATACAACTGTAGATTTGTAAAATTGTAACGAAAACTTACGTACGTCTTGAGACCTGTAACAATGGCTACAGGTGTATACATTTTTGAATTAGGTGTCTGGATCAGTACCAAATCAATCGTTCTATCTACCTATCTATCTCTTCTTCAAGTTATTAAACTCAAGGTCATCAAGGATTGTGTCGTTTATTGAGGAGCTCGTCTGAGTCGGACTCGGAATAAGAGAGTCCACGGCAGCATAGAACTAGGGAGTTTTGGCCACGAATAAATACAGATTTTGACACACCTTTTCAATATTATAATGAAAGGTCCAGAATGAACTATACGCAAATAGACTAGACTAGATTCTGCAAGAAATTGGGAGCTCATTAGAATCGTCGAGTAATCAAAATGATTCATTGAGCGCGAAGCTTCAATTCTCTGTCTGTGTCTGTCTGTGTGCACTGGAGTATCATGCGATCGTTGACATGCAGTGGGCAGGGCAGTGGTGGTCACTTACCATCAGATGATCCACTTGCTCGTTTGCCTTCCTCGTCGTATTAAAAAAAAACATTTTTTGGCCGTTTTTCGCCATTGTTTAGAATAGATATATTTTACAAGCCGACCCGCGAACTTCGTACCGCCATAGGTCATTCTATAGAAAATGTACCTATGAGAAAATGAACTTCCAATTTTTTTTCTCGGGAAATTTTCCCCTCTATTTATACTTATCTTGCTATTCGAAGCAAAGATGAATCCAACAAATGAAAGATCATAAAAATCGGTCCAGCCGTTCTTGACTTATAAATAGTGCAATTAACACGATTTTGTTTTATGCACTTAGACCGATTTTCATTTATCAACTTTGCATCGGTATTTTTAATATGTAATAGATAAAAAACCTCTACGTATTTGTAATTTTTGGCAGCCACTTTTTTTTAAATTAGTGATGTCCATCACACTTGTAGAATTCTTCGTAGTCGAGATTTACAATACCGTATTACAAGTGTAGCTTTCCGTGTGTCTTTATAAAACACCTGTAATTGTACACAGTGCATTACAGGTGACTGTTTCCTGTAGACTTGTAACTTGTAGCCTGTAGGTTTATAAAACATGGCCCTGTGTATGCAATTCACAAAATATACAGTGACAAAAAAAGCGTGCAGACGTAGAGTTTTAAATTTAATTCGATAATTCTATGTAGTATCTTTGTGCCCTTAAATTGCGGTAAGTATGTAAGTACTTAATTAACGAAATAACACATGAAACGATTTATGCAATGTGCATTCAAATGTAAAATAATTACCATTCCCTGTTTAAATATTGCGATGTTTCAAAAAGAAGAACCCAAAAAGATAAAGGGCATATAATTATTACTAACCCTCATGATCATGATCCAGATAATCATCATCATCATCATGTCCAGTCTATTTCGTCCCACTGCTGAATACAGGCTCACAATATGAGAGGATCAACAGAAGAACAAACACTGACCTGGCCCCTATTTCACCAACTTTACAATAAAATTGTCAGCTTATCATGACAATTTGAACTACATTTCTTTGCCAGTATGAAGTGCGCTAAAACAAAAGCTCTTCAAGTCAGCAATTGACAACAAAATGTCATTGAAGACTGACATTTGTAAAGTTGATGAAACATGACCTAAGAATGTGCAGATAGAGTCACGATGGCAACGATTTAACTGCTTTTTCTTTATTTAAAGACTATTTGACAGATCATTAAGTGCGACGAGCATATAAAACAACGACGCATCGAGCACTCAATGTTATATTTATTAAATACACAGAAAGATCACAACAACATAAAAAAATTATAACATAAAATTAAACTAATTTAAAAATAACTTTAAAACTTAAACAATATCGCGTTCATTTGATAATAAAACTTAAATAATAACAACTTAAACATATAGACAGTCTCTTAAACATAAACATGCTAAATAATGACAAACTAAATCAAAAATATGAAAGGTCCGCGTGGTTAACCGCAATTCTTAATTTCACGAGTATTAAGGTTCATTTCGGGGGTGCGGGGTCGAGGCCGGTGTTGAGAGAGTAGTTGCGGTACATCCCAGCCTGCGCCAGAGAGTTGGAGAACTGCTGACTCTTCGGGTAGAACACCAGGGGTACGGAGAAATATCCTACACAAGGAAGAAAAATACTAGTTATATTTTTACTCTTCCGCTCCGCGACATGAAAGATACAGACGGTCGGTCTCTTGCAAAATTATAATGAAAACCTAAAATTTGACAAGAATCTTAACTAATTACCGAATTAGTTGAAAATAATTTTATTACTGAAATAATATAAATCACTCACTTGTGCTTTGCTAGCCATGTTTATTCAAAGAATTTTTAATTTGTATTTTTACGCCAACTTCGCAGATTTGGTGATGAAGAATTGTTTTAAAACGCGTCACGACAATTTTATTATAATATAACAGTAAAGTAATACGTATAAAAAACGCATGGAGACGGCGATTACTCAAAACATTTTGTACACGGAAAATTAACATTTTCTGTATTTTGTTTATTCAGAATATTAACAGACCTGGTGGGTACCATCCGTATTCACTGGCAGAAGTGCGGTAGAATGGATGCTGCTTGTTTGTCTGACTGCCATAGCCATTAAACCAATCTGGAAGAAATATAGAGCGTATTAATAAAGTAAGAGAAAAAAGATAATAATAATAATATGTAATAAAGAGCTTTCTAACTTAAATACCAGCCGGCCAGCCGCATTAAGGCATAGATTTAGTAGCGATGGCATTGTAATACTTCACAGTAGCTCTATTATATTTACTAGGTAACTTCCAACACATACCGCTCGCTAAGGTAAGTAGAGCTCTTTGAAAAATACTGCACTATCAGCTACAGTAAGCTTCCAACATAAATGTGACTCTGAAATTGTTCAGACCGCTCCCACATTCCTGTTAGTCTCCGTCTCTTGCTACAAGATACTGACAATACAAGCGCATTTAAGTTTGACACGAAATGTAGGTACCTACAACGACATGTATCGGGGAAACCCGCATATCGCCGGAAACGCTACCGCACTCATTTCATGTTTCAGCAAAGATCAACGACACCTTGATGTATCACACGTGCCGTTGGTAATTGTGAATGAAAAGTCCATCCATGACGCATGTTTCAAGAGCTATCTAATATCTTAGCATGTTTAAACTCAAAATGCCCATTGGTAAACCTAATGTAAACTATCATATTACCAAATCTTGAGATTAAGACTAAATAGAGAGGAGTGTAGCATAGGTCAAAAACTGAAATGAACTATAAATTAATTTTCTTTTATCGGTAAGAGGCGTTACAGGTTGTTTCGATGCTTTCACACGTTATTATTAATAAAATGTAAAATATAATGAATAATAAACAACGATCCAAAATTATTCGATTATATCATGAATATCCCCTACAATCGAGCCGGCAATATCGTGGCAAATCACAGTTTTGTCAGGGTTGGCTGTTACAAAGAGTACTTACAATATGAAATAGTTAAGCTTTAACGTAATGTCTCGAGTCATAAATAAACTTAAAATATTCAAATAACACCCGCTTAAACTTAAGTAAGCAGATGTGTCGGGAATTTAGTTCGACACATTATTATGGATTACTGCTTGAACACAATGCACTATGGTGTCTCTCATTCAGACGTAATACATATGATAATCTGCTATGGTAGTTTATGCAACTGTTACATAATAAAGGTCCTTAAAACACGAGTGTGTTTTTACGAAACGAGGCAAAGCTAAGTTTCATAATAGGATCACACGAGTGTTCAAGGCCTAAATTATGTAGAGTTGCATACATTACTTTATCTTCACACATACCATATTATAAGTACCATAGGGCGGGTTCAGAAGCCGAAGGCATAATAAACCTGCCACGAATTTGGCTGTTTTTTTTTAAATCATAAACATTTCGTATCGACCGCTTTTTTTAATTCAAGCCCATTTTTAAATTGTATTGGTTTTTGAAGACGAAAATTGGTTGTCGTAAATGATGGTCATTACCTTTACCATTACGTGTCTGGACGCATAACAGAGGATTTATGATATGAACTAAAAAACAATTACTTTGCTCACCCGCGACCACTAATGACAAATAGTTATATCTGTGCGGCAAATGTATGTTTCCATGCAACACCTCCACCTCCACTGCTACACGAATCAACACATGCCACACAGACCCAACTATCACCACCACCACTATACTAAACGCTGACGCGTTTCGGCACTCTCCACGAGGCCATTTACGAAGCACAACAACAACCGCTCAACATGCCACCACTTCCACTACTGACATATGTAAACCATGTACTCAACTTAGTTAATGACAAAACCAACGTACCCACTAATATTTTATAAATTCCAAACTACCCTTTTATGTAAATCCTAAACTACCCTTTTTTAAGAAATGAATTCCAAACTACCCTTTTTATTTTTATTTTTAATCTACGCCAGGTACCCCCGTTATTTTTAACCGAGTACGGTAAAAAGAGAAGTCATGTTCTCATTATTACTATGACACATTATTAAAATTAGAACCAAGTCGTAACAAAGGCGAAGAAACCAAATTAACTTGTTCATTAATAATAGACCCCATGTTGTTGTACCTAATTATTTCCAATTGTTCTAAAAACCGATAGCCGCAAACCCTTATCACAATAATGTAAAATTTCGTACGTATCTGAGTCTAACAACGAATGATTCGTTTCTAATAAATGCTTGGCAAAGTTTGATTTCTCTGGATGATCATGCCTATATGACGAGACATGCTCTTTAAATCTAGTATCAAAGCTTCGACCGGTTTGTCCAATGTATACTTGACTACAGTCGCCACAAGTGAGTTTATATACGCCCGACCTGTTCCCTTTGTCCACCTTTTCTTTGTTATTACAAAGTCTAGAACGTAAAGAATTAGTAGTCTTAAAGGCAACATTGATGTTATTTGATTTTAAAAATATTATAAATCTTGTCAGACAACCGGCCAACATAAGTAATACTAGATCTAAATTTGTTAGTAGGCTGAGATGGCAACGCAGAGTAAAGCATGCTATTCACTATCCGTCCCTGCTTCTTTTGAACCAGACTATTAACCATTGCTGTACTATAACCATTTGTTGTTGCTATCTGATATATAGTATGTAACTCAGAATCATAATGCTCTTTCGAAAGAGGTACAGTTAGTAGTCTATGTACATAACAATGGAAAGCAGCCAGTTTATGCTGCCATGGGTGAGTAGAATTTGCAGGTATGACAGTATCTGTGTACGTAGGCTTACGGTAAATTTGAAACTGGTGCCTATTATTTACTCTTGTAATAGTTAAAATCCAGAAAATTTAATGAACGATTTTCCTCTAATTCTCGTTTGAACTTTATTTTTGGATGTTTGTTATTGAGAGCACTAATAAACAAATCTAGCTGCCTCATACTCCCCTTCCAACATAAAATTAAATCATCAACATACCTATAATAATATACTAAATTGCTGTAGACAAAAGATGACTCAAACACGTCTTGTTATTTCGTAAGTAACAAAAGTCTTAAAAAATACATTAAAATTAAGAAATTCATTAGACGCACAGAAAAAATAATAAAATCAAAACATAGTTTACAAAAAAATATGAACTTAATTAAGGAACGTACTCT
>OY829510.1:7621942-7769372 GCA_963691665.1 Clepsis dumicolana | reverse complement strand
GATGACGTTCACACTCAGCTTGGAGGATACCGATATCTCTGTGCGCTTGATTTAGTTCACATTCCAAGCTATGAATGCGCTGCAATGCTTGTTCGTAATGGGCTGAACAGTCTTCAAATGAATCCACTCTAGCCTGCAGTTGAACCAGCTGCTCAAAGGTATCTTGGTATTGTATGTCCAGCTCAGCCAACTGGTTCTTCAGACCTGTGTTTTTATCCACGACCTTGGTCACCTCCACCTCGCTGTCTTCCCTTTCTTTTTCTAGTTGTGTGCATAATTTTTTTATAATGTTTTAGTTCCTGAAGCGTTGCTTTAAGCTTGATTTCCTGTTGGCGCGCTGTGGCCTTGCGGGTTAGTACGTTTGACATCATTTTCTCTGGCTCTGCCACCGGTTGAAGTCAATATTTGAAATTATTGTTCTTCACCGTGTCACTGAAGTGTTTTCAAGAATTATAGTGATCTGAAACTAATCACAACGCAGCTGAATACCCGGCATAGGAAGCAAAGAAGTCAGCAGTCAGGAAATAATAAAAAATAAAAACAAATAAGAAAAGTAGAAAAAGTAAGGCAATGGAATATTCTATTTAGTTACAAGAGAATAAGTTAAAGAAATGGAAGGAACACTCTAATGTATAAAAACTAATGAAATAAACAATAAATAAGGATAAAATATGAAGACAGAAGTACCCGGCGCAAACAGCTGATTGGGTCAATGTCAATGACTTATTTGAATTTAACCGTACGTGCTAGTTTTGTAGTAGTGTTTAAAATGTAAAAACTACGGAAGGTACATCGACAGTATTATAATGATAATAATTAAATCAATAACAATACTCCCCAGGTTATTAAAACTGCATCAGTCGGCGTATTTTGTTCAAATTACAGTCGTTGATCCGTTGACGGTTGTCACTTTTGCACTGATAAATATTGACTTCAATACTGCACTTTTCGGTGGGATAACGTTTTCACGGCTTAATTAGGATTTATATAACAATAAGCAACGATTATTTATTAAAATTGCTGAGTAAAAATATTTAAAATTGCATTAAATACGATGACGTTCTCATTTGACGTATTATGTGTTACATATATTTTGTAAGGCTATTCAAGTACATTTGCGTCTGGTAGTCATCATCTCATGTTGATGAGCTGATGATGGAAGGTCCAACTCCTTAACCGTTAGGAGATGGAGGATAATTTTGAAAATGTTAAATCAACATAAAATTGTGAAATAAAAATATTTTAACAAAAAAGTAAAACCACCTTAAAAAAACCTTAGAAAAAAAACATGAAATAATCCTCTAAAGCCATGAGTTCATATTTCTGCTAGTGCTGGGCCATAAAACTCATGGCTTTAGATGATTATTTTATGTTTTTGTTTCTAAGGTTTTTTTAAGGTGGTTTTACTTTTTAGGGTTCCGTACCTCAAAAGGAAAAAACGGAACCTGTGTAGGATCACTTTGTTGTCCGTCTGTCTGTCTCTCAAGACCCTTTTTCTCTGGAACGCGTGGAGATAGCAGGCTGAAATTAATATTAAATATTCAAGCCTGTAGTCTCTTGAAGCTATGAAAAAATCAAACTTCTAAGTCAACGCAATCAAAAGATACAGTCATTAAAAAGGTTTTTCCATACAAATTGCCGTTCCCTGAAAACCTAAAGGGTACTTCCAGTTGTCCTAGAAACTTGAAATTTGGTATGAAGGTAGCTCTTATAGCACAACCACTCAAAAAATTCTCGAAATCTTAAATTTTTATGTCTGTCTGTAGATTTCAGAGACCAATATGAGATGATCCCACACTGCGTACATCTTGCTTAGGAGCAGGGCTCTGTTAACACTGGGCCTCTTAAAACACTGGGGAAAACCGCTAAAATACAGAACCCAGAATACAGAATTAAAATACGGAACCCTCGTGCGCGAGTCCGACTCGCACTTGTCCGGTTTTTGTTATTTGGTCGTTGATTACACTAGACGCTCAGTTGTTCTGACCCCCTACCACGCTAACGTTTATCCACAACATAAAGCATTTGTCCTTCTCGCACTTACATATGCGAAGTGACGAATAAGTTGAATGTAATAAGCTAATAAGCGTCCAAGCAATGAGGTGCATGCATGGTGGTAGTAGTCAATCATGTGGTGATGACCGTCGTTATGCCTACCATCTTAATATGAGTGGCTAGCATGAGAGAGAGGCCAAGTTAGCAACTCTCAACCTCATTAGGTAGGTGGGTATTCTTTATATATTACACCTTCCATCTGTACTATTCTTGAAAGCTGAGGTGTATTTCGGTAAAGGTTTTTAAATTTAAGTAAGTCATTTCGGAAAAAGTCAAACCAGCAGCGGTACGGTACCTACAACGCAAGTTATTTGCGTTCCATAAACGGTAATTGCGCAGTGTTATACTGGTGCTAGTGCACTCTACCAAGCGGACAATGTGCAGTTCATTTGAAGATAGTGGCATAATCTTCTCTAATATCTTTCGGGAACAGTAAGGACGAAAGTGAAACAAGGTAAGTAAATTTTGTATGCGGTTTTTCCCACAAATATCCAACAATCTATTGGAAGCTACTTATCAACACGTAAATCTATATGCGCCCGCCCAAATAATAACCGTAATTGGATAAGGTTCTTATCGGCTACTGAATCTTGCCTTTTTATTGAAATTTATTGACACTCGTTAAATTATAATTATGTATCATTTTAAAAATATTTGAAATCACTCCAAAGAATTAGATTTTTTTTTACATGTACTGTGTGGGGTGTCTGTATCTGTACTCTGTACACTATATAACTATAATTAATTATTATTATTCGATATAGTAATAAGTAAATAACTTTCCTTCATAGGCTTCATAGATATCAAAGATATGCATCATTATAATTATCCAAACATAAGATGCTCGGATCTTTAACTCGTAGGTTGTTTAAATTAATAAATACATATGACGATGTGACTATTAAATTAAGTATCTATTGAAGATTGTTTATTATAAAACAAGTACCTACATATCGTAAATAAAATTAATAACGAAGCAAGGACGCGCGTAGTGATAACATAACGCACAATGTGCCGACCTCCTTAACAACAGATTACTCAGATATTTTTTCTTACATTATTGCAGAAGCGGACTGTGTTTTGCTTCTTACTTTAATCTCCTTTTTTTTAACATTACACGCAGTTTAGCTATGTCAAGATAAGTATTTGCACAAAAAATCACGGGTATGATAACCAGTAATTAAGTTATCTTCCTACGGAATAAAGCGACGCTACAGTTCAAAAGTTACGATAATTATTTGCAGCGACTCGGGCCATGCGCGGCTGCGCGCCGCCGCCGCGGGCGCACAGACAGCCATTTGCAGCGATCGATTGTTTTGGCTGCTCGCAGTCGCCTTAATTGTCCATGAATCAAGAAGTCTCGGGCACTTTCGTATGGGCCGACTTACAAGTGCCAGACATCTTTATTAACCTACTTCCAAAATGTAAATCTTGCAATATGAAATTTGTACTTATTAAAGTAGAGTCATAACTGTTTGATCACTGATATCTGATTGAGATCAAGTTATTTTGAGTTTGAGATCGCTTTTCGATATTAACTGAATTCATAGCATTTGTGCATTTTTAAATTTTAATAATTAGAGGTAACCACACATATTTTAACCAGTGTGACTGTGACAGTGACAGTGAAAAGCAATTAATTAAAGAGCATTTTTTTCATTCTATCATTTTCTACTTTTCCTTAAAGTTCACGTCCTATTTTGTTGCTGTGTTTCTCGTGAAGAGAAACAATGACCAGCCAATGACTTCATACATGGATTTAGGGAAATAAGATAATAATAGTTTTTCTACTCCTATATTATAATCTGTCAATTAAATGGTAAAAAAGTATACAATAATAACTAATGTTATAAGTCTGTTTCAAGTTCTATGCTCTGTGGTAAAAAAACTGTAACATAATAACCCATACAAATTTCATCAAGTTACACTTATTGAGTATAATAATAGCATTTGAAAAAAGAATACTTACCAAGTTCGATTCTGATATCGAGGTTTTTTAAACATGCATGTGCCTCGTGATTGGTTGCTTAAACATGAGTAACAGCTGTAAGCCAATCATAATTAAGGAGTATTTTTTTAAGCAAAATTCCGTAACTGAGAACACGCTAATATCCTAGCTCTGCTGTGGTCTGTGGTACGGATGCAAATTTAAAAAAAAGAGTCAGCTGGCGAGTTTTACTGATAATGCAAAACGTAGTGATTATATTCTCTTTGATTGATGCAAAAATTGCACTTAATTAGTTATCGGGTTATCGGATTGGTTTCGGTTTAGTAAAACATTCTAAATGAGCGATGAAAATGAGATAGGTATGTGTACTACCGAAGAAATTAAAATAATGGAGCAAACATTGGCGGGAAAAGTCCAAAAACTTTATAACAAAAACAGATAAACAACTTCGTGAAAGGGTGAATTGAAAAACTTGTTACATCTTTTTCATTATTTATCGTTATTTTTCTCATTGTCAATGAATTAAACGATGTGTTGCTCTGTGAAGTTTTATTTGAATGAGTTATATTCAATGAAAAAACTGTACACTGAACTTAAGGAAAACTTACCTGATGTAAGTAAACAAAGAAACGACATTTACCGTTTTTTACTCACATTGTCAATTCCTATATAGATCTTTTTGCAATAATCTAAACAAATTAAATTAAGTAAATAAGGTGTAGTCATCGCCATTATCATCATCCTTTTATTTACAATCTTTTTATAACCTCTAAAACTATTCGGATTTACTGAGCACTCTGCTGTACCGACCGGGCAGGTAGTCTGCTTTATCGACAGTATAACTTTAAATTTGAAAACGAAGAAATGTTTTAACTATTTCTTTACAAATCTTTTTTATTTCTACAATGAAGTCGTAGAAAATAGTAGTTTATGCAACTGCTACATAATGAGGGTCCTTAAAACACGAGTGTGTTTTTATGAAACGAGGCGAAGCTGAGTTTCATAATAGGATCACACGAGTGTTTTAAGTCCTAATTATGTACAGTTGCATACATTACTTTATCTACACACATATTATAAGTACTCTAAGATGGGTTCAGAAGCCGAAGACATATATCATACCCATATCTGTCACGAATTTGACTGTTTTTTATTAAATCGTAGACAAACATACCGAGCTGACGTTTCGTGAACTGTTTTTTTTTGTATTTTTTTTTTTAAATATATCACATTATTATGAACTAAAAAACAATTACTTTGCTCAGCCGCGACCACTAATGACAAATAGTTATATCTGTGCGGCAAATGTATGTTTAGATCTAGTATTACTTATGTTGGCCGGTTGTCTGACAAGATTTATAATATTTTAAAATCAAATAACATCAATGTTGCCTTTAAGACTACTAATTCTTTACGTTCTAGACTTTGTAATAACAAAGAAAAGGTGGATAAAGGGAACAGGTCGGGCGTATATAAACTCACTTGTGGCGACTGTAGTCAAGTATACATTGGACAAACCGGTCGAAGCTTTGATACTAGATTTAAAGAGCATGTCTCGTCATATAGGCATGATCATCCAGAGAAATCAAACTTTGCCAAGCATTTATTAGAAACGAATCATTCGTTGTTAGACTCAGATACGTACGATTTTACATTATTGTGATAAGGGTTTGCGGCTATCGGTTTTAGAACAATTGGATATAATTAGGTACAACAACATGGGGTCTATTATTAATGAACAAGTTAATTTGGTTTCTTCACCTTTGTTACGACTTGGTTCTAATTTTAATAATGTGTCATAGTAATAATGAGAACATGACTTCTCTTTTTACCGTACTCGGTTAAAAATAACGGGGTACCTGGCGTAAATTAAAAATAAAAATGAAAAAGGGTAGTTTGGAATTCATTTCTTAAAAAAGGGTAGTTTAGGACTTACATAAAAGGGTAGTTTGGAATTTATAAAATATTAGTGGGTACGTTGGTTTTGTCACTAACTAAGTTGAGTACATGGTTTACATATGTCAGTAGTGGAAGTGGTGGCATGTTGAGCGGTTGTTGTTGTGCTTCGTAAATGGCCTCGTGGAGAGTGCCGAAACGCGTCAGCGTTTAGTATAGTGGTGGTGGTGATAGTTGGGTCTGTGTGGCATGTGTTGATTCGTGTAGCAGTGGAGGCGGAGGTGTTGCATGGAAACATACATTTGCCGCACAGATATAACTATTTGTCATTAGTGGTCGCGGCTGAGCAAAGTAATTGTTTTTTAGTTCATAAATATGGACCTCCGCAAAGTAACGCCTGATTCAATAAATTATCACATTATTAATTATACATGTCGGACTGAACTCGACTTATATACGTGAGTGATCCGTTTTATTTCCCTATGATTGTAAATTACGTTGGTTGTCAAATTCGAAAAATCTAATTCGATATCGAAAAGTCATTATGACATCGAATTCGATGTCGTAATGACTATTACTTTACTGCTGGACCTGCTGGTCGTGGTGGTTGGCGGCGGAGGCGACGATGTACTGCAATGCTGGTCATTTTCTACGGTTTCTGAACGCATTATAGAGGACTTATGATATGTGTGTAGATAAAGTAATGTATGCAACGGTACATAACTGGTCATTATACACTCGTGTGATTTATTATGAAAACTCGCCCTTCGGGCTCGTTTTATAAATACACACTCATGTATAATGACTTTGGTTATGTTACAGTTGCATAAAATACTATTATCTACACACATATCATAAGTCCTCTATAATGCGTTCAGAAACCGTAGAAAATTACCAGCATTACAGTACATCGTCGCCTCCGCCGCCAACCACCACGACCAGCAGGTCCAGCAGTAAAGTAATAGTCATTACGACATCGAATTCGATGTCATAATGACTTTTCGATATCGAATTAGATTTTTCGAATTTGACAACCAACGTAATTTACAATCATAGGGAAATAAAACGGATCACTCACGTATATAAGTCGAGTTCAGTCCGACATGTATAATTAATAATGTAATTTTTTTTTTACAAAAAAAACAGTTTACGAAACGTCAGCTCGGTATGTTTGTCTATGATTTAAAAAAAACAATCGAAATCGTGACGGGTATGGATATGATATATGCCTTCGGCTTCTGAACCCATCTTAGAGTACTTATAATATGTGTGTAGATAAGATAATGTATGCAACTCCACATAATTAGGCCTTAAAACACTCGTGTGATCCTATTATGAAAGTCAGCTTCGCCTCGTTTCATAAAAACACACTCGTGTTTTAAGGATCCTCATTATGTAGCAGTTTCATAAACTACTAATAATAGGTATTAGGATTAAAAAAATATGTTTAAAAGTATGTAATGTCTATGGTAGGTAGGGGAAAGTGGTCACCCTTCGTACATGGGGCACATTCATACATTAAGTATAACAGAAAAACTAAACGGCACACAAATACGCCTTTGCTTGTGTGCATAGACATACTGGCTAGCATACATACATACATGTTGGTAGCGGAACCTCGCGCCAGTCGCGCCACGCTGTGTGAGCTGACAAGACATAATGTGTTTTCGCTTAAGTTCAAATATGAAGAACTATGCAAAAAAATTAAGAACAAATACGTGCAAACACAAACCATTGCATTAAACAAAGTCGCGTTTCGCAGTATAAACCAGCTGTAATCTGAAAGTATTGAGGATTATGTGTTACAGTTAAGAAAACATAGCTGTTGCCTAGCACAGGCGGAAACGGAAAACGCAAGGGTTGCCTGCCTCAATATGGGAATACCACAAGAGGGTCCTTAAAATACGAGCGTGGTTTTAAGACCTAATTATGTAGAGTTGCATACATTGCTTTATTTACACACACTATAAGTACTTCAAGGTGGGTTCAGAAGTCGAAGGCATAACAAACCTATGACGAATTTGACTGGTTTGTTTAATCATAGACAAACATACCAAGTTGACGTTTCGTATTGTTTAAATTATATTGATTTTTGTAAATGTTCCAAATTTGAAACTCATAACATCAATGACATTACGTTAGTAATAAAATTTTCATAGTAAAACTGATTGACGTAATGCTGGTCATTACCTACGGTTTCTGAACGCATTATAGAGAACTTTGGAGGACTATGGAGGATTAATTTTGAAGGACGGTGTGGTAGAAAAATACTTCTCTCGTTTATCATAGTACGGTTAATATCGCGGTCTAAAGTATGTGTATGGGTTCCAAGGACGGTTTTCTCACACAAGATTTAGTAGACTCTGCTAACACATCTTAGAAGTCACCGTGTCTTTTATAAGCTCAGGAGATGTTCGATAGAAACGAAGGAACTTTCAATTTGAACACAGGTTTTCCGAAATAAAAAAGGTCACACAGTTCTTAGAGACAATGTTATTTATAGTACCTACTGCGTGAGCTAAAGGGATAATTATAAGGCAATTGCCTTATGTCCTCCATAAATGGAGTGTTCTAGGTGTAGTTAAAATTTAATCGTGTGTGGCCAGCAACAGTGCTTGCGGTCCTGTAACGTAGTAGGGTGCAGACTGCGGATACGTCGAGTGCGGAAGGCATCCGCATCGCGAATATCTGCGTACGCGCAGCTGAGCCCGCATGCGGCATGCGACCACCCTCGCGATTCTACCGACTGATCCCGGATTCCCGGCGATGCCCTCGCGCCCTACCAACGGCTATTTTTTTTGCATCACCCGCTACATCGTAAATTTTATTAATCAAGATCTATTCTTGACTAAATTACTTCATGTGAGGCCGGACTCGGTCAGTATTCAATTTAGGAAATTGAATTATGCAATCATCTGATTCGTGATGAACAGAATTACAAGCAAACGTGTCAAACACAACACATCATTTTTTTCTCTGATTCGTTTACCGATTAATCTCACAGATTTGTAGGATGAAAGTCGGTATAGTAAAATATCTTAATAAATAAAAAAATCCGGAAAAATCTGGGTGCCAAAAAGTGCCGATAATAAGTTAGTTTACTACTTTAGTAAAACTGAATTTCAAAACAAATGTGAGCTACAAGGTAAATACCCCAGGGCCCGACACTGCCCAATAGTTCATCTTTAATCTTAATTCATAGCAATATTAAGGTGTCAAACATTGAGACGTTTACCTTAGCTGCTTGGGTAGAGATTTATTATTACAAATGTCCTAAAATTAATTTGTATCCAAGGAAGTATCCAAGAGGCTAGTCGACGTCACTGGAGACCGACGAGCTGGCAGCTTTCTCGGACAAAGGCTAAGCCTTAGCCATCTAAAGAGGGAACGCTGCCAGCATCTTTGGCACCATGCCCAAGGGGACTTCTTTTTAGAGTTCCGAGCCAAAATGGCGAAAAAAAACTGCCGCGGCTTTGCTCAAAGACTATTGGTACCAGTAAGCTGTAATTGTGCATGGATATACATATTAACTAGGCCAAACTAGGCCGAAAAAGTGCTAGAATAAAATCTTGAAAAAATATTTTTTGGGTTACCTACACTATAGTTTCTCTCGTCTACCCTATAGTATGGGGTATCGTTGGATAGGTCTATTAAAAATATTGGGGGTGTTTCAAGATCATTTTTCGATCTAGAAGTTGGTTTGCGAAATATTTAGCTTTGAAGTGCTCATTTTTGTTGGAGTCAAGCTTTTTAACCGACTTCAAAAAAAGGAGGAGGTTCTACGTTCCACTGTATGTATTTATTTGAAAGGGTATACTCCTGAGGTGGTCTCGTTGTCACCAAGTCATGATCTGATGATGGGATCCCAGGGAAATCGAGGGCAACCCTCAAATTTTACAGGCACGTACCATGTGTTTCATATATTTTCTAAGGTTATTCAAGTATTTGCGTCTGGTAGTCATCATCTCATGATGATGAGCTGATGATGGAAGGTACAACTCCTTAGCGGTTAGGAGTTGGAGGATAATTCTGAAAATGTTAAATCATTATTCGAAAGGTTATACTCCTGAGGTGATCCCACTGTCACCAAGTCATGATCTGATGATGGGATCTCAGGGAAATCGAGGGCAAAACTCAAATTTTATAGGCACGTATCATGTGTTTCATATATTTTCTAAGGCTATTCAAGTATTTGCGTCTGGTAGTCATCATCTTATGTTGATGAGCTGATGATGGAAGGTACAACTCCTTAACAGTTAGGAGTTGGAGGATAATTCTGAAAATGTTAAATCAACGTAAAATTGTGAAATAAAAATCTTTTAACAAAAAAGTAAAACCGCCTTAAAAAAAAACCTTAGAAAGAAAACGTAAAATAATCCTCTAAAATAATGATAAATAAATAAAATAAAATAAAATGCGTTTATTTCGGACAACAGAAACTAAAGCCTAAAGTTTTATCGCCTAGCACTAAGCAGCAGAAATATGAAGTCAGTGCGGTGCGAGCGGAATATTCTTTGAATGAAGCACCGACTTCATATTTCTGCTGCTTAGTGCTAGGCGATAAGGCGTTTTTTTCTAAGGTTTTTTTTAAGGCGGTTTTATTTTATTTTATTTAGACATTTATTTTAGTTTTAGTATAGTATCATTTTAGTTTTAGATAGTCAACTCTATCTTTATTTATTTTTTAAATAGGAAACTAAGTTATTAATTAAGAATGAGGGTTAAACTGTATTACCTATTATAATTTAAATACTCATTTTAAATATCATATTAGATAATTAAAAAGCCTCAGATAATACTATAAGTATGTATGTATGTATGTATGTATATCTCTTTATTGCACATAAAACAAAAAAAATACAGATAACAGAACAAAAGCAAATGTACAAAGGCGAACTTATCCCTTAAAGGGATCTCTACCAGTTAACCTTCGGGCGATTGACAGGACATCAGAAAAAAGAGTAGACATACAAATAAAAGTAAGAGGATCCGGAACCTGAAATTAACCTAATTGCCTAACTAAAGCATTTAAAATACACATACATAGAAATACAGATACACTCTAGTACATACCAATAACATAACGATAAATAAATACATATCAAGAAGTATACACTACATAATATATATATATACACGAACTAGAGAACACACAATATCCAATTAAGAGGAACCGTCAAGCCAGTACTTCCTCAAGCGATTCTGCAGGGTGGCAACAGTTTGCGACTGCCTGATGTCACAAGGTAACCGATTCCACAGTCTAACAGCCTGCACGGAGAAGGATTTGGAGTAGGATTTGGAATGGGTGGCAGGAAAAGAGAGAGAGAGGTTGTTACTCGACCGTAAACGGTTCCCGGAACCAGAAGTATATATTAAGATTTGAAATTCAACGCTCAAATTTGCACACCTTTGTAAGAGAAACGAAAA
The DNA here is from genome assembly GCA_963691665.1 of Clepsis dumicolana. Taxonomy (NCBI): domain Eukaryota; kingdom Metazoa; phylum Arthropoda; class Insecta; order Lepidoptera; family Tortricidae; genus Clepsis; species Clepsis dumicolana. The sequence goes on along the minus strand of OY829510.1, from coordinate 7,758,046 downwards.
CACTATTTGAAATTGTGTTAGGTGCTTGTATGAAGAAAACGGGTATACTTCATAAATATGAAAAACGTTAGTCCTCATTTATTCCAAACGCTAAATTCCGCCGTAGTAGTTGTAAATTATTTTAATTAAATTAAAACAAAAATAACCTAACCTACCTATATTTTCAAAATCACGTACATCATAGTTTACGTTCAATTGAAAATATGCTTCGGAGTAATGAAAATTCGGACTAATAATGCTTCCCGGAATTATGACTTTTCAGAGATTTTGGGTGTTTCGGAGGAAAACATATAGCAGCGGTAGCATATAAATATTATTATTAATATTACATGTATTTTTCTTTCTCATTTGTCTTTGAATTGCCGAAGAACGTGTGTGAGAGTTTGTCCGCTAATTCAAATATCATTATGATAAACGGAAAATGAAAAGAAAAATAAAACAGTGATGTGACTTATTATTGGACCAACGAAAGAATTAACAATGTAAGTAATTAAATTAATTGAACAATTTATGTTGAAAATCCCCAATTTTCTGGGTGGACTTTAATTAATTGGACTGAAATGACTTGCATAGAGCCGATCCGTAGAGCATATGATTGCCTCTGATTTAACCACGGCAATGGAAAGCAATGAAACGTTTTGCAGGATTCCTTTTCTTTTTCTGGTTATGTGCTACACCTGGCATGTGTTTCTATAACCCTGCATGCGGCCTATGACGCTCAGAACTTTTTCTTGATGTCGTGGTAGAGTCTTACAATATACCTACGAGTTAACATAAATTATACAGCCAATACTTATGCCCAACGCGTCAATGTTTCTTAGTGTACCTGTAGGTAAACACATGCAATCATTCATTGAAATCGGTCCCTTTTCCACACCACCGAAGAGGTAAGAACCGAAGGTGCGTTTTTTTTAAAGAGGTCTCCCCAATAGGCCTACTCCTCTCATTGCTGTGGGCCAAAAATTAAATAACGATGCTGCGCATTCGTAGCGTAAGTATTAGGTAATGTGTCAGGAATTAGGTCACTCACGAACGGAGGCGGCTCGAATTCGCACGGCGTATGAAGACACAGGGCAGGACCGTCAGCTGGTCGGGAGCCGGCGCAGCCGCCTACTCGCGCTGCTCCGCGGCACCTTGATTGGTATCCTTGCCCGTGTCCGGACTTTACTACATCTACACATACACGGAAGACGCACTTAAAAGATTTTCGCCCAGATTACACCCAACCGAAGTGGAGCGCTAGGTCATGGCTCCAATTTGAAACGTGCGTAGCAACTGTCTACCCACTGTCTTCTACTTCGACGTGTGTGACCTGATATGAACAATACATTGTTGTGTTTAATCGCATAAATATACAAAACAAATTAAGTACATGCATAAATGTTTAGGTAATACTTAACTCTACTAAGTATTAGATTTTTTTAATGTTAATTCTGAATATACTTCAAACTAGTGGCTCCGCGAGCTATAGACCTCGCGAGCTAATTTTTGATCTTATTTTTAAATCCAAAAGCCGAATCGACAAAAAATCTAATACCTAATTAACGAACCTGCTCACAAATTTTACGAGAATTTGTTGAGAAATGCGACCTGTCCGACGGATATACGAAAGAATTTTGGCCCAAGCTGAAACGGAGACGCTTCGCTCGCGCTTGGCGCGGATTTTATAATTACTAGTATAATACGTTTATGTATAGTCGTTGTTGCATACATATCATATTTTCAAAGGAATTAACATAAATAACCGAAATGAAATGTACTCCAAATACCTACATAGATTAAATAAATATAAATAAATGGTGGTTTCATATAAAAATCGGCATTCAATCAAAACTCGCAAATAGACGACTTTATTAAACAGCAAGCAATTAGTTTTGTGGTGGCGGCCACGCACCCATCAGCCCGGCTGCTAAAATCGTCAACCATCCATCTTAAAGCGCTTCACACTACACATGACCCATTTTCTTTCTTACATAAGTAACAAATACGTAGTTGAAGGCATACGAGTACTAAGTCACGTATCTTATATTTAATTTTTAACCGACTTCAAAAAAGGAGGAGGCTCTACGTTCCACTGTACGTATGTTTTTTTTTGCTTTCTTCCTTTAGATACGTGGGGGCATACAAACATTATATTGAAATCAAAAGTAGAGCTCAATTATCCATAACTTTCGCTCACCGAAGAAATTTTATAGAAAGATATGATAAGAGCTTTAGTGGTAGTTGGCTCTATTTCTAATTTCAGAATAAATCTATTGCAATTTTTGACGGAGATAAAAACGTTAACGAGAGATTAACGTACCGTACCAACAAAGTACTGAAGAGTTCTGGCCCAAATTCTTATGAATGTTACCACCTTAAGCGAGTTAGTAGCAGTTTATTCGATATGATTGTTCATCCCCATTCTCAAGAGGTGTCGGTACCGTGACCCTTAGCCAGCGCGGCCTTGTAAACAACTGCAGCGGTCGCATAAAGAGGTACATTAAATTGAGTCAACGCAGCGTATACAATGTAACAATTGCACTTAACCGCTCTCCAAAACTTGCAGTGATGTAAACTTCCTCAGCTCTATCAGCTCAGTTCACTTTCAAACTGCGAATTGAGATACTTACTTTTATTTTGTTATATTGCAAACAATACAGCCCGATAAAAATTAATGCATAATGCCAAGTTTCTGTTTGGCACATTCTTCTTGGCAATAATGGGATTTCCAAGAGCGCTGATAGGACGCCCCCTTGGACATATATAATATGCAAAAAGAAAAAATTGTGACTAACGTCCCTATTTAGAAAATACTAAGGAAAATAATCCAATGAAAACACGCTCTATAATGCTTAACTAGGTATTTACCTATGTCCTAAGAGAAAGAAGAATCGATAATCAATTCCTAATAAGAATAGAATGTAAGTACATTGAGTGAGATGTAATGTCTGTACCTATACTACGCAAAGAAGTACGTACCGAAAACATCAACAGAGTATACAGTAACAATAAAATTGTAGACTTAACACAACTGGACGAGCGCAGCTGATATCTGCAATGCACCTTCTCATTATGCCTCGACAAGTGTGAATAATATTATTACACTGTCGACTTTGATAATGCTAAAAATACAATTAGATAAAGACAATTCGTGGGAATGTCTACTTACTTATTAACTCACGCGATTAAGATCCTACAAGGAGTATCTTTTTGTACTTTTTCTGTAATTTTAAACATTCACTGAAATAAGAAAACCAGAAAAAAAATACTAACTGTGGTGTAGTGTGGTATGGCACTGTGACATAAACAATGTCAAGGATCCGGGTTCGGTTCCCGGGGCTAATCATATTTTTCTTGTTTTCTGTGTAACTATTCTTATTTCAGTGAGTATTTAAAAGTACAGTAACCGACTAGTGTAGTGATTGGTTTAAATAATTTTAATGTTTAAAGAGTTAGTTAGAGAGTTAGTAGTTAGATTTAAATCAGACTGGTAGTCAAGTAAACAGAATGTCAGGAATCTGGCAACTGGATAAAATCAACATACGTTTAGCATAACATGCGGTCGTCATAGCACCTTTAGTAAACACAAACTATTAATAAATTTCGTATCTGACACTTGCCCGATGTATCAGTGCTGTGGGCGCAAATTAAGTGAAATTAAAGTAAAGACGGCGTCGACATACTTATTACCGAGTTATCTTCCACTGAAGTCCGAAATACCCGGACAATCACAGCTTATTTACGTTATCTCACAATTAGTGGCTTCACCCGGTAGGCAGCCTAAATCCGAATCAGATGAACGCACCCAGATAGTGATTGTTGTAGGTACTATCTTAGTACCTACAATGAGTTCATTGGCGAGACAGGCACTAATTGCTACAAGTGTTCCTTTCATCTATTTTTTGTGCTAACATTGTCTAATGACTGGACGGCTGTTCGCACTGACTCTCGCAGTTATAGACGTGTGTCGTTATCAACGGTCGAAGCCCCTAGCTCACGGCACCAGATTACAGTCTCGTCTGAACTTTGATACCCCCTTTTATAGGTAATTCTACAAAAGACCATTCGTTTCGTAGCTTACCTACATACCTACTTGATTGATAGGTGTTAGTGACCAGTGCAATATAGTGGTATAATGCGTTTCCGGGGCCCTATATTTCCCTAGTTCCTATTTTCCTGTTAGCTGCAAAAGATTTTTCGGAAAATAGGTGAGTATATTTAGTAATAAAGCAAAACAAACAAAAACAAAAAGAATAATAATAACAATAATTAAATTTAGAACCTAAAATGGAAAACGTCCCCGAGTCCGCTACCCCGGGCCAAGGTGCCCAAAAGGCTGGCGGCGTTGCCTCTTTGTATAGCAATGCCTATACGTAATAACCTTTTATTGAGCTGACATTTCAGAAGGATAACTACAGTCACTTATTCATTATTAGTCCCTTATACCTACCTAACAACGACTTCGATTGCCCAAAAACTTTTGGAGATTCTTTCCATTGAAACAGTGCCCTAAGCACGACTTGTCGAATCCTGCGTCACGTAAAATCGAATAGTAAACTATAACGAGTTTGTATGACGTTTGGAACAGCGCCCGCCCGTGAGCGTATTTGGAACTAAAATTTAGTATGAGATTTCTCGATCTCGATACGATAACCGTAACGTAACGCAGGATTCGACAAGTCGTGCTTAGGGCACAGATGAACAGAACCCAATAATGTTATCATACCACTTAATCAGCGTATGCACAATGCTATCTCTATTTTTAAACAGTTCGTTTCGAGTTAAATTGAATAAGTACGCACTAACCATTTAATTGTGCTTTAGATATAAAAGTACCTAGTACCTATAGCTTGAATCCCGAGAACTTTACTTTTCACATACCTACCTATCGGTTCACTCAGGGTACTCGTAATTTAACTACATAAGTGAACATTGTCAAATGGGCTGTTTAACATAACACGATCACTAACCGTTGCAGATTATTATTCAGGGACTGTCCACCAGACAAGTGCGACAGTAACCTTAACGTGGTCGCATACATACACACGAACAATCGTATGCGTCGAAGCAATTCATCAGCTAATTAAAATTTGCGATGCGTGAGGCGTCCGCGGACTGCCTTACCGGCTCATAAGGTGCACACGTGCCTGTCAATGAACTTTGCAGACCAGAGCAGGCAACAGCACGTGGAAGCTTGCGTTCCAGTCTCGCAGAGGGATACTGACGGTAACTGGAGAACCGCGAATCAACTAGAAAGAAAACCATGCTGCCGAAAGGAGTCGAAGTCGAAATATACACTGCCAATTCTAGAAACGTAACGACTGAGTATTTGGAGAGCATTAATTGTTACATGTATACGAGCTAGGCCGAGGGGCATTGAACTTAGCCCTGCATGATAGACACCGCTTAACTGATTACGAATTCTAGTTTCATTAGGGTATACTAACGGGCAAATACAAGAACATTGTCGGTGCGGGCTAAGAAGTCGTCCTGTTCCGTGTGCGTGACGAAGGTGCGCGGCGGCGCGGGCGCGTCGGCCTGCTCGCCGGCGGGCGCGCGCCTCTCGTAGCGCTGCATGAGGTCGGGCGGCACGCGCGGCAGCTCGCGGCCCGTGGTGTTGGGCGCCTGCGTGAAGCCAAGTTTGGCCAGCAGGCTCTCCCGGATCACGCGCAAGCTGTGTTCGCGCGCGCTCTCGTACGAGCGGCACGAGGCGCAGGGCGGCTGCGTCGGCGCCTCCTGCAGGCAAGCCTGTTCGGCGGCGACCACCGCCAGCCAGGTGGCCAGCAGCAGCAGGCTCGCGGGCCTGGCCCGCGGCCCGCGCGACGCGCCCAGCGGACGCGTGGTGCGGCAGAGCGGGGAGCGGCGGCGAGCGCGGAGAGCGAGGAGCGGCCGCGGGCGGCGCGTGCGCGTGCGACACTGCGCCGGCACCGGCATGCCGCGCGCCGCGCCGCGCCGCGCTCCGCCTCCCGCCCCGCCACCGCCCGACCGCCCAGCGAAAGCGCGCCTTACCTTGCCGTTGCCGCCCGCCCTGCCTAGGCCTAGGATGACTAGGAAGTCATCTCAGGTACATATTTTGACTAAGTAGGTATATTTAACTCATGCTAATGGGGTAGGACCTTAGCACATTAATTCTCATAAGGATCTCGTGTAGCATGTTGTGCTTGGCATTATATTATTAACAATTATTGTAACAAGGTTCTGAGCAATTGGTAACAATGAAAAAGCCAAAATTAGCTAACTACCTAATAATTTTGGAGTTTACTAACCTAACTAACCTGAAATTTTGATAAATAAGGGCTAAACAGTTTGCAGTGCAAGAATTCCGTCGAAGGTAGTGTTTCTAGGATAAGTGCCTAGTTTACAAAATGCTTCTACTACTATGTCGGTCGGTAGGTACTTATCTACTGTTTTTTTCTTATGGGACGTTTTCTTCATTACACGACTCCAAACGTGTGGAGTCCGCTTGACGTGACGTTAGTTAGTTTGCGTTTATCGACGACCGGATGGCCTAGTGGTTAGCCACCCTGACTATGAAGCTTGAGGTCCGGGTTCGAATCCCGATCGGGGCAGATGTTTGCATGATGAATACGAATGTTTATTCTCCGGTCTTGGATGTTTAATATGTATATAAGTATATATTTATCTATATACATACGTTGGTGTCAAATTGTCCCATGATATTTAAATGAACACGAATAGTTACACTACCCCGCCCGTGAGTACTTATTCATTCAGGTGATTCGTGTGTATTGCTACTGAAATTATCACTATATCACTATATCTACTATATCTTTGAGTAGTTAAGGACTACCTACAAAACATTCAAATACAGCCCATTTTTTCTTTATTTTCGAGTTACACTTTCAATGATTTGCGACATCGGCTATCAGCTAAACTTTTTTCAAATATTTTTTAGAATTTTTTTTCTGAAGAAAAAAAAACTCTTAGATAATTCAAGCAAGAGATTGTGCAGATTGCTTGGATCCGTCAGATGAAGCATTAGGTGCAGATCTTGTACAAATAAACATAAATTCTTGTTACCGGCAGACATATAGGAAACTACGTCATTAAGATGCAAAAGCTAGTGTTTAGATTAACATTTTATTTAGCTTAACACTGAACAGGTAAACTTATAAATCCAGAAAAATAAATATTATGACGGTTGAAATTTATTAGACGTTAGACGCATTGCATTCCTAAAACGTCTTATATAGACTTCAAGGAAAAATGAGAACGTTTGGCTATGTTTAGCATGTAATACCTAACAGTTTTAAATGATTCACGGTTAATTGCATTAGACATAATATAAACGGGATATTGACCGTGATTTATGATTACCTTAAGTTTTGATGAGCTCCCGATATAGGTATTTCGACTAGGGATTGCAATCCGGAAAACCGGATCCGGTAATCTGGCGGATTCGGCATCATTTAACGCTTACCGGATCCGGTACCTATGTACCGGATCCGGCGATCGGATCCGGTATAAAGGATTGTATGGCAAAATAATATCGCTGTCGCTTGCGTAGGTACTTTAAACCCATTAGAAGTCGACTGGCAGATGACATTACCATATAAAACGAACACTGTTTTCTACTTTTTTTTCTATGCATAATGTACGAAAGAATTATTTATCATAAGTTTATTAAACTAGAGAGTTATTATTATAACAAGCTCACGCCAATAATTATAAAGATTCATCAAATATCATGATTGTGTCTGTCATAAATATGAAATTTGTTTATTAGCATTCTCTAATATTTTAATAATTATTGTGAATATTGTGAACTTATACATATTTTATAAATTTGCTTAATTTCTAAATACTCGTATCTGTGAAAGTAAAATGTAGGAAAACTGTGTCACTTTGTTACGTCGTTAAAATTTGACCACTTAGTTACCTAGACTGGGTACTACATTTCAATTGTTTCGTTTTTTATTCATTTGAGGGTTTTCACGGTTCTAGTACTCTAACCTCAGTTGATCTCAAAGAGTATTTTAGTCCTTGATAGGAATGCGATTGACTGGCATTAATAAAAACAAAACTGACGATTTTCTCGCTGACTGCACATACATTTTATCAAAATTCTGTGAATGTAGATTGTCATCACAAAAAGTTAGTAGAGGTCTCCTAATGGGCATTTTTACGAAACAGCAAGATATTTTTAAAATAAATATAAATTTATTTTATGAATTAAATTTAAAAATCATTTATTGTATGACCAAAATCCCATACATACTCGTAGTGTTAGTTAGGCAGGTAAATAAATAAATAAATAAAACTGTAGGCTTTAGTTTCTGTTGTTCGAAATAAACGCATTTTATTGTATTTTATTTATTTATCATTATTTTAGAGGATTATTTTACGTTTTTTTTCTAAGGTTTTTTTTAAGGCGGTTTTATACTATTAAAATTAGTACCAAACATGTATCGCAGGTTAGCCTGCGATACATGTTTGGTTTGGAGCTTAGGCTCAACCTAAATAATATACGTAAGTGATTCGATTATTTCACTATGATAGTTTGGTTTTCCCGTGAAGAGGTAACAAACAGACAGACAGAGAGACAGAGTTACTTTCGCATTTATAAATTTTTTTTTAGTTAGGATTAGGATTAGGATACTTAATAAATTTTACCCGAGAAATTAAATGTAATGGTTTTTTTCTGAAATTCAGAGCGCACTTTTACATAATTGTTGTCATGGCGTGAAAAGAAAACCTTTTTTGCGTAAGTAATCTTTTGAAGAATGTGTTATCCATTATTATTTGTACGTGAAAAATGCAATTGATGTCTTATATGTATACCTAATACGCATAATATTAGGACAAACATTAAGTTACTAACATTTATTTAAAGTTGTCTAGAGAGAGACTATGGATTTTAATAGATTTTTAAACCAATCCTGTTTGGTAATCACAAGCCGTAATGAAAGATACGCTCAGTCATCAATCACACACAACTCAGTCATGATCATGAATAGTACATAAACTTCAAAGTCCTGTCAAGGAGCATGAAAAATCTCTAGTTTTGATTTGTATCACTTTACACTGGTTACATTATTTATTAGGTACGAAAGAATACACTTACTGGACCTCAAATTGCAAATTCATTCAAGGAATTGAAGTATTCCGAAGAAGTGGGACCTCGTGATGGCAAAGAAAAAGAGGGCAAGACAGCTTATTAACACGGGAGAAATAGTTTTGTCCGCATTGAAGAAACTCATGAAAAATACGGGCTGGACGACGAGGACTATAGTGAAGTTTATCAAAACAGAATACAATATTTCAGATCGAAATCTTGGCCGCAAAGTTAGCAGGTGGGCACGATGTAGTAGAATGCTAATGTGCATACACTTTATAAAGATGCTTCCACCGTGATACCTAGTACTAGTACCTAGTGAGTTTGTGAGTAATAATAATTTGCTTATAATAGTTACCCGTTTTGTTCCCACCTTAGCTGTAAAACCAAGTACTTACTTAATTACTGTTTTTTTTTCGATCTAGTTTAATTAGACTCTACATTTTCTTCGCAGACCGAGTTAACCTGGCAAAACAACGTAATTCAGGCAATATATTACAATAAAATAACCCTCTTTCGGCAGTCGGGTAAAAAGAGGCCAAGTGCGAGTCTTGGATTTGACAGACTCGGACTTGGACAGAGGTTCCGTACAAATTTGTAGGTACCTATGTAAATAGTTCGTCTTTCACGGCAATCGAATCCCGAAGATTTTTCCGTTTTGTTCCGTATTTCCCGAGTGTTTAAAATTCACTACAGCTCAGGTTTTTTTTTACAATTACAAATAGATAAAGCTACAACTGTTTTTCTGGTTGATTCCTAACAAAAAATGAGCACTTCAAAGCTTTTTTCCAAATGAATCCCTCATTCGAAAAATGGTCTTCGAACACCCCCAATATATTTAAAAAAACCTATGCAACCGTACTACTAATCTAAATAATAATCCCCACTTTACGTGTAGTGCAGGGGAGGTAATCAAAAAAAAAATTTTCAACATTTTATTCTACCACTTTGTTGGCATAATTAATATTTATGTACCTATATAGCTACATCCGTGCAAAATTACAGCTTCTGGTACCAATAGTCTCTGAGCTAAGTTGCGGACAGACAGATAGACACGACGAAACTATATAATATATAAGGATTCCGCTTCTGCCTTTTTGGCTATTTATCCCTAAAAACCGGCCAACGTCAGACTGCGCACCGAGAGTTCCGTACAACTTTTAACATGAAACTACCGTGAGACTCGAACATAGTGAAATAAAACGGATCACTCGCACGTATATAAGTCGAGTTTAGCCCGACATGTTTCGGACTAATTCGTAGTCCTTCCTCTGGGAATACCCAGGGCATACCCAGCGGCAGCGAGACACACACTGCGCGCCGCGGCTCAGGGGGACTACTACGAAATTCGAAAATCGAAGTTCGTAGTAGTCCCCCTGCTCTCGCGACTACTAGGCACAGCTATCAGCGGCACACAACTACCCTCGTTCGTTCATTCTCGTTCGTGAGTGAGTGATCCGTTTTTATTTCACCATATTATTTTCATGTAAATTTGCAGGTATTTAAATAGTTCGTCTAATACGGGAATCAAGTCTCGTAGATTTTTTCCGCTTTTCCCGAATGTTTCAAATCGTCCAATGTTAGTGTTAGTTAGTGTTAGCAGAGTGTGGAGTCATTTTATACTTATTGGTATCTGACAAATAGCTACAGACAAAGTAAAAAATAAGATTTTCAGACTTATGCCCACGGACCAACCACCCTCTGGACATCAAATGTCAGGGCGAACTTTTCCTAAACGCATATGCTCATTTGCACCTATAAATATCACACATACACACATCACCCTTTTTTTTACGCCCCACTGCTGGGCACAGGCATCCTCTTAGAATGAGAGGGCTTGGGCTATAATTCTCACGCGGGCCCAGTGCGGATTGGGAACTTCACACACATCATTGAATTGCTTCGCAGGTGTGTGCAGGTTTCCTCGCGATGTTTTCCTTCACCGAAAAGCTCATGATAAATTACAAATGTAATTCCGCACATAAATTCCGAAAAACTCAGAGGTGCGAGCCGGGATTTGAACCCACGACACTCTGCTTGAGAGACCATAGGTCAAACCACTAGGCTATCACGGCTCACTTTCGACCAGAGCGCCTAGTGTAATCGCCGACCAGGCCAAGAAATACGTCTCGATCGCGTTCGCGTTAAACAATTCTCATACTATTTGACACTTTAAATCAAATGCCAGTGCTTCGATCTCGGATGCATCCACGTCGTCTTATGCTTAGCAGGCAATCTGAACATAGTATTTGTGATTGCGAGATGGAATTGCGCACATAAGCTTAACAGCAGCTGTCCATTGCTGTTCATGTTCCCGACTCCGTGTCTGCCCAAGACCTTAGGCCAGGCTTCAAAGTCGCGTCCGACTCTGGCATTAAAATCACCCAGTAGAAGGATCTGCTCTCTGGGACGTATACCATCAATAAATTTTGCCAATTCCTCGTAAAACTTTTCCTTTATGTCATCAGACTTGTCTAGCGTTGGAGCGTAGACACTGATGACATTCAGGTAGTTGTCATTATCTAGGTGGAGGCGCAGCGTGTTAACACGGTCCAAGATATGGACAGGATACTCTTTAAGTTGTTTGACAAGGCAGTTCTTGACCGCAAATCCAACGCCTGACCGCCTGGGTTCAGAGGCGGTTGTACCTTTCCAGAAGACAGTATATCCTACTCCAGTTTCCACCAGCTCTCCTTCGTCTGCAAGGTGTGTTTCGCTGATAGCAGCCACATCCACATTGTATCGGCCGAGTTCCCGAGCTACTATGGCAGTTTTCCGCTCAGGACAGGCATTTCCAACTCGGTCAAGAAGCGTGCGCACGTTCCACGCGCCAAAAATCATATCAGGTCTTTTAACATTTTTATTTTTGATACGTCGACCACGTGTTAATATATGCGGAGGCAGCCGCGGTTACTACCATCCTCTTAAGGTTGGGTGAGCTTTTTTTAAGGCACCTTTTCTAGCCCCCTCCCCGGCTAAGCGAGGAAAGCAGTGCCTCCTTAAACAGGGCTGCTTTGTCACTCCAAGTGCTGCCGAATTCTCTCTGTCACCCAAATGCAGAGCGAAAGCGACCACGGTGCATATTACACCCCCAGAACCGCCAATGTGCAGGCATCAGACAAAGCCTGGCTTGCATCAAACCAGACCTCTCTACCTCAACCCATCGCCATTGGGCTTCACACCCAATCGGAGTCCTTTATTCGGAAGCAGTCATGTACGCAGGAGATATTAAAGTGCACAAGCATACGCGCAAACACAGGTGCACTCTCTCATCCTAGCTCTCTTTTTTCTGATGGAACGGTGAACCGCTACGACCAGAAGAGAATTCGGATGCAGTGTCTGGTGATAGTTGTGAGTCCTGAGTCTATCACCTAGGCCTTCCACCATGCCTCGCTAATAATCTGCGTACAGGGAAGTAAGGGAAGGAAATAGGTAAATACGGGATAGGTAAGGGTTGAAGGATACCAATAACATGGAAGTAGGGGAATATGATACTGGTAGCTCGAGGAATCCGGGGTCGCGTACCCGTGCCCTGGCTAAAAACGAACGGACAGTTCGTCATAGCAGGACCCTCTGAATGAGTGAGATAAGTTTAAGCGATACTAACGTTTATCGACGACATAAAGCATTTGTCCCTCTGGCACTTGCATATTTGTTTAAGTGACGAATGCTTTATGTCGTCGATAAATTTCAGCGTGCTTAGAGCAGCTGATTGATACCAAATTTCAAGTTTATAAATATTACAAAGTACCCTATAACTTTTAATACGCACCTATGCCACCTATCTGCAAATCGTTGAAGCTTTGGTTTGGTTGATTGGAGAATAACTTGATCAAAGTCAATTTTATGGAATATTAGAACTAGAAGTACCGTGGGGCAGCCCATTAGGTAAGTAATTGTATTTTAGCTGTGATTTTAAATTAAACTTGTATTGGCATTCAGGGCACTGAAGAGTTACAACAGACGGGGACTGATACAGAACGAGAGAGGAAGATATCGCCTTCGCCATGCGTCAGGGATGGTAAAGTGCGGAAGTTCGTCGGAGCTGCGCAGAAGCAGACCGTGCCATTTGCGTCGCCGCATCGCCAGGCGCCGGGACCGCCCGCGCCAAAGCTCTTTGCGAATACGCAGCCGTTCAAGACGTTAATTATACTTTGTGCTTAATTATTAAACGGAATTTGATTTTTGATATGTTTGCTTCACGCGTGATCCAATAAATTTAAGTGTTTATCTTGGTCGTTTATTGAAAATCATATCTCCTGGGCAAGACTAGGGCCCCTTTTCTATAAGCTTATTAGACTAAATACCTAATATTGGTATTTTGTTTCATTTTGTCGTGTAATTTACGAGACAAATCATTAATATTATTAGTCTAATAAGCTTCGACAGACGGGGTCCTGATCGTTCATAAAATTATGCAGAGAGCTCCAGATCTTTCATCTTTCACCTAGCGCCCCGAACGGCAAATGAACTGGGCGCGATATTCGTGATAATTAAGTACTTCTTTTAAATGCCTTTCCTTACTTTCTTTGGAAACTTCTGAGGTCAGGTCAGCCACCAAGGGGCCAATGTTCAGTTTTACCCCATAGATAAAGACAATACTAATGGTGATGATTGGATAATGTAAATGATATTATAATGAATACATTCTCTTTGGTTGATAGGGCAGCCTTAGAAGTTTGTCGGCAATAAAACTGACACTTAAGTAAACTTTAGCTTTAAATACAGTGTCTTGAATAGTTTTAAGTTGTTTAAACCGATTGTCGGTTTGCCGACTCCCTACTACGAAGTACGAAGTGCAAAATTCGAAGTTTGTATCGTGCCGTCCCGCTCAATACGAGAGTCAGCGGGACGGCACGATACGAACTTTTGCACTTATATTAGAGGGGCTTCAGCGCCGTGCTTCAGTCAGTCAGCTGTTTTTTGACATTCGATTCGACTGTGATGTGTGTTGTGTACAAAACATTTATAATTTTAATTTTACCGTACGAAGCAATAACTATCGGTAAAAAAAATACATGTTATGTCCACTTAAGTAACAAGGATTGCATTGTTTATGTATATATTTACACACTGCACACAAATAGTTCTGATATGGGAATAATGGCAGAATGTAGAATTTGCTTAGAAATCCGGAAGAATGTACGGTCTATATTTGAGCCCAGTGATCTCAGCATAACCACGACACACGCTGATATGATAACATACGTAGCAAGCGTAAAGGTAACCTATAATTAAAATTTACGTATAGCTGGCACACTTAGAGACGTTATAAATGTTTTATAGTACAATGAAACGGTTAACATTTCGGCAGTAAGTCATGTAGTAACTTACTACTTTTTTAAAATTCTATAACATTTTCTTTATTTCAGATTAGGAGAGATGATGGAATCACTGACCGAATATGTGTAGTGTGTCGCAAAAAACTGAGAGACCTGTATGATTTTAAACTACTAATACAATCGTAAGTATTGTACGTACAGCTTTGTAGAATAAAGAATGCATCACATTGAAGCAATTACTTGCTTTCTTTTTATAATGTAAGTACATGATTGACTTCAAGAGTTTTCTTATTAACAGGTGTTTACAAACATGCCATCAGGTATTATATTGTGTTTATTTTTTTAGATCTAATACATCACTGCATCAAAAACACAATTCACCTTTGAAGAGACTCTGCTTCAACAATATAACTGAAATTAAACTAGAGTTTGATGTCTCTCTGGCCCCAGCCGATGACAAACATTTAGTGAAGGGATTTGAGGATAAAAACATTAATCTTCTTGATTTGGAAGACGCACTCTGTTATAATAACACAACTATTAAAAAGCTTGATTCCTTCACACCAAATATTGAAATTGATAAGGAGCCTATGTCTGTAATTGATTTTCTTAACACAATTAAAGAGGATCCAGATGAAAATTACAATAATGTAAGTAGCCTACATACTAGCATTTAGCATTATTTCTCTGAGTCTTAGGTAACTAACTCTTAGTTCAGTTGCTAAGTAAGCATCCAAATATTAAAAGTCTACTTTATGTTTAAGCCTATTTTAGTTTATTTGCCTGGATCTTTTAATGCACCTGGCTGAAATGGTTATTTTCTTTAGGTACCTAATTATATTTCTTTCTTTTATCAGGATCACAATATGGGGCACCATGAAGATGATACTGATGGAGATGAATACATTCCTCCCTATACTAAGCTAAAAAGCAAATGTGGAAAACAAAGTAGGAAAAAGAAGAAAAAAAAATGTCAGTATAATTCTGTTGTATAATGCATGATAATTAAAAGCCAATCATGTCTTTGTAATTATAACAGTCTTGTTTTTCCAGTAATGAAAGCAGAAAAAAACGGAAGTACCAAAACATCTCCATCAACAAAGATTTGTATAAAACCAATAACTATGAGAGACCTCAAAGTATTGCCCACTCCGCCCACTTTAAAGAAGGAAAAGAAAAAATGCAATTACCCAAAGAAGGAAACTGTATGCCCATACTGCGGTAAATTAACTAGGTCTATAAAAAGCCACTTGTTAGTACATGGAGAGCACAAATTTAAATGTGACAAGTGTGATAAAGGGTATTATTCTAAGAAAGCTTTATTTGATCACCAAACTATACATACCGGAGTCAGAAAATTTAAGTGTGATCAATGTATTGCTACCTTCCACAATGCGGCTGGACTCAAAAGGTACTCAAACTATTTTTCATTGTCTAAAAGGTTACATTTTGGTGTAAAAATAAAAATAAATAAGTGTACATTCTTTGTTACAGCCACCAAACAAGCCATCAACCTGTAAAGACATTTGTATGTGACATCTGCAGTAAAGCTTACAAAAGGGTAATTGTATTTTTTATAATAAAACAAACAAATCCAAATTCATCCATTTCATCACTCATTTTACAAAAAAAACTAAAAAGAAAATGAGTGACAATGCTCTGGTTATTTTGATGTAGGTGCTTGATTCATTAGTTATTCGTATGAATGTAAACTTTATTATTATTTGTAATTATACTTAACTCAACAGAGAACTTATTAAAAACAGACCAATAGCATATAAAATTTTCGTACGTGTTTTTTTTTTACAAATACAAAACAAACGTACTATTACCCACTCGCTTAAGGCAGTTAAGTACTTCCCGGTCCGCTTCCCCGCACCGCACTGCCGCTCACGCTCGCTTTAGTACGCCGCGCGCCGGCTGTACTAAAACGGGCATGAGCGGCGGCGCGGAGCGGGGAAGCGGGCTGGGAGGTAACCGCCATGCCATCATTAATCGAACGGATAGTACTTACATATAAATAAATAAATAACACAAAGTGAAACGAGATTTTTATATAACTATAAGTTGTATAGGTGTACTGTTTAATATAATTTTCACGTAACGATCAAAATACTTGTGGCCCCTATTTTCTTTTGAGTAGTATTATATGTATAGAAGATAGAAGTAAAGGATTTAATTGGAGTGGTCGACGGTCAAGTTTTACCGTGGTTCTGTTTACTCGCCGGTAAGCTCGTTCGTTGATGACGACCGCGTCTTGTAAGGCGGCAGCCAGGCTCGTGGTAAAGGCTATCTAGATAGCTAGATCTAGATACAAGAGGGAAGACATCTAGAAACGCCATGTACCTACTATCCGAAGTTAAATTCCAGAAGCATCAACTAGTGCGTCACGTGAAGACTCACAACTCTGCAAACAAGACGCACAAGTGCGAGTTGTGCAACATGTCGTTTTTCACCGTGTACGGCTTGCGGCATCACATGCGCGTCCATACTGGGGAACGGCCATACAACTGCGAGGTAAGACACCTTAAACCAGTATTTCTTAGCCGTTTCCAATGGGGAACCCTTATAAGACCCTTATAAGACGATTGCCAAAGATCCCGTTAAAAAATTGAGGCGCTGACGTTCCGGCAGACGTCACGTCACGCTATGTTGCGCATAGCCGGAGTTTCGACATCACGTGTACCGTGTACCTAGATGTAAGTAGACGTCTGGGCCGATTACCTATCTATCTCAATTCAAACTTGTCAATCTCGGTGACATCAATCTGTTGGAACAACATCGGATCTTCAAATGCCTGCAGTGTGGCAAATGCCACAAGCCAAGCCAGGCCTTTGCATCATTCTAAAATCACAAAAAGGATACAATTTTTTTCCAAGATTATCAAAGTACATATGTGCAAAGCAAAGCAACAATTCGAATATTATACAGAAGCCTTGAAATCATTAACCATGAGTAAAGCCTTTAATGGATAAAGTTCTAAGAATACGTACCTACTGTTCTAGTGGCTAAGCACCCTAAGGAAGCAGGAAGCGTGGCCCCTTTCCGACAGGGAAAACGAAGCTAACACTTTATTACATGAAATTATACTTTCCTATGTTGCCTTGTTTCAGCTATGCTCCCAGCCTTATAGTTACAAGCATGACTTCAACCGGCACTGTTTCAAGAAGCACGGCATCTTCCTGAAGCGCCGATCCGTGTACGTGATGAACGAGGAAGTGCTGGCTCGGGAGAGGCTCGTGATGAAGGACCTCATGCTCAGAGCGCACGGCATCTTTAAGGAAGGCGAGCCTCTCAACCCCTTCGAAGGCCCCCAAGGAGCACTGGCGTTCGAACAAGCAATCAGAACTTTTAGAAAAAATCCACTTACTCTTTAACATACCGCCATGATACGAGTAGGTGGACAAATGAAAATTATGAAAAGGGAAACGAGGCAATTATTAAATAATTACACAGTCTACGGCCTGAAGTTTTCAACGTACAATTGATTCATTTTATTTTGAATGATGATAACTGTTGACTATATTTGTTGAGTTAAGATGTTGTACTCTGCTAAACGTGACTGAGAATATTTTATTAGATATTTGTAAATACATAAATGTTTTACTTCATAGAAATTGTGGCTTACCTGAATGACATAAATACGAGCTTGGAAATATTAAAGGAGTGAAAGATAATATCTATCAAAGCGCTGCTTATAAATTCTCCTTAATTACACGTGAGACCTGATACAAAGATGTTAGCTACTAAGATATTTGACGTCACAAGTTAATAATAGGCAATAGGTAGGTAGTCTCCTACCGTCTGCCCGCCCACTTGCCGTCCTCCCGTCCCGTGATATTACTATACGCATTCATAAAATTACAGAAGGGTCACCAATTTCTTTTGGATTTACGAATTAACCCATTCTTTCAAATAAAATTATTTCCAGTTACAATACGAAGAGGTAGGTAGGTTGAAAATGTATGAAAAAAACTTTGTATTTTTTCTGAATTGGTTTCGTTCAATCCTTGTTTTGAGTAATATTTCATCTTACAACAATATTTATTAATTCAAAACTAACAAACGAAACAAGAGGGTTGGGAAAACTCTTTCCATATTAGGAAAAATTCTCGGGAATTTTATTGGAAGTAATTTTTCAATCCACGTAGAAGATACTCCACAAAAGGCATTTCTTATCCCGAATAGGTCACCCGATATCATACATTGCGAGGGGAAATCGCACAAAGCAACCTGTCAATCAATTTCCCGTATATAAGGAGGGGAGGTGTTCCATCCCGAGTTAGATATTCCATGGATGTGGCGGGACGACGTCATTATGGCAAGTTACTCGTATTTTATTTACTTCTATATCACCTCATTAATCACCTTCATTAATTTCATTATACAGTTTGGGTGTGTTTCCGAGGGAACGGTAGAGTTAAAATCTGTGGAAAATATGTAAGTTCCATTTCGAGTCCGGGTTCGTTTTTCTGAGAAAGCGGCTGCCGCATGGAAGTTGAAAACTCACCATTGTTAGACCACAGAAGAACAAAACAAACTTTGGTCAATCTTCAAAACCGTCTTGAAGGCGGGTTTGTTTGTTTGCATGGTGCTATTGTGCTATTCTATTCGTATAACTCGTACCGTGTAGCAATCGCTTTACTTATCAGCTTATGCACAATCAAAAAGACACAGAGGATAAGGATATAACCACTCACAACTTCTTCAGTATTTTCATTCAATTACTGCTTATCCATTCCAGGTTTCCAAAACATGCGCCGTCATATGCTTCTGCATAGGACTGTTCATTACAATCCAAACGTTACTGCCAAAAGCGTTCGCGTACAAACGAACCTCGAACGTGGACGAGTTCATGGTGGAGGACAAGAGAACTCGTATGAGACAAAACTACGTGGTGCAAAGAGCTTTGGATAATGAAATTAACGACTATGACTACGGTGGTCCGCAGTACACTGTGGACTCTGTGCCAGCGCCCGCAAAGTCAGAAGAACTGCCAGAGTTCATTGTGGACTACGCCAATATGATTAGAAACGATATCGTTTTGCTGGACAACTCTGTTGAGACTAGGACACGGAAAAGAGGCAATATTAATGTAGAGGATCGCGGTGTAAGTATACCTACATGTTGTTATAAGGTTATCGAATAATCACTTCATGTTTATTAGTGTAGCCAACAGATGCATAGGTACTTAATATTTATAGATATCTACATTGTATCAAATACATGCATACACCTTAATGTGTTCCATTTCTTTCAGCAACAACTTCCTGATGCTCCCTGTATTTGTGAAGGCGGTGTAAGTATAGTTTTCCAAAAAAAAATTCTTCCTCATTTTTCTTATTAAGTACTATTTACAGAATTTACCTACTTAACTAGGCAAATTTGGCTTAGGCTCATAAAACCTACTTTCCCTAAATATGCACTTTCTCGAAACGTGCACTTGTTTAGAAGGAACTTTCTCGGAAAGTGCAGTCTCACAAAGTGCACTTCAAAATTGAAACACTTTCCCAAAAAGTGCACTTTCTCAGATGGTACAGTTTCCCAAGAGGTACACTTTTCCCACAGAGCCGTTTCAAAACGAGGTACTTAGCCATCTTGATTTTGTATTTTGGGTGCCAATAAACAAAATTTGGGTTTGAGAAAATGTACATTTTGGGAAAGTGTGCGTTTTGGAAAAGTGTACTTTTTGGGAACATGCACTTACTGGGAAAGTACCTTAATTGGGCAAGTGTACGATTTGGGAGTGTACTATTTGCAGAAAGTGCACATTTGGGGAAACTAGGTTTTATGAGCCTAAGCCGCAAATTTGCACCGACCTGAGTCAGTCAGACAGTAACCCGGAGTTAGTGTCTAACCCAAGTCGGTACAAGTCTAAAACTAAGGCCGACTTCTACCGACCTGCAATCATATATTGTCTAACTCTCTCGCAATCACCATAGTGTTCGTTTTGTATGGGCTGACAACTGATACATCGAAAACAGCTTGCTGTCTCACAGTCGTACAAAAACTGACATTACAATCCGATGACGAGTGTCAAAATAGATACGCAATTACCCTGCCGAGTTATGCACTAACCCCGGGTTAGTGTCTGACCGAGGTTGGGCCCAGATCGGTGCAAGCGGTAAAATAAAACTGTTTTCAGGCTGAAAGAGTTAACCTTAGCGATATCTGGGGAACAGTTGTTTATCCCAAATCCATTTATAATGTGACCTGCGACCAGAGCCTGTGCCGCAGCAGTACTCACAGATGCAAGGAGAGGATAGTATACGTAAGTGTCTATAATACATAGTAGGTATGTATTGAAGATTTAGTTTTTATCAGTAGCATAAATAAAGCGTCTAGCAGGATAAGAAAGGAGAAGTGCACTGTGAGGAATATCGGAAGATTCCAATGTCAGTTGTTTGTTGTCTCGTTGTCTTAGAAGGACGGTTGTACATTTAGATTAGACCTTTAGAAATACATGTTGCAAAAAGCCGTCAAAAACAGAATTGACTTCTAATTCATATGTTTTTCTTAGTAAAAATATTTTCAAAAAAATGTGAGTTATGCTCCTCCTCAATAGTAAATAAATAGTAGCTTTATGTAGCTTTAGGTTTAATTTCCCTAGCTATAGTTCAACGAAAAATTACTTAAAAAAATGTGTTCATAATAGTAGTTTAAGCAACTGTTACATATTGAAGTCCTTAAAACACGAGCGCCTCGTTTTTATTAAGATCACAAGAGTGTTTTCAGACAAATTATGTAGAGTTGCATACATTATTTTGTCTACGGTTCGGTTCCGATTTCGAAAGGTCGGAACTTCAGATTGATATTAATACACCTCTGATTCCGATTTCGGTCCCGATTAAATCGGAAGTCGATCTGAGCGCAGTGGCTGCGGGTGCGGAGGGCGACCGCGGTCGGCGTTAACGTAACCTACAATAAAAGTATAGGCTTGTCGCGCGAGGAACCTCTGGGAGCGAGGTTACCTCCCTCTCCTCGCCTCGCGCTTTCTTGGAGCTCCGATCCAATCTGATTTCGGTTCCGATTCTGGTTCCGACTAACTAAATTTATAAATTCCGATAAAACCACTTCCACATGTTCCAAATTAGAAACTCATACCTAACGTTGTCGAATTCGATATCGTAATGACATTACGTTACAAAAATTTCATAGTAAAACTGGTTGTCGAAATGCTGGTCATTTCCTATGGTTTCTGAACGCATTATAAATGATGTTTTTGTTATTCTTCTACGGTTCAAGATAAGAGCTGAAAGTTGGAGTGTTTCTTTATGTTATGAATATGGCAAATAACCCACATTAGAATTCCGATATTCTTCAAGGGTCACTTCCTTCTTTATCCTGCTAAACCCATAAGTTACTCACTACATCAATTCTTGTCCCGTCCGTCCCGCTTAAACGCCTTGCGAACATATTGTGATACTTTCTAATTTTCTTTTATTTTTTCATCTAGATGAAAATATTGACAATGAGGAAGGAAGCCGTGTATAAGAAAGAACATAATAACGGCGCGCCTGATGGTCTGCAGCATAAATGGATAAATGACACAGTACCCATCGTTACTGCATGCATATGCATGGGAAGATACCACGAAAGAATAAACGTGGCACCGGATCGTCATCTACATTAAACTATCGATTACAATAATTGAGCAGAAGACGTAAGAAACGTAACATAAATTTGAATAAAGTTATTGCGGTAATCGTGTTTTTTCTCCTTCCTAAAACAGCTTATTATGTAACGCACCGCTTCGTTTTGGCATCCGCCATCTTTTTCTGTCAAACGGTACATGATCGTGCGTGAAAGAGAAATGGCGAATGCTAAAGTGAAGCCGAGCGCGTTAGACAATAAGGGCCGTGTTTTATAAAGCTACAAATTACCATTTACGAGCGGAAGACTTCCGATAGTAAATTTTAACTTGTAGCTTTATAAAACACGGCCAAGGTCTCGTCAGTCATATTAAGCACATTCTAAGATAACCACCAAAGACAGAACTGAGATTTTTTTTATGATCGAAGGGAATGGATATGTTCATTCAAAATTCTATACCTACCACATAACTCTGTTTTCAATAATCAGTTACCTAAGCATGCCTTAGACTGTATTGTGGGAAGAAACTTTAATTTCTTATACAAATCCACGTTAAAATTTTAAATGAACTTTAATACAACTTATAACACTACAGCAACTTCATTCATATTAAACTAACTCGAACTTAAATGACTTACTTGACGCCCGCCTCAGAATTTTGGCTAGTTAAGTATTTTATTGATTTTATCAAGGAACAGAAAAAACAAGTGGAAGTGCGATATCGAAAAATTAGTTCGGAACCGCTTGTCGCCAAACTCACACAAACCGAACATTATACATATATTGCACTACGAAAAAACAATTCCTTTGATTGGCTGTAGGCATATATTTTAGTCATAACTATCTTACACCATACTGACCGTAAGTTAAAACTACATCTCAATTTGAATATTTATAGAGTTTGCTTTAGTGCAGAAGGAGTTTACGACGTTTTGCAATCTTTAATGTCAAATAAACTTCAATTAACAAATAAATTCAGCTACTCAAACATAGATGGCGATGGCTTAAGCGGACGCCACTTTAAGCTTGTTTAGTAAATAAGATTGATATTACTATCAATTCAATAAAACACCGAATTTCGCAAGGCAACCTACTAGACACCATGTGACAGCACGCCTGATTTCAAATTATTTAAATTATGCATAACCACGCTTAAACCCTTTCCGCGCGGAAGCCTCAGCGCCTTGCATCCCGCTACGGCGCGGTAGAAAAAGCAAGCGTTACCTTCACTGCGCATGACGCCGTGTTTGCGCCATGGTGATGCGAACCTCTCCTGCGCATGACACATATCTGCGCCATGACATTTTTGTGTTTGTATTCTACAATATAATAACCAATAGAATCTTTATTTTTGTTTTTCTGAATTGCTAAAGAGTTGCTTTATGAGATGACATGTAAGAAAAAAATAAAATAAAAGGATTTTAGACATGAAATTGCCCTTCAAATATTTATTACATAATAACTCGAAAAAGAAGTAATCAAAATTTTTGAAACGCTTAGTATGTAATAATAACGTAATCCTGTTTGGAAAATTATAACTATATTATTAAAAACGTAATATCTTGAGCCTTAAAAGCCTGTGCGCAGGGTATACGCCATTGTGCAGGAGCGATTCGTTCAGTAATCCGACGCATTTGAAAAAGGTTGTTAGCTTTAGGAGCGCCAAAGTAAAATGCGTTTTACGTCTTACGATTAAAGTCGATTTTAAATAATCACATCGCGATGTATCGTGTGGGATGGCACGGATGAGTTTATGCGGTAAGACGAATCAAGCAAGCAAATATATACGGTAAAATCTTATAATTTTGTATTACTATAATAATAAATATGTAACATGGTATAACTAAAACTATGTACTTTATTTGATAATTCGGGCGCCGCAGTTTCAGTTGTTATTATAATATTTAAGTTAAAAGTATTTTTTCAATTCATTACCCATGAAACGGTACCGACGCTATTTTCACTTGAAAAGGACTTGTTTCACCAAATTACTACCTGTGCGGCAAAGGTGCGCGCGTACCAAAAGCTCGTGGTGTATTCTATTGACTATACCTAATGCGCTGGAAATGAAATAGTGGCGGCAAAAACAAAGGACGCTTTTTATAACTTTCGTGACTATTTATATAGTACTAGGTTTAAGCCTGTGTCATAATTGCACAATGCACAGAATAAGTAGGGATGAACTAAAATAATTCCAGTCTTGGTTTGACCTCGCTACTGTGCTCCCGTTTTTCTGTGCCGTTGGATTTTACTCAGTTTGGTGGAATTTTTTGACGACTTGGTTTATCAAATGGATTCTCCGATTTCTTCGCCCAATACTATTGACCCTGCTTGCCTACCGGACTCGATAAACCCACCCAACATGATGGATTTTAATAACAGCTCAACGGACGAAACAATATCGCCTATTGTATCAGGTAATTTTTTTTTTATTAATTATGTATTTGAAAATATCAAACCTAACAGGACTGCTACAGAGTTGCTTTTTCCTCAATGCAGCTCTATCTAACTAGTGTCAAAAGAAAGAGACGCACAGATTTTGATTACAAAAATAGAGGAAAGATTGTTTTACGGCTATAAGCTAAAACGAGCTTTTAAATTATTTAAAACAGTTCTATTCAAAATTACCTTCATTCATTTATTTTATATAAAAAAATACGTCAACATAATCACGTTATTTTTATAATACAATATTTTATTGTTAAACTTAATCTAGATATTCTTGATTAATAAATATTAGTACAAATAATGATATTTTGTGGGTACCTAGATACCTATTTTATATTTGTTCATATTTAAGAGAAATTTTGTTTTTAAATTTAAGTGTCATATAAAAAAAAACCTGAAGATTTGTTTTTTTTTTAGTTAATATCAATCAACCCTAAAATAAGAATTGACATCACAACTAAAAAAAAAACAAATCAAAAAATATCCATTTAAAAATGTTTTCTGTAGTTGGTTCTCTCAAAATGTAGTATCAACCCATCCATTGAGTGAAAAGAAATCGTCCTGCTGAATGGCGCATATAATGCGCATGGATTTTGTCTCGCTTATCGCTTGTACTGCGCCGTGGCGGGATGCAACGCGCAGAGGCTAGGAGATAGAAACGGAAAAACGTCATGACGCATAAATGTGTCATGCGCAGGGGAGGTTTGCTGCACCATGGCGTATGCGCTGTGTCATACGCAGTGAAAGGGTTAATTGCGACACGCGCGCTCCGCCTACTTCGCACTTCCACTTGTTTTTTCTGTTCCGTAGATTCTATTATATTTGTAAAGGTATAATATGTAAAGCAGGACCAGTATTTTGTGAGGTCTGTTGTCGTGAGGGCGCTATTTTTGAGATTTATTTATTTATATACTAGTAACCCTGAAAATAACATGCACTTTGATATGGGTACCAATTCTAGTAATCATAGAGATCTATTTTGACTTCAATTTTCCATACAATTACATTCGCATTTACCTTAGATATTGATATCTATGACTACGAGAATATGCCTCTTGTTGCTAGTTCTCACTTTAAATTTTTGGGTAGGTAGACGATTAAACAATATTCTCTTTTAATAATATAAATAGGTACCTATAGTGAAAAAAAGTTATACCACAGATCAGGCAAAAATCAAACTTATGTCAAGGACATAAAATAGTTTTGACATGTAAAAACATTTCTCAATTCAACTACTTGTATAATATGTAAATATTTAAATCGCTGCGCTGAAATAATATTGACAACCACGAAATGTCATTAGTCTTATAAATTAGTTCCAACGAGTTCCGCAACATGGCCTCAGAAATAAATGGTCAGGCTTTATTGTAACCTTTTTCTTTCGACCGACTGTATGTATTCATGTAAAGAAACAGTTTTGTAACATTTATATGTAAAGATGTACCACCAAGGCCGTGTTTTATAAAGCTACAACTACAAGATACAATTTACAAGCGGAAGTCCCATTCTAAGTTAGAAAGAGACTTCCGCTTGTAAATTGTAACTAGTAGCTTTATAAAACACGGCCCATAATGATGAGCGTCATGAGCGAGAAGAGAGTAGATTTCTTTCGAAACAATGGTACCATGATCAACGGACACAAAAAAAGTTTTGAAACTTCTAAGTGCTGTTCAAAATCGTTCCGGCCTCAGGTGACCCGACTGACTTCTACCTTGTACTTGGGTTTAGTTTCGTTTGTTTTACCGAGTTTAATTTAAGTTTTTAGTGGTCATTATATCTTTTAATAGTTTTTGTGACTTTAGTAACTCTCAGATCTTATTGATGCGGGATCTAAGTACTACATCTAATGTAGGTACGTATCATGAGCGAGAATACAGCCAGTCGCCTTCCTCACCCGCGATGTGACAACTGCCTTATGCAAAGTTCGTAATCAATCCAGACACAAGATCAATCCAAGTCTATTAAAAAACATAACTCCATGCTCCGTTTGCATAATTGTTTACTACTAAATACAGGACTTAATCACGCATCATCATCATCATCAGCCTATCCACGTCCCACTGCTGGGCACAGGCCTCCTCTCAGAATGAGAGGGCTTGGGCTATATAGTTTCCACGCGGGCCCAGTGCGGATTGGAAACTTCACACACACCATTGAATTGCTTCGCAGGAGTGTGCAGGTTTCCTCACGATATTTTTCCTTCGCCGAATAGCTCATGATAAATTACAAATGTAATTTCGCACATAAATTCCGAAAAACTCACAAGGTGCGAGCCGGGGTTAGAACCCACGATCCTCTGCTTGAGAGGCGATAGGTTAAACCACTAGGCTATCACGGCTTATGAACTAAAAACAATTACTTTGCTCACCCGCGACCACTAATGACAAATAGTTATATCTGTGCGGCAAATGTATGTTTCCATGCAACACCTCCGCCTCCACTGCTACACGAATCAACACATGCCACACAGACCCAACTATCACCACCACCACTATACTAAACGCTGACGCGTTTCGGCACTCTCCACGAGGCCATTTACGATTTGTGCTTCGTGGTGGTGGTCGCGGGTGAGCAAAGTAATTGTTTTTTAGTTCATAAATATGGACCTCCGCAAAGTAACGCCTGATTCAATAAATTATCACGGCTTGTCATAATTATCATGAACATCGCATCATAATTATCTTCTCAATTATTATGCTTGATTAAATCCTGTTCAGTTTAGCAGTAAATATGAGTGAAGATCACAAAAGTTTGAAACAGTATTTAAACAGCGTAATCGGGCGTGTGGTGGGCCACAGTCTCGTGCGCGCCGGGCGTGGGCACGTCCCCCAGCTGGGGCATGATGTGGGCGATGGCGACGCGCGCCTCGCTGGCCATGCCCATCTCGCGCCGGAGCACGTCCTCGGTCACCGTGTGAATCGACTTGAACTTCAGGTTGATGCCGTGCACTTTGTACACGTGGTTGTTCAAGTTAACTTTGTAGCTGAACGCGACGTTGCACACCTGAAAATTATGGATGAAGCTGTTAGTCGACGCACGCTGTTAGCACGCATCAAGCGTACTTTAAAGTATGAAATTTGATGCGGTTTCTTCGTCACTGACTGCAGTGATATCGGACGGAGTGTTGTTCGTAATAGCGTAGACATGACTCCAAAATTAATGAATTAATCAATCGACAAAAGTAGCTTGTCACTTTTGTACTTTGTCGCAACGACACATTCGTCAAACCTGCATGGACATGACTTTTGCAAAAACAGTTCAAATATCTACTATAATTGACAAATAGCAGTTTATACATAATTTCAACAATTTCGTCTAATGTATATAGGTACAGCCAGCACTGACCTCACACGAGAACGGCTTATCCCCGGTGTGCGAGAGCATATGGTTCTGCAGATGGTGGCTCTGCGTAAAGACCTTGTTACAGATGTCACAACTAAATCGTTTGTCGCCCGTGTGAATACGCATGTGGCGACGAAGCCCGGTCTTCTGAAAACCACAAGGCGGGTAGGTAAAGGTCAACGCACCTGACATGTGTACGGCCGCTCCCCCGTATGCATCCGCTCGTGGTTTTGCAACTGGTGCTTGGCGTTGAACGACATGGTGCAAGTGGCGCATTTGAACGGCTTGTAGCCAGAGTGTATGCGCAGGTGACGGTTCAGATCGCAACGCTGAAATTTCAATTTTGGAGTTTATTTTTGATGCCCAAGTGGAGGCATTCTTTCGTTTCAAGCAGCCTTTTAATGGTAGTTTTATTTAGGAAATCTGAGCATGCACTCGAGCCAAGTATAGTATTAACTGTACTGTCAAAGTCAGACGATTGTAATACTTTTCACCATAATGATTAATGACAATATAGTAACTTATTTTTCTGACCAAAATTTAAAAAAATCAGTTTAATTTAAAAAACCCAGCACCAATTTGCAGTAGTATGCAGCAATATGCAGTTATGATCACAGATTGACAATTCTAGTACTTAACTAAGTATGCACACGACTGATGTGAAAAAGTAAAACTTACCGCAATGAATCTCTTATTGCACAAAGTACATGGATATGGTCTGTCGCCTTTGTGAATCAAATTATGCCTGAAATAGAGCAATACATTCTAAATTAGTCCAATATATTTCGTTGTCTAGGTTCAGTACCTAAAAGGCCGTGCGATGGATAGTTTGATGCAATGCTATAAACAACCAAAACCATTCCTATTTTCACCATGCTGCATGCCATTAGTGCATGCTATTTGTACGCCATTAGGCAAAACATAGTGGAACTCACATGAAACTTGTACAACTATTGTATACCTATGTTTGACAAATAAATTACTATTACTATTACCATCGTCGCGAGATTTACGTGGATTTAGAAACTATACGACCATTCATTGTGCACTTAGGAGAAACCTATGATCAATAGTGGACTTTTGGAGGTTATAAAGAACACAAAATAATAAAGGGGTTATTTTCACCTGACCAAAGACTTCTGACTGTAAAATCCAGCACCACAAATTTCACAAATATGGTCTTTTACTCCTGTGTGCTGCTTCTGATGGACTTGCAAGTTTGCTTTCTGGGCAAATGACCTTGTGCATTGACTGCAAGAATACCGTTTCTTTTCTGAAAACAATAATTAATAATATTGTTTTTCTATTCTGTGTGTACAAACAGGAATCATAAAAATATTATTTACTTGTTACTCAAGTACAAGTAGGTAAAAAAAAACCACCTTGATGGGTCGCGATGTGGTTTCCGAGGGTGTAGGTAAGAATACCGCATACAGGGCAAACCATTTTCTCCCTTTGCTTGACCACCGGTTTGGCCGTTCGTACCATTCTCACGGGCTTGTCACGACGCACTATTCTAGTTACAGAATCTGAAGAGCTCCTTGACTTGTAGTTTGGATGCACTTTAAGGATTGTTGCATCTTTAGGTCTTTTGAGCAGAATGGGAGGGCCTCGAGAGCCATTCTTCATAATTGGGTCTAGAAAAAATTATGATTATAAAAAAACCGGCCAAGTGCGAGTCGGAGTCGCTCACGAGGGTTCCGTAGAAAGATTTTAACGCTTTTCCCCAGTGTTTTAAGAAGTCCAGTGTAAGCCGAACCGTGCTCCTAAACAAAATGTACGCAGTGTGGGGTCAACTTATATTGGTCTGCGAAATCTACAGACAAACATAAAAATTTAAGATTTTGAGACTTTTTGGGGTGGTTGTGCTATAAGAGCTACCTTCATACCAAATTTTGGAAGTACCCTTTAGGTTTTTGGATTTCATTAATTAGTATGGAAATAGCCTTTTTGATGACCATATCTTTTGATTGCGTTGACATAGAAGGTTGATTTTTTCACAGCTACAAGGGACTGCAGGCTTGAGTATTTGACATTAATTTCAGCATACTACCTCCACGCGTTCCAGAGGAAAAGGGTCTTGACAGACTGACAGACAGACAGACAGACAGACGGACAACAAAGTGATTCTATAAGGGTTCCGTTTTTTCCTTTTGAGGTACGGAACCCTAAAAAAATACCTATCACTTCATTTCATGGCCCGCTACTTACAGAATATAAATATAAATAAGAACTTTAGATACTTTTAATGTATAAATCCAAGCTTAAAAAAATACTTACAGCAAGTGATTGTAGTTGCAGTTTTTGGTTTGCCATCATCACTGCTTGAGCCCTTGGTTTCATCCTTAACTTTAGTCAAAACTTTCAGTTTTCTTACAATAGTTTTTTTCTTTTCCTTGAAGACCCTTATGTCAGATAATTTTGGTTTTTTAAATTTGGTTTTCTGTTTCTCCTTAGGTGGTACATAATCATCATCATCATCATCTTGAAAGAAATCATCATCCAAATATTCAGCCTGTAATTAATATAAATTTGGTAAGATTACAATTTTTTTATTTCAACAAACATTTTAATTTAGGTAGGCATGGTACCTATTATATGTAAACAAGCATGCAATGAAAGAAGCAGGTTTAATTTAAATTGAACTAGGTTAATGTTTGATCCATCCTTACAATATTGATGAATTGACTTACATCATAGTTATTGCTCGGAGTCTTACATTTGCTCTTAGTCCATGTCAAGTCAACAGTATCAGAGACTTCCTTCTTCGGTTCATCAGTGTTTGGTTCCACTTTTCGGATCACTGTATTTGCTATGACTATGTCTTTCCCATCTAGAGAGTCCATAGTTTTTGGTGCGTTGGCATTGTCTAGAACTTCTATTTCCATTTCCCATTTTGGCTCACATTTAATTGTCAAGGGAGCAATTTCACTTTTAATATCAGTGAATGAATCAAATGCTATCTTTTTAGTTGGAACATTTTCATTTACCTTGACTAGAGCCTTGCGAAGTATTTTATCAGACCTAAAAGTAGAAAAAATTGGTTATTTATTACTTATTTTTATTTATTTTACCAGTAAAAGCAACTTCCACAAACTGAAGATATTGTGAATAATCTGATTAATATAATTTGTTATTATCAATTTTCAAACTTGTGAGCCTGGTAGGTATGTACCTAGTAAGTACAAACTTTTACTGTGTAAGTACTTTTATGTATGTCCTGAACATAACTTGTGTAACTTAAAACTGGATAAGTAGCTAATTGAAAAAGACACAATACTTCAACCATCAAATCAATCTTACCTCTCAGCAATAGTCCTAAGAAGATATGCCTTTTCCAGGGAAGTGCAGCATTTGCTGCAAATTTTATCTGGTAATCCATCATTCGATGAAACCTTGTAGAAACCAATTTATTTGTCAATTTAATATCCAACTTTGCAAGAGAAATTTAATCAACATGCATTCAACTCTCTCACTCAATCTTTTAACACAATAACAAACAATTTCATTGTTAAGTACATCACTAGTTTAGGGATTGAACAACGTACCTTTACATCTGCAATGGCGGTAAGCATTTCAGCGTAATTACCAGACAGTTTATATCGAAACAGCGGACATAATGGTTTTCTGCTTGATAAGCATATTCGACAGGACTTCATATTAAGAATATCTTTAGAATCCGCCATTTATAACAATAACATGTTACAGAACTATAAGGTTGGGACAGTCTTTAACGCGTAGCAAAATTATACGATACTGTAAAATCCGAAATCGAAGAAAAAATTATGATGACAGCTTAGCTTTGCACTATTGACAGCCGTACAACCCAAATAAAATGTTGCCACATTAAATTTTACCTACCCGGGCCGTTTTATAAAGTTACAATTTTACAAGTTAAAATTTACAAGTGGAAATCTCACTCTATCACCTTTTGTTAGAAAGAGACTTCCGCTTGTAAATTGTAACGTGTAGCTTTATAAAACACGGGCCCGATGTCTCAACGCGTGTGTTAATCTTGTGTTCAAAGAGTTTAATAATCATGATCACTAGTCACAGAAGGACTACTACGAAATTAGAAGTTCTTATCGTATCGTCCCGCTCACTCTCGTAAAAAATGATATTAGCTTGAGCGGGACGGCACTATACGAAGTTAGAATTTTTCACTTCGTAGTAGGGGGGCAGCCCTCATATTACGAAATTCGAAAATCGAAGTTCGTATCGTATCGTCCCGCTCACTCTCGTGTTAAATAATATTAGCTTGAGAGGGACGGCACGATACGAAGTTCGAATTTTGCATTTCGTAGTCGGGGGGCAGACTACACGTAGTGATTATATTCTATTTGCAGACTACTACCACTACTACACCTCAACACGTTCGTTAGTGATTATAATTTTATTATTCTCTCCGACTACTACGGTGTCGTTCCCAATAGGGATGTTGCCTCTTGGTCAAACAAAGCAGCCAATAAACTACGAAATTCGAAGTTCGTATCGTATCGTCCCGCTCACTCTCGTGTTAAATAATATTAGCTTGAGAAGGACGGCACGATACGAAGTTCGAATTTTGCACTTCGTAGTCGGGGGGCAGCCCTCATATTACGATTTTTTTTGAAATGTCAAAACGATTTGATCGGATCCGTTAGTATGAAGTTTGTACTGAATTACAAAACTATGACGTCATCATTTTCAGTGATCAACTGCCTCCTTTTATTAGTTTTTGTTAAATTCAAAATTAGTTTTAATTGCAGTAATAAGTGAGGCATCGGTTTTTTATGAGTATTTTCGGAAGCTTGATAAGTGAAAATGTAAAATGATTTTATTTTGACATCAGTCAACTACCCTAATCCTAATAGGGTCACAAATGGGGTCAATCAGGGTCAATCTAATTTTCGTTACCACTCGTTGCCATGGAGATGTCCCCTGGGTAACACAACATAAATATGATTTTTTAAGACCTCACTTCCCCGAAAGTCAGGATTATTTATGCTTAGGAGATGAAGCATGAAGGAATTGGTCGAACTGTCGAAACTCATAACGTTTAAAAAAATAAATGAAAATAATCGTTTTATTGATTATTTTTGTTTTTATTTTTATGAAACATTCATAGAATGAAATTCAATATACAATGACAATGCAAAGAAAAATCCGTTAAGCAGCTGGACTTGAACCAGCAACCTCGGTAATCCGTACCACGCTCCACCAATTAAGCTATACTTAACGTTGGTGTACCTAACGAATTTTTCAATGCCTTGTGTCATATTTTTATTTGAAGATCTCTCCTCAGCGCCATCTATGAGTAGCTTAATCAAGCGGCTCACCCACTACGGAACTTCTACAGTTACGCATTAGTGGCAAGAGATGGAACTATTTTCTGAATCAATGAAAATAATCGTTTTATTGATTATTTTTGTTTTTATTTTTATGAAACATTCATAGAATGAAATTCAATATACAATGACAATGCAAAGAAAAATCCGTTAAGCAGCTGGACTTGAACCAGCAACCTCGGTAATCCGTACCACGCTCCACCAATTAAGCTATACTTAACGTTGGTGTACCTAACGAATTTTTCAATGCCTTGTGTCATATTTTTATTTGGAAGATCTCTCGGATTACCGAGGTTGCTGGTTCAAGTCCAGCTGCTTAACGGATTTTTCTTTGCATTGTCATTGTATACTCATAACGTTTGTTAGTATGTATATTCTTTGGTTTGATGGAGTGGTGCCTTAGAAAATCTTATTTTAGACAATTGACCAGGGGGCATCTCCATGGCAACGACAAGCTGATTGAACCAAATAATGAAATTATTGAAAAATGAAGTAGGTACTTAAATTATGAAGAAAACATGCTACGAACATGAAAGTAGGTAAGTACCTAAAGATTAAATATATGTACTTGTAAACTGTAGTTAAGGGCGGCACCAGCTCTTCACTCTATTGCTTGTTATGCATTCTAGTAGTTTTTTCGCAGTTTTTTGTAAGTATATAATTGTTTAATTAAATCGATAAATAAATATCTCTTATAGTGATAATACCTCTTTATTGAAATTACATAACAAAGTAAGTAATTGGATAGGTAGTTAAATTATAATAATAAATATTTCTAGGGGTGGGGGCACTCAATACAATGATACTATGTAACAATTTGAAAAAAAAAATCAGCAAACATCAAAAGGGGTGGACATATTTTGACAGGTTTTAAAAACATTTTGAGGTTCTGCACTAATAGCTACTTTCAACGAAAATTGTTTTCAACGTGATCGGATTCCCGTTTTCGAGTTATTGTAGAAAAACTGCGCTTCTCAACAAAAGGACTAAGCGCCATGAAGATACGCCCTTCTCATCGGTACTGCATTTCTTTGTAGTCGAGTTCTCTAATATCTATACAGTCAACAGTTCAAAAATATCTATACACAGACCTATTGCCAGTTACATAAGGTCCGTGTTTAGATATTTATGAACCATTGGCTGTACAGATATTGGATAACTCGACTGTAGTAACAGTTACGGAATCACAATACGAATCACATTTCGCTCGACACAGGTTAATAAAAAAACGGGTTGTATTAAAAAAATGTGTATTATTCACGAAACTATTATGTGGAATGAAAGAACAAAAAACTATATAATTATGATCATTCATTATTCAAACACAATTGTGATAGTTAGCTTTATTAATCACTTACAATAACACGAACATAATTAATAAACAACTCCTAGTTGTAAACAATCATAGTAATGAACCCAGAGGTGGTGGAACAAGTAACAATCAAAATAATCACAATGTAAAAACACAAAAGTAAAACTTAAACATGACGGAACCATTTCAGTAATGGTCACAACAATAGACTTTACTCAGTCACTCAATCGTTTAAGCATTAGATTATAATTTCGGTGAGATAATAAATGAGAAATCAAAGATTTTATTTTCAATATTTGTACTTGAACTCTATCTGCAGCAGGTACTTGACGTTAACTTGCGCGACATCGTACACGATGAATCTGAAAATGGGCTAAGGAAATAATTGTACCACTTGCAAAACAATATTAAACATATAATAATCGGCAATGGGCTATCGATAAGTCTCAATATCGGTTATCAATAGCACACATTTTTTTAAATTCATCCCATAAGGGATAGGCAAAGGAACTGAGTCCATACAGCAACGTCTGATGTGTTTTGTAAATTTCTGTATATTAAAGTCCTGTCACCGTCAGAGTTGTCAGTCTGGCCAGTCACGTCCTGTCAGCTGCTCATGCCTTCCGTAAAGCGATAGTGTACTTTACGGCGAGCTACGGCGAGCAGCAGCCGGCGGATACTTGGGGGTCACGAACAGAGGGGAATCACTTCAATTCTTCATTTGCTGGGCACTGTCACGTTAATTTGTTGTATAATACACTATCTTTATTATCCACCAAACAACATTAAGCACAGAAACTAAAATTCAATTAACGACACGATCCACTCTCATCAGTTTACCGCCAAATTCCCAATAGCACACACTAAATGACAGTCAAGATGTTTTTTTTTTTGAATAAAAAGCATTGGCTACAAGGCCACCAGCTTAAACATAAGATCAAGATGATGGGCTATTACATGCTAGGGATGTTACAATACTTTAGTGATGTACAGGCCAGCCGCACAACTTGATCGAGAGTCGGAAAAAGTGCGGTGCGACGAGGGTTACATAAGTTAATAGCTAAGAATCATAACTAACTCCCGCTTTCGATTAAGTTGAACGTCAATACCACAAAATTAATCTAATAAAAATACAATTGGTCATATTAAAAATAATAAAATGACGTGTCATTTCATTACAAGCAATGTAACCAATAAACAATCCTAATCAATCAATGAATGTTTCTGGTCTTTCTGTAAATTTACGTTTCAGTTTGAAATTTTAGCAATAATTTCGAACGGGATGACCGAAAAAAAATAAAAAATACAAAAAGTTGGTTAAATCCATGTGTATCTCTTGCTTGGTTGGTGAGCAGTATATGTTCCAAACTAAGATATGTATTCTCGTACAGAGATGTTACATAGATGGCGCTAGCGAGTCAGAATTCGCTAAGTAATTTGATTAAAATTAAGCGTGAATATATAGGAGTTTTTCGCAACTACCACTGATTGGACGGATGGCGCAGTGGTAGCGCGACACCACGGTATGGTGGAGGTCCTGGGTTCGAACCCCAGTTCGAGTATTCATTTTTGAGGTCTTTCTGTATATTTACGTTTCAGTTTGAAATTTTAGCAATATAACAATAAAAGAAGTAGTTAGGTTAGTCAAACGAACCGCCCCCCGTCATTCAAGACGCAAAGGTGAACAGCACGCTATTGTTTTTTACATATCAGTGTTTATGACCTTGACATAAGACTGATTTTAGCCTGATCTGTGGAAACTCTTGTCACTAAGTATACATATATACCTACATATATCAAGTGAACCGCGATGGACAGCATTTGTAACAAAAATGACCCAGAGCTGTCAAATTAATTCCTGACCCATCATGGAACGTTTTCACAGTAAAGCAATGCACGAATCCATTATTTCAGTAGTGCAGGCAAAATAGGTGGCCCTTTTGGGCCAACATAAAAAGGATACTCGTTGTACAGCAGTGATGTGTTGATGGGCTTGGTGACCGGTGTGCCGAGCGGGACTGTGGTGCCGCAGTCCAGAGTAAGCGTCTGCGCCGGGTCGGGCTGTGTACGCCCCACGCCCCACGTCGAGTGTTTGCCGGCTGGCAGCTTCTCGATGTACGACGCCGCCGTGCACTCTTTCCTGGTTAAGAAAAGCAGGGCTGTCAAACTATGACTACGTCAAGTCTGCCACAGACAGGTGTTCGAGACTAAAATAAAAATACTTAACAATAGTATAAATTATAATGGCGCGAAACCATCTCCTAAGTTCTGTAGTGGGCAAAAGTAAAAAATACCGATCAAGAGTGAGTCGGACACGCGCACCGAGGGTTCCGAGCCATCATCGAATAATATCTGTTCTAAATTTCTTACAGTCCGTTCAATGTAGAATAGACGCACAGTCGGAAAGCGCCATCTCTTGTCTTATAGTGGAACTGTGACCGACAGACCGAGTCACAACATAAGGCGAAATACGTTCAGATCACTCCCAAAATGCATAATTCGACTTCACGGAAAATCAATTTTTCGCCTAATAAATCTGTAAATCTAACATTATAAAAATCTGATAATAAAAGTTTATGAGGTTATCTAGTGAATGTGGGGACCCGAAACACGATTGATTAAGCTTGCCTCGTTAGAAAACAGTCGCGAAGTTGCCGTTTTTGGTAGAGGAAAATCAATTTTATTCGATAATGTGCCCGAATATGAAAAATTATATTTTTACTATATTTTCATGAATATGTATTATTAAGGCTTGTCGGGATTATTTCATTTTTAAATGATGATTTTCATGGAATAAAAGGTATTTTATCCTTACACGCTACGAGACATGCGCGACGGC
The DNA here is from genome assembly GCA_963691665.1 of Clepsis dumicolana. Classification (NCBI taxonomy): domain Eukaryota; kingdom Metazoa; phylum Arthropoda; class Insecta; order Lepidoptera; family Tortricidae; genus Clepsis; species Clepsis dumicolana. The sequence goes on along the minus strand of OY829510.1, from coordinate 7,720,845 downwards.
CTGCCGGCGGCCGGCTGCTTCCTACACCGATCAGTCGGGCCGAGGCCTCCGTGGAGCGTACCCGTGTTTGACGTCTTAGCGCGCTACGCTCCGCTTCGTAGCCATAAGAAATTGTGTATTTGTACACAAAAACAAGTATGTACGGTAAAAACAACAAACGTGGCGAATAAACGTAACAAATAGTAGTTTAAGCAACTGCTACATAATGAGGGTCCTTAAAACAAGAGTGTGTTTTTATGAAACGAGGCGAAGCTGAGTTTCATAATAGGATCACACGAGTGTTTTAAGGCCTAATTATGTGGAGTTGCATACATTACTTTATCTACACACATATTATAAGTACTCTAAGATGGGTTCAGAAGCCGAAGGCATATATCATACCCATACCTGTCACGATTTTGATTGTTTTTTTTTTTAAATCATAGACAAACATACCGAGCTGACGTTTCGTAAAGTGTCACATTATTACATTATTACATATACATGTCGGACTGAACTCGACTTATATACGTGGGTGATCAGTTTTATTTCACTATGATTGAAAATTACGTTGGCTGTCAAATTCGAAAAATCGAATTCGATATCGAAAAGTAATGACTGTTATTTTACTGCTGGACCTGCTGGTCGTGGTGGTTGGCGGCGGAGGCGACGATGTACTGCAATGCTGGTCATTTTCTACGGTTTCTGAACGCATTATAGAGGACTTATGATATGTGTGTAGATAAAAGAAATTATCGCGACTAAAAATCAAGAAATGAAATTATTGAACTTGACAGCATAGTACGGATCGGTTTTTTTTTTCATGATTATAATTAAATTATATTACTCCTAGCAATTTTGGTTGTAATTTGTATTTTTAAGTTAAAATAATAGATTTATATGAGTTCCAAATATACAAGTTCGTACGTACAAGCTATTATTATGCCCGTTTTCACCAACGACTTCTAAAATTTAAGGGATCCCTTAGCTCTTTTAGGGGACACCTAAGATCAATTTCCGTTTCACCAACGCTTAAGGAACACCTAACTGCTAAGGGGGCCCCCTAAATTTAGGGGGTCGAATATTGACTCCCTAGCGCTAAGTGACAGTTTCGCGACAATTTTTTTATAGGTTATTGTGCATTTGTTCATGCAGTAATTAACTTGATTGATAAGATTTATATAAAATGGAAGGCTATTTGTAGAGTTTGGAAGCTGTCGAATCATTGGATTTAATATTCACATCAAATTTATTTAGATCAGATGATTTAACAAAATATGATAGGTACTAAATATTTTTCATAAGATATACCTACTCGTAGAATGTCGAAAGAAAGCGTGCTTTTCAGACTTGATTTTTTTTTACATTACAGGTATTTGGAATATAAGGATAACTCAGAACAGAAGAATAGTTCTGTATAAAGGAACACCTCATCGCAGCTGGACGAATGCCTAATATTCATCATCAGTCTATTAATTACCCTCAGAAAACAAAACAAACCAGAAGCCGCGTTAAATCATAACAGCACGCCGCACACTGTGTAAATTTTTTATCGATTTCGCTACTCGTTTACACTAAAATTATAATCTTATTCTGTTTTTTTTTATAAACCCAACGGCATTTCTGCATGTAAGAACCACACGAGAAGGGATAATTAACATTGTCAATCGTAAACGCGCGCTCGCGGGTTCTGGTCTGTTCTGTAATAAACGGGTTTCAAAGAAATCGAATAACACAATACTTTGAAAATATGTGCAGTTCATGAATAAATTATCACATAAATAATCATTCCAGCTTTCAGTCAATGAATGCTCGCTAATAAACTACAATCATCGCACCGAAAGTTCGAAAAAAATAGATAGTTATAAACTGTCACTGTAAGTTCCTATTTTTCTGGATGGCAAAGATAATAAATGAAAATAATTGATTTATTGATTATTTTTGTTTTTATTTTTATGAAACATTCATAGAATGAAATTCAACATACAATGACAATGCAAAGAAAAGTTCGTTAAGCAGCTGGACTTGAACCAGCAACCTCGGTAATCCGTACCACGCTCCACCAATTAAGCTATACTTAACGTTGGTGTACCTAACGAATTTTTCAATGCCTTGTATCATATTTTATTTGGAAGATCTCTCTGTATGTTGAATTTCATTCTATGAATGTTTCATGAAAATAAAAACAAAAATAATCAATAAATCGATTATTTTCATTGATTCAGAAAATAGCTCCATCTCTTGCCACTAATGCGTAACTGTAGAAGTTCCGTAGTGGGTGAGCTGCTTGATTAAGCTACTCATAGATGGCGCTGAGGAGAGATCTTCCAAATAAAATAAGACACAAGGCATTGAAAAATTCGTTAGGTACACCAACGTTAAGTATAGCTTAATTGGTGGAGCGTGGTACGGATTACCGAGGTTGCTGGTTCAAGTCCAGCTGCTTAACGAATTTTTCTTTGCATTGTCATTGTATGGCAAAGATAATGCCATACAGCCTAGTCAACATTCAAAAATAAAAAATAAGACGTCAACTTAGTATTAATAATACATTTGTCTAGTATTTCTATGTTTTTAAAATGTTGGTCTAATGTTTTATAGACGAGTTTTGAAGTTATTCCTCTTAAAAAAATGATCGATACAAAACCGGTATTAAAAATCACTACAGCTAAAACAAACGTCACTTAATTAAGTGACGTTTATTAAGGTGTTACCTAGGTTGGTGAAAATGAAATTAGGTTAGGGAGATATATAAGGGGCCACTTAGGATAAGGGTCCCCTGACTAGGTGATGACTTAGGTGTCGTTGGTGAAAACGGGCATTAGTGTTTTTCACTTTTCATGCTCATAAAGTTAGTATTTATGCTGGGTGTAATGTAAGCTGCATAAAATCGTTTTTTTTTATGTTCTAGCGCATAAAGTAAAATCTTCGTCTAAAACGAAGGCAATTAGGCTAAACAGCCACAGACGCTTAACACGCTATGGAACCTATACATTTAATATTTAATCTCGTTAGTTTAGTAGTTTGTAGGTATTCTAAAACTTAGGTAATCAGACCAATTTGCCACAACAATGAAAGTTTAACATTTTTATTTTTATTCAAATAGTTGTAAAGGCTTTCGACCGCGAATCTCGAATTCGACTTTACTGTACGGTTTAAGGTGGCGGATGACAGTTTAACAATTTTGACGTAAAAAATGGTTATTGGTGTCGATTTCATGCAATTTGGCTGCGGTGAGTTCGAATTTGACATTATTTTCTTGATTCAAGATGGCGGATGACAGTTTAACAATTTTGTGATCTGTCTTCGCGCGCTGTCAATGGTGAGTATGGGAAGATGCAGGGCCCCGCGCGTCAGGCGACCGTCGGGTGTTTATTTAGGTCCGAACTTATTTCGCCAAGGGGTTCCTTTTTAACCGACTTCAAAAAAGGAAGAGGTTCTCAATTCGTCGGAAATATTTATTTCTAACATTTTAGTTCGGAACCCTAAAAAGGTTATGCCTACACATCCCCCTAGTTATGAACAAGATAGAAAATCTCGTGTGGCTTAACACCCCCCTGACTTTGGCCGACTTGCACGACCTGGGTTAGACACAAACTTGGGTTAACGTAGCGTGGGAGGAGGCAACAAGGCAAGTTAATCTCGGGTTAGTGTAAAACCCAAGTCGGTGCAAGTCGGCCTTAAAGAATGATACTTAGACCAGTAGGTACAATGTGTTTCAGCAGTATCCATGAGCCATGGGGTAACCATAGATTTGTAACGCAACTATTAAGTAGGTATATGAAACATCGAACCTCTATCCTACTGGGGATTTTATCCTACGAAACATCATAAAAATTATAATGCTTTTCGGTACTTACATGTCGCCGAGAGCAACTTCGCACAACATCATGACGCCGTTCGGGTTAGACGGGTTTGTGTTACAATAGTTCGCAGACTTCGAGACCATGTCTGCGAAATATATGCCTTTTCCGAACATGTAGCCGGTCACAGGGGCTTCGGGCGGTGCAATACGCAGACCTTAAAGCATAACAATAGAACGAATTAGCTTAACACAACAAGACAAGTAAACAAAATGACTTCAAGTAAATCAAAGTTAAAGTAGTAACCTTGTGAGAGAATTCCAGCAAAGTTGGTAACGCGTGAACCATGCCACAGTAAGCGGCGGTTGTGAAGTTTTTTGAATGGCTTGTATCGTTTCTCTTCACCCTCGCGGACGACTTTGAACACCTGGAATTATATTTCATTAAATAACACAAGCTCATTAAATGCCAGTTTCACTGGTCAAGACAAATCGGAACCAACACTCTTCATCACTCACGGAACACAACATAGCGAATTCAGATGCCCGGCTAGAAGTAATTAATTACAATCCTATCTACGATGTACATTCATATAAATATGCCCAAAGGAACATTTTCAAGACAGAAACTTTTATTTTTAAATTATGGGACTAACGTCATGATGTATAGTAATTTCAATGTTTTTAACAACACTATGTCGACTACGAACAAACCTGCCGTATATTCAGCTGGTAATTGGAGTGCGTAGCCGCGTGCGTATTGGTGGTATACTTCAAGATCATTTGGAACTCTGGCGAGGCTTTGTCGACAGGTATTATCTCGGCCTTTAGCTTGAGGTAGTGTGCTTCAATCGGACTTGCGGAATCATCAGAATCTGCAACAAGTTTCTTATATTTCAAGGAACTGTAGCGACAGAAGTGCCTACCAATGCATTTCGTGTGTGGCATGCATTCGGTAGGCGCACCGGATCGCCAGTTGTCTCTCGCCGGTCTTACTGTATGCCCGTGTACTCTTGGTAATTAAAAGGGAATTTATTAGTATACAATCGTATTTGTATTCATCACCCCGATAGACATACCTTCCCTAAAGAACGGATATCATTTAGCGAGTAAAAGTAGGAGAGTAGACTTCATTGGCGGGTAGCTCAGAATACAGAACAAACCAGAAGGCGCGAGCGAGCCTAAAACTGAAGCATCCAAAACTACTCTTAAAAAGTGTAGTTTAGCGCAATGACCCCTCAGTCATCCTCAGGCACGCAGCGCGTAGTCACGTGTTGTGCGACTAATAAAATTAATTTATTATGCCGTCTTGTGCCATTCCCACGTGTAAAAATGCCGTTGGAATTACAAAAAAACAGGATAGGATTACATTTCACGTATTAATAGCGAAATCAAAAACCTAATTATTTAAATATTCAATTTCTTTTACCGATTTAAATTGTCTAAGTTTTGGACGACTCCATTTTGTAAGTGTTGCCAACACGATCAAATATTTACCATACTTTTAACTTTTAAAATTAAAAACTTTTAAGTGTTTCACTTGCGATTTTTTTTTTGTAACAAGGTTTTGTTTAATTTTCAATGTTTGTTTGCTTGTATGTTTACTGGCTTGTTTGCTTGCTTGTTAAGATGAAATCTTACAAGTAAAATTTGACCAATTTTTCGGTTTCGAATTGAGCTGAAATTTTGATTGCTTGGATATTTAATCGGATGACAATGACAATGAAACATTAACATAACAAGGAGCTGACCTGATGATGGAGCTGGAAGGTGGTCATGGGAACTCTGTAATAAAATTACGCTACCCTATCGATTTTGGGCTAGTTTGATTTGTCTTGACAAGAACTCTGGTCCTAGGTGACATCCAGGTTCTGACGATCTGACGAAACAGACAAACAAACATACAAAATGTCTCTCGCGGTTTTTTAGGGTTCCATACCTCAAAAGGAAAAAACGGAACCCTTATAGGATCACTTTGTTGTCCGTCTGTCTGTCTGTCCGTCTGTCAAGACCCTTTTTCTCTGGAACGCGTGGAGGTAGCATGCTGAAATTAATATCAAATACTCTAGCCTGCGGTCCCTTGAAGCTGTGAAAAAATCAACCTTCTAAGTCAACGCAATCAAAAGATACAGCCATTAAAAAGGCTATTTCCATACAAATTGCAGAAATCCGAAAACGTAAAGGGTACATCCAGTTGACCTAGAAACTTGAAATTTTATTTATTTATTTCATTTATTTATTTATTTATTCACCATAAATTGTATGTAGTACATGAAGGTCTTAGTTCCACATACAATCAGTGGAATGTCTCAATACAATTTTACCCATTGGGTGTAGCGATTTTATACAATGGAAAAAAAATCTATCAATATTATCTAAGTAGGTTATCATCAGGTTATGCATAGGTTTGGTATGAAGGTAGCTCTTATAGCACAACCACTCAGAAAATTCTCAAATCTTAAATTTTTATGTCTGTCTGAAGATTTCACAGACCAATATAAGTTGACCCCACACTGCGTACATTTTGCTTAGGAGCAGGGCTCTGCTAACACTGGACTTCTTAAAACACTGGGGAAAGGGGTTGAACTATTTCTACGGAACCCTCGTGCGCGAGTCCGACTCGCACTTGGCCGGTTTTTATATCTCCAATGTATATACATATCGAGTCTACGATTTCATTTAAGATATAGAATGGACCTGTATACGAAATCATGACAATAATAATAAATTTATAATAGTGCATCTAAAATAATAACAAGTTAATAAAAAAAGCTTTACGAAAGTTGACATTAAAACTAGAACTCCACTCTCTAAATAAGTAAAACCTGTGCTTTAGGATAAGCAGCTCTCCTCTCCGTTAATATTTTCGACGTGTGCTACAAGCAATATTATATATCCTGAATACATTATCATGATACTCGGGACTTAATCGCGTAAAAAACTTTTATATTTAAATTTGAATTTAAATACCTCGACGTTTCGGACGCGACGTTGCGTCCATGGTCTCGAAGGGACTGAAAAGGCGGGTATCAACATCTCCTAGCTGCACGGGTTCCTCGAACTACCCGCACTTGGTCTTTTTTATTAGTTTTTTCACCAGGGTTGCCACCAGTCCGACACACAACACTCACAACATCCGGCGATTTATGAGACGATATTTGATGACGCTTACACATACTGATTACCGGATTCCACGAAGATGAAAGCTTGAAACCATCCTCCCGGTTGAAATTACTATGTTTCCTGATTTCAACTGCTTCACGTACAATTCTACTATAAAAATGCCGCTCAGTAGAGAGGATCGTGGGGTTATGAAGCTCAATCCAGTGGTTTGGTCCTGATTCCAGTAAATGTTCGGCAATAGCGGACTTGTTCACCTGACGATTCTTGACAGCTGCGATGTGCTCCTTGACTCTTTCAGCTATGGTGCGCTTCGTCTGCCCTATATAAGAGCTCCCACAACTGCAGTCGATCTTGTAAACGCCCGGTGATTGGAAAAGTACAACATCTTTTGGTGATCTGACATGGCTCGTGATCTTGGATAGCGGCGTATACACAGTTTTTATAGAGTACTTGCCTAGTACTGTACCCCGTTAAGTCCCGAGTATCATGATAATGTGTGAAAATCGCGATAGTTTAAATCAATACATATCCTGAATAAATATTTAAAACGCAGCCGTGAAATAATTACTCCAAAAATAGGTAAACGCCCCCTAGCTGGCAACATTGTGCGAGCGAGAGAAGTAGTGAGGTAAGAGCAGGACGACTTAAGCTTTTGGAGACACTGCGCGGCGTGCGATTGTGATTGAACGCGCCTTCTGGTTTGTTCTGTATTCTGAGGCGGGTAGGTGTTATTTTATTTTTTGCGACGTTTTCAGTGAAGCCATAGAAAATAACGGAGTAATCGACGTACATACATAGAACAAAAAAAAACATACAGTGGAACGTAGAACCTCCTCCTTTTTTGAAGTCGGTTAAAATGGGAATCAACTTGAAACTTTGTTTGTTCCACTTTGTTCTATAAAACAATTTGGAGCAAATTCAGTCAAGTTGAGTCAAGTTCCATAGAACAAATGGGACCTAACCACATTGGCTAGTGGCCACCGAAATTGTTGTAGCTTGTAGCTCCTATCTATTTATTTATTATTTACTCGGATTTAAACGACATTATAAGCTTTTTATTATTGTTTAAATTGCTGAAGTAATTTAATTTGTAATTTTCTTATTTTATCATGAAACTACCGTGAGATTCAACCATAGTGAATAAATGGATCACTCACGTATGTCAGTCGAGTATAGCCTGACATGTTTCGGACCAATCCGTAGTCCTTCCTCTGGGAGCACACGCTACGTAAACTGTTTAAATTAAAACTATTTACCTGATTTAAGTAAACTGTAGGCTATTTCAATTTCGAGTAGGTTATCTAACATCTCCGTCTTGGTATTGATGGCTTCAACATTATCCAGCAGCGGCGGATTGTCGACGCCGAAACTATGCGGCACAAGTGTGTAGAACCTAAGATACAGATGCACAATTCATAAATTTATAAAACAGGTTTACAGGAAACATGAATATAATAGCACAGAATTTAGTTTGATGCAATTGAGTGAAGTAACACTCATGCCCGTTTTCACCAACGACACCTAAGTCATCGCCTAGTCAGGGGACCCCTATCCTAAGTGGCCCCTTATATCTCTCCCTAACCTAATTTCATTTTCACCATCCTAGGTTACACCTTAATAGGGGTCCCCTAACTAAGTGACGGTTTGTTTTATCTATAGTGATTTCTAAAACCGGTTTTGTATCGATAATTTTTTTAAGAGAAATAACTTCAAAAATCGTGTATAAAAAATTAAACCAACATGTTAAAAACATAGATAAACTAGACAAATATATCATTAATACTAAATTGACGTCTTATTTCTTATTTTTGAATGTTGACTAAGGCTGTATGGCATTATCTTTGCCATCCAGAAAACTAAGAACTTACAGTGACAGTTTTTAACCATCTAATTTTTTTCGAACTTTCGGTTCGATGATTGTAGTTTATTAGCGAGCATTCATTGACTGAAACTGGAATGATTAGATCTGATAATTTATTCATGAACTGTACATATTTTCAAAGCATTGTTATTCGATTTCTTTGAAACCCGTATAATACAGAACAGACCAGAACCCGCGAGCGCGCGTGTTAATTAATCGCTTCTCGTGTGATTCCTACATGCAGAAATGCCGTTGGGTTTATAAAAAACAGAACAGGATTATATTTTAAGTGAAAACGGATAGCGAAATCAATAATAAATTGACACAGTGCGCGGCGTGTTGTTATAATTGAACGCGGCTTCTGGTTTGTTTTGTATTCTGAGGGTCATTAATAGACTGATGATGAATATTAAGCATTCGTCCATCTGCGATGAGGTCTTACTTTATACAGAACTATTCTTCTTCTGTTCTGAGTTATCCTTATATTCCAAATACCTATAATGTAATATTTTTTTAAGTATGAAAAGCACGCTTTCTTTCGACATTCTACGAGTAGGTATATCATATGAGAAATCTTTAGTATCTATCATACTTTGTTAAATCATCTGATCTTCAGTCTGATCTAAACAAGTTTGATGTGAATATTAAATCGAATTATTCAACAGCTTCCAAACTGTACAAAATCATTTAAATAGCCTTCCATTTTATATAAATCTTACCAGTTTTAGTTAATTATTGCATAACAAATGCACGATAACCTATAAAAATTAATACGCATCTGCGACTGCGCGAACTGTCACTTAGCGCTAGGGGGTCAATATTCGAGCCCCTAAACTTATGGGGCCCCCTAAGCAGTTAGGTGTTACTTAAGCGTTGGTGAAACGGAAATTGGTCTTAGGTGTCACCTAAAAGAGCTAAGGGATCCCTTAAATATTAGGAGTCGTTGGTGAAAACGGGCATCAGTGTTTCACACACATACAGTATATGTATTTTCAGTAATTACTAAACATTTACACATATTTTTTGTAAAAGTCTTATTATGCGTGTCAGTACTTAACCACGAAAAAGATTTTACGAAAACTTTTTCACGAACCACATTATCACGAATAGACTTTATCATTCGTGATTAAGTATATTTGTGATATAGTCTTTTCGTGGTAGTTTTCGTGATAAAGTTTTCGCGATAGTCTTCAGTGAAAAAGTTTTTCGTGTTAAAGTCTATTCGTGATAAAAATTTTCGTGATAAAGTTTTCGTGATAAAGTCGTTCGTGATAAAGTCGTTCGTGATGAAGTTTTTCGTGAAAAAATACTAGCGCCTTATTATGAACTAAAAACAATTAATTTGCTCACCGGCGACCACAAATCGCGCCCGATAACACAAACCACACAGCACCACAAATGGTCGCGGGTCAGCAAATTAATTGTTTTTAGTTCATTTCATGAATATAGGCCAAGTAGTGCCTGATTTAATTAATTACTTAGTCTTATTAGTTACCTGTTAGTGGCGTCCACAATTTTGTTTTGACTGCTTTGTTCCTTAGTCAGGTGATTAAGCAAGTCCGAAAGCACTTTGTACCCAGCTTTGATTTGTTTCTTGGACAGTTTTCCAAGAGGCATCTTTTCTGTGTCAAGCTAAAATAAATATTGAAAATTACAGGTAAATCTATATTACCAATACGTAACAAAAAAAAGTAAAACCGCCGTGAAAAAAAACCACAAGAATCTCTAAAGTCATCAGTTTTATGGCCAGCACAAAAAAGAAGTAGGTACGGTCGGACTATTCATTTAAAATACAACTTCTTGGAGTGGAGAATTGAGAACATCCTTTTCGGAAAGTATTTTTTTTACATATTTTTTTGTTTAATTTCTTCAATAAAGTCATAGAAAAAGTAATGAATGGAACGGAATTACACTCGTGTATAATGACCAGTTATGTTCCGTTGCATAAAATACTATTAGCTGTATACTATACACTAAACACAGTTTACATTAGAAGTAAAAAATAACATTATATTACATATTATAGCATGTATAACCCTGACGTTGGTGACGTTTCGACGCAGTAAGTACGAGCGGATTTTTTTTCTATATTACCTCAAATTCAAGAAGTGTCTTCTTCATAACGTTGATATCAAATATCTGCGTCACAAGTTTTTGCACCGGCATGGGCAGCTTGCAAGTAACATCCGTTTTCAAGTCGGCAGTTGCTGTGTTGTCCTCATAGTCCACGTCGATTGGATAGTATGAGTCGGGGTACTGGTAAAAAACCGGACAAGTGCGAGTCAGACTCGTGCACGAGGGTTCCGTACAAAGATTTTAACGCTTTTCCCCAGTGTTTTAAATTGTCCAGTGTTAGCAGAGCCAAATCAAATTTAATTTAATTTTTTCATTTCAAGAGGTGATCCTGGCTGGTTGGCAGCTCATTTTATGGAATTTAAAATGTTTTTTTATGAAAGAAAAATATGAGCACTCCCCACGGAAACTAAGTACGACGAAACCCTTATTAATTCAAAGGAGGCTTGTAGCCAGTAATAGAACATTTACAGTGGAGATAAGATAACTAAAAAGTAGAAATATTCAAATTACCTTGGAGTATTTCTTCTGTGAAAAATCATTTTGAGTCTTCTCCATGAATAAGTCCTCGAACTGCATGATAGCCTCTTCAACATTATTGAAATTTTCAAGTTTATTTTTTCCAATGGTAGTTCCAATTCTTCCCCAAGCTCGGAATAGCCAATATCTTTAAAGAATCAAATGTGTTGTGTTAATTTGGCTTTCAACTCGCGTTTAATTCGAACATCGTTGTGTGCTATATCGTACAGGACCCTTATTGCTCAACATTTATCTAGGGTAGGATAATGCAGTTGCAATGAAATAATTTCAAAGCCATTTATTTTTCCAATACCACATCATGAACTCAAAAGTCGTCACGCACACGCCAAGATTTTTTTTAACGTCCGAACTTACACGAATGCGCCAATACGAGCTGACTAAGCAAGCAGCAATTTAAACGTAAGCTTCATCAAAACTTACTTTTTTTTGTCATCAGCTTCAAGAACCTGCAGTTTGTAATAGGAATTCTTCTGGGCTACGACATCAGTCTTACCAAGGACTATAGTGTATTTCTTTCCCGACCAATCTTTATAAACGTGGGCAACGTCTTCGAGACCCGAGTCAGGATCCACTGCTGTACCTCCTATAAAAGATATAAAGGAAAACATCATATGAGATGTTGTTATACTTAGTGTTTTGTGATCAGCTGTCACATACTTAATTATTAAAACAGGCCGTAAGCATAGCTTTGGTTCTATTGATGTAATGCTGTGTAAAATTTTTTGGTAAATAAATAATAATATAAAACAAGAATATAAATAAAAAAAATTGTCACCAACATGTTAATGTGATGTGCACCTTGTCCAGTTACCAGTTATGATAAGGTACATAAACGGTCAGTTCAATTAAAGTGTTGACGACTGCATTTAGAAATTTAGCAAAGATATTTAAGATATTTACCTTTGACTTTTAATTTGGTTGGACCAGATTTCGATGATTTAGCATAAAGACTGCCAGACTTCGGTACTGATTTGCCATCAATGACGTCTTGCGGTACTCGTTTTGTTGGCTAAGTATGCATAAAAAAAAATTTAAAAAGAAGAAGAAAAAGTAACATAGGTACCAGGTAATATCAATAAGTTACGCTTCTTACATCTGACCCCCATTCAGCAATGTTGTGTTCCTTGATAAGTTCCAATGTATTGGTTATGGATCCCGTCGCTGGGTCGATTAAATCCAGAAACGATGATTCTACAACCTAAAATAACAATAATAATAATAATTGCATGGCATGGCTGGTGTAAAATGCTACCTGTTTTGGTTTCCTATGTACTCTTATGTCAGCAAGTATTTAAAAAATTGATATTATTAATTACAATACAACTAAATCAATTCATAGCAGCACCCTACTGAATGGCAATATTTAGTTAGATTATAGCCGATATAGTTTCCCGTTCCTCTCTGATCATCATCCCCATCTACATACAATAGTCGTTCAGTGTCCAGCAATGGTTAGGTTAGGTACTTACCTCAATTTCTTTCTCTGCTATCTCCTCCATTTTGCTGCTCATTTTTTCGAGGTCAGCCTTGCTGGAGACGACGGCAGCAGTAGTGTCAGTGAGCTTGCTAACAACCAATCCTCCCAGTTTAAGGATGCGATGCTTAATATCTTCCTTGGAGCCCTTGATTTTCCCGTGCAAAAAGAATTGCAGATTCTTCAGTGGCGGAATAGGTATGTCTTTTTTTATTCTGTTGAAATAAATATAATATAGTCGTACTGAATAGAGTTAATAGTTATAGCACAGATATTCTATATAAGAAAAATGTATCTAGGGGTAGGTAAAAAATAGTAATTTAATTATGCATTTGCATACTTATTTTGAGACATTAAAGTGTTTCTAATTGAAGCCATAAGTGTATGTTCTACTTACTGGTCTAGGGACTCTTGTTTCTTAATAACAATGGGTGGTGGAGGGGCTGCTTCGAACAAACGCACAGCTTTCTTTGGCTTAAACTTCTTGAAAGCTGAACTCTCTTTGAACTCTTTAGGCACTTTCATAGCCTTTCGTTGCGGGTCTTGAGTGATATAGCTGCATTTTGTCCATTCACTTACATTACCTGCGCACTTGTATCCAAAAGTATCTAGTACTAGTTGGCCATTTTTACATTCTGGACATGGAAGGAGAGCTCCAAAAGACATCATATCTGCTATGGCATCACGGCACTACAACAAATGTATGTATGTATACTTACCTAATTCTTTATTGCATATAAAACACTTACAAATAATAGGTAGGTCGCGAATTTATCTCCTAAAGGGATCTCTGCCAGTAAACCTTCATACTATTGTCAGGACATCCAAAACAAGAGTACTAATCACAGAAAATTTTAAAGAAGTAAAACTTAAAATCGTAAATAATAAAAATGTTTAGCAAAAATCCAACTAATAGAAACCAAAGTAGGCATAAAACAATTGATATTACTAGACTTCATATCAGTGTCCTGGAAACATATTAGTTTATTAAATAGAAATAGGTAAGCACCTCATCAACAGATGATAAGCAGGCTTGATGGTTAGCTTCAAGGATTTCATGCAGGTCATTTTTGCTGTAATCCCTCACTGCATCCCTGTGCTTAAAGAAGAGCTTGTTTTGACTCTCCAGCTTCTTTTCGAAGTCTTTTTCCTCTTTCAAGTCCTTCTCATCCTTTGGCTCCGTCTTCAGTTTTTTGAATGGCACATCCTCACCTTTCATTTGCCTAGAAATTAAATCGTCTTAAGTACTTAAGTACAAAAAAAATAGGTACCTATTCGCAAAATAAATTGACAAATGGCCAAACACTTATCGGACCATTCATACCACTTATTACATTCATTGTGATAAACTTCACAAATGGTCAGTTAAGAGTTTCTATCCATTAAATATAAAATTATGTTTTGAGAACTCACTTTATCTCTTCTTTTACCATTTCCTGGTCACTTTTGGACAAGTTCTTAAAGCCAGGGAGGCTTTCCCCCCCAGCAAGATACAAAAGTGCTCCTCGGGCTGCCGCAAAACACTTCACATGGTGCCACAGAGGCTGCCCACCATATTTCTGTCCTACTTCAGTGTCATACACAGTTTTCGAAACACGGACCTCACCCTGTGACATAACAATTTTATGATTAATTTGAGTGTAAACATAAACAAATTGATAAATAATTTGTAAGACTTGGTTTTATTTACTGCCATATTTTGCTAATGTATTATCATTAGATCTACATACGGATACCGATTCCAAACCAATCCAACCACAGAAAATGGGTTCAAATTTACTCCATTTAAGCAGACTTGCCTTGTCCTTTGGTAGACACTCATGTCTGAGAGTCTGATGTAATGTTACACAACACAGAGTTACAATCAAGCCCAGATGGCACAACTCTTTTTTTTTTAAGTATACGACAAGGAAGGCAAACGAGCAAGTGGGTCACTTGACGGTAAGTGATCACCACCGCCCATAGACACCCACAACCCGGGGGGTTTGCGAATGCGTTGTCAACCTAGAGAGGTAAGATGCAATGCCTCTTGTGCCCATAATTACACCGGATGTCTTACTCTTCACACCGGAACACAACAGTGCAAGCTGCTTAGTGGTAGGATTAGCGAGTAAGATGGTGGTAGCGATCCGGACGGACCTTGCACAAGTCCACCTTACTAACAATCTCATTAACTGACCGTTCATGAATCTCATCACAAAGGGTAGTAAAGTAGGAGCTTCCATTCGAGGTAACACAAGAAATTAAATAAAAGATTACCTTACAAATCTTAATATCACAATGTTTACAGGTTGCTCTGCTAGACTTTGAATATTCAATATCAAAGTCCTTAAGTGGACCAATATCTTCAACAGCCCTCTTTTTGCCCTTTCCTTTCCCTTTTTCAACTGGCATGACAATACCTGTATTATTCTCTGTATAGCAAACAATTAATTTATTCATTACAAAATAGCATTTAGGTGTTCGAGCCTATGCTTGAACCACATATTGAGAGTATACCCTTTCTATATTCACAGCTATACCTACCTATATATATCTAAGTGTGAGGAGTACCTACCGATGTCATTTCGATATCTGTCTCTGTCTAGCGTCTCACGAGCGGCGCCCGGTGGTTCCTTGTTTCAGTATGCTTTCTATATTCAAACAGTGAACACGTGCTTCGACTTGGGATTAAGTTCATAGAAGCATTTCTCTACTAGATCCAGTGTATCGCTTGTACTTAACAAGCTTGGTAAGGGCCTTTACTTATTCCGTTCGGGCCTTGCTCCCAACGACGCTTCCGCTCTGCGCCTTTGGCCAGCGATGAACAAATCAAGACGCCATCTTGTGCGCAATGTATTAAGAACGAGGGTAGTATTGACCCGTGACGACCGCCGTCTCAAATTCCGGACAAATGGCGTATCGAATGGTATGGGTGTGTTGAGTCATGGCGACTCAATCGAAAAGGCAGTCGACTTGGTCGAGTCGCCTCGAATGTGGTACTGGTAATGCCGCCTCAACTGGCAAACCATGTCGCCTCAACTGGCAAACCATGTCGCCTCAACTGGCAAACCATGTCGCCTCAACTGGCAAACCACGTCGCCTCAACTGGCGAATCATGGTGCCTCAAAGACGCATCTTGAGTTAAATTTAGATGTTCCGCTATTTATCTTATTAAATATCTATTGAGGTCCATCTTAACCATCCGGCATTTGGTACGTTTTCAGATCATGGCGGAGCTAAAATCCATGGGAGATTTAGCAGCAACTCCACCAGATAAAGAAGAAGAAGCTTTTTACGCGGTTATAGCCGCAATCGACGCACATTTCCCGACAAACTGGCGTGATTGGTTAATTCATGACTATTCTTTCGAAAGTTTATTTGGGGGAGAACATATTCCCACTGCTGTGGATGTAAAACTCAGGTTTGCTATTCCCACAACGGATTTAGCTCGAGCTTTTTACCCTTCAGCAACATCACTATCAGAGCGCGCGTACAGGGCTATAATGCACACGGTATTAGAATGGCCTTTAGGAAGAACATTGCTCTACGCACCACACAATCTAATGGAAAACATACACGCCCCGTCCTATGAGTTGTTCATGAACACCGTACGGGAGTTAAAACCAAAGCTCATTAAGCGGACGCAAGCCTCCCTACAATTGGCAGAAGATGGTCCAAGGATAAGCTTGAAGCCTACAGGAAGGAAAAGATCCAGCGAGACTCCACCGACGTCAAGCAGGTCTCAAGTTAAGCGAGCCACCAGGCCGATCTCGCCGGACGGTCGGGAAGCACCAACACAGGGTAGCAGTGATCACTTACTAGCCACTGTCCTGAGCCAACAAATGGAGTTTTTCAATAAAATGCTGTCATTACAAGCAGAACAAAACGAAAACGTCAAAAAGATAATGGTTAGCCAACAGAATTCGCAGTCTCCAGATGCTAGCAAGGCTACGACGGATCTCGACCAATCTTTCGAGTCTTTACCTGACAGCACTGAATCAGGAGACGAAGCAGAAGTTCTTAATAGTCCCGCATCAGCTCGCAACCGGGACACAAGGCAAGAAGAGCTTCGAGCGAAGATTGCAGAAGCCCAAAGGGAGCTCGCAACCCTACAGGGTGGTGACACAGTATTTGATTTCGCCCCCACCACGACAGAAAAAGACCCAAAGATAGCGAAGGCGGACCCAGAAGCAGTAAAATTTGGGCTGGATTGCCAGAAGCTTGGCCAAAGCGGCTGGAGCAACGTTCGTTATGCGCAGCTACAAAAATAATTCCAGGCTACCCCTGTATTTAGCGCGCTGAAAGTTAACAATGTGTTGGCGGGCGTCACGCCCAACTGGAAATCTGTAGAAATCTTAGAAAGATTCGACATGACGTTAGGGGCCATCTCCCACGGGCTCATCAAGCAAAGAATATTATTCCAAAACCTTTTGGACAGTCTCCCAAGAGAGATGAAGGATAGGGTGGGCAAAGACTTTGTCCTAGCAGACTCAGATTTTCGACAAAGTTCGGATGCCCTGATCCAATATACATGCGGGCGACGAGCAGAAGTCCTCAAGAATAGAAGGGATGCTTATAGGCCTTGCAACGCTATATTCAGGGGAATTTTACGCGAAATTCCTCCGTCAGGAACTCAATTATTTGAAGAAAAGGCACTTTCGGAGGTCGTGAAAGAGCAAGGAGGTATATTTCCCAAAGAGATTCAAGACTCCAAGGATGTCTTATGGTATCCGGGATATTAGGAAAAATCCCGGAGGACAATCAATGCCAATGCAACGCTATGGCACCGAGACTCGCGTTAAGAGAAGCAAGCCATTTCATTCTACGAAAGGCCAACAGAAGGATAGAAACGAGCGCCCCCGAAGATTCTATGACCCCAGTGGTCAAGCAGGGAAAAAGTGGGGAGGGGGACGAAAGTGACTCGTTCGTAGCGGGTCGCCTACGTCGGTATTCAGCCAACTGGCAAAAAGCGCCCAAAACTTTGCAGAAAATCATACGTGGCTACAGAATACCCTTCAAACGCGTACCCCCTACAATAAGATTTTCAAAAATAATCTCAGAAATTTCAGACAAGGCCTTCCCAGGCAATGTCGTTAGAAATAGGAAAGCTAATAAAATCCGGCGCTCTACAAAACAGCAAAGAAAAATCAGGATTCCTGTCGACCTTATTTCTCAGGAAAAAGACTAACGGAGAAAATCGTCCTATTTTGAACCTAAAAGGATTGAACGAGTTTGTGGTTTCTCCAAGATTTCGTCTAATAAACCACCACTGTATCCCATCCCATCTACAGCGGGGCGATTACATGATGAAACTCGATGTCTCACAAGCTTATTTCCATGTTCCTGTGAGTCAAAGCCATCGACGCTACCTGTCCGTGGCATACCAAGGGGCTATTTACGAAATGACTTGTCTTCCATTTGGGCTAGCCCGCGCCCCATCGGCCTTCGCAAGACTCACCAATTGGATAGCATAACAACTGCGAGAGGAGGGCCTGCGCGTCCTAGTTTACCTAGACGAATTCTTATTCATTCACGAAGATCAATCGATCCTGGAGCACCAAATGAGGCTTGCCATAAAATTCTTGCAGAACTTGGGATGGCAGGTGAATCAAAAGAAATCATCGTCAACAGCCCCAACGGAGCTAGAGTACTTAGGTGTAACTTGGGACACGAAAGAGAATTTAAAGCGCTTGTCAGAGACAAAGATCATGCATGTAAAACAATGCATCTGGAAGATTCTGAAGAAAGGTCGGTGGAGTTGGCACGACTCAAAGGTCATACTCGGCAGGTTAAGCTTCGCAGCTTTCACCCCATAGGGACGACTCCACTGCAGACCTCTACAAAAGGCTTCCAGAGTGCTCCCCTGGAGAACCCCACACCGGAATTTTCCTCTGCCGAAAATTGCGACGGTGGAACTGTCCTGGTGGTTGAACAACGTCCGCAGAGGATCTCCGATTCACTTGAACAACGCATCGATTTTTGTGACTACAGATGCAGCAGACCTAGGCTGGAGTGCGACTGCCAACAGTCGGCACTTGCACGGCAGATGGACTCTCGATCAGAGGAAGTGGCACAGCAATTTGAAGGAAGTTCTTCAACGTCTAGGTTCAGAGTTGCGGGGAAAAACAATTATGTTGCAGTCGGACAACCAAACTACGGTGGCGTACCTCAACAAACAAGGAGGGACGAAATCAGCGAAGTTGCTCAGTTTTGCGAACGCATGCAGTGTCACATAATTGCGAGGCATATACCGGGATTGTACAACGGAATTGCCGACGGGCAGTCGAGAGAGAAAGCTCTACCGGAATGGAACCTCAGCAGTCAAGTGTTGAAATGGATTTTCAACAGGTTTGGAATTCCGGAGATCGATTTATTCGCGTCACAGAGATCAGCTGTTGTACCAAAGTATGTAAGCGAGGGTGCAACAGACATGAAGAGCCAATTCACCGACGTGTTCAGCAGGAAATGGTATTACAGACTAATTCCGAGACTGCTGCGTCACTTACAGATGTCAAAGGGTCGATATATACTAGTGGCACCCATGTGGGACCGAGCATTTTGGATTCCTGATCTCCACAGGAGAATGGAGAGACCACCTCTCCAGATCCCAAATCTTCACAAGAACATGGTGGACCTTCGAACGAACCTCCCACCTCCGGGAGTGGAAGGATTGAAATTGGGGGTTTGGCTGGTTCGGGCTGGGCCAACCAAGTAGAGAACTGGTCGGAAGACGATCTAAAACTGTTGGAGTCGTCATGGAGAAAGTAGTAGACTTTAAACCTATGTCCCAGCCTGGAGAAGATGGCTTTCTTGGGCAAAGGAAAACGACGTTCAGCCAGACAACCCCACAGCGGAAGGTTTAGCAAGGTATCTATGTCACTTGTATAAAGACATAGGTTTGGCTCCTAAGACGATAGCTCTACATAAATCAGTTGTTGCGTTTGGCAACGCCCTTAGGGCTCAAGAGCTTAGTTCACACATACTAGTAAAACAAGTACTTAAGGGCATACTTAACAGTGCCCCTCCAGTTAAACGATCCATGTCCTGGAAAATCGAAGATCTTTTAGCATTTTTAAAGTCTTACCAGTTAGACGAAGACAATCTGTTCGCATTATCCAGACATACTGCTGTTTTCCTACTCTTAGCTACGGGCAGAAGAGTCCATGATCTAACACTTCTGTCCATAGAGAACAGAGCTCTTGTGGACAATGGTAGCGAGATAATTTTCTGGCCCCTCTTTGGTTCCAAGACTATATCCGGAAGCTAATCTCTATCTCAAAGGATCGTCCCAGTGCAAGAAATCCAAATGGTCTATTCATTACTACTAGGGGATTAGTAAAGAATGCATCACGAACAGTAATTGCTGGGTGGATAAAAACGGTGTTTAAAGAGGCCGGTATCAGGCAGGAGGCATCAGCAGGAAGTTTTAGAGCAGCGGTTGCCACTCACAACTGGACCAGCAACCAATATGGGATAGATGACATCCATAAAAGGGGAAACTGGAGATCAAAGGAAACCTTCTTTCGACACTATTTTAAAGAAATAAAGGCGTTACCAGGAAGTAATGTAAACATACTACGAAACAGTTTTTCGTCAGTTTGACTTAAGCTAAAAAGACTGATTTAAAAGCTGTAATTGAGTGTAGTAGTATGATCGATAGTCGATATCATGTGATATTAAATCGTTTAATATAAACTCTAAACAGAATTACGAATGTTAGTTAAATAATTACTTGTTAACAAAATGAATATCTTATTATATTTTGGTTTTTTCATGAGAGCAAATTAATTGTTAATGCAATATTGTTCTTTGAGTTATCTAAAACATCATTCGAACTAGAACACAAATGTTATCTCAAAGTACGCTTACTAGCCTCATTTAAGTTGCTAGCGGCGCCGGCAGATAATAAACACGTCTTGAAGGGTATAAAACGGATATTTAGGTTTCAGCCGTAGCTTGAAACACACTTTAATTGCCTTGCCGGCTATATATGGTACTGAAACGAGGAACCACCGGGCGCCGCTCGTGAGACGCTCGACAGAGACAGATATCGAAATGACATAGGTAGGTACTCCTCACACTTTGATATATATAGGTAGGTATAGCTGTGAATATAGAAAGGTTATACTCTCAATATGTGGTTCAAGCTAAGGCTGAAACCTGAATATCCATTTTATACCCTTCAGGGGAAAAACGGTTCTATTAAAAAAACTTTACTAGTGACTCTCTTGGGGTTCCTGGTTCTCATGGGTAGCGGTGATCGCTTACCATTAGGTGACCCGCACGGCTCGCCCATTTGCTCAAATTCGTACGCACCTGGCGTACCGAGCATTTTACGGCAAGCCGCCGAGAGTCGGTTTGGTTTTTTGACCGTGCTCAAAGGTGCCTCGGTGCTCGGCTCGGTGTACGTGACTGCATGCCTTGCGTAGTATGGACGCTAACACGAACAAACTTGTTTGCGCGCGAGGCACGTACGAATTTGGTTTTGAGGTTAAATCACATAGCGGAGGGAGTTATTTGATCAGAAGGATAATTTAAAAGTTCTAAAATTAATTTGCAATGGTGTGGGACAACGAAAAATCTATCTTGGTCATAAGTGTGCTCAACATACGATGAAAATTCACTTTCTGATGTGCCTCATTTTCGAAAGTAATTAGATGAAGTAAATGTGCACCATATGAATTGCGATTTTTGTATACCTAACTGTTTCATCCACCACCAAGGTGGAATTTTCTTTTTCTTGTTAATAATACGGTGAATAACTATAAAAGCAGCAGCAGCCGTGATCGCGTTCGACGCCATTTTTTTCGACGCACAAAAGCGGAAGCGCTTCGCCGCGAGCACGTTGCCTCACCGCACAAACAAATGTGCGAATCAAATGCTCGCGAGTAGCCTCGCCGTGCGTGGCGAGGCTGTCTCGACCTGAGCAGCGCTAATTCGTAGGTATGCAGCTTAAAAGCAATCGTAAGGTTTTTATGTAAATAACAAAATCAAGCCTAGTGACTCATGTACCTTACCTACATAGTTAAATGTTTAAGTGGGGTGTGTTGGGATGTGATTAGGCAACATCTTGTTTATAAACAGTGTCATAAGAATAAATAATAACATAGTAGGTAGAACGGAAACTCCCGCTCCGGACGGGCTCAAGGTCACAATATTAGAATACTCGTTAAACGAGCTACTCATGGTCAGGTTGTCACGGCCGGCGTGCTCGCACGCGCGTTTGGTTGTTTAAGGCTGCGCCGAGCTTTTGACGCGGGCAAAGATTCGGTATTTAGCGCGGCTGTCACCTATGTGTGCGTTGTCACGCACACTACTGTCAGCTTACTCGTTAGATCGGTACAGCCGATGCTAAATGTTAGTAACTCATTATTCTGTAATAATGAATCTCAACTACGGACATATAGATACGAGGGGCGGCTGATAAGTAATCTCCTTGGTCAGAAATATATACAAAAATAATGCTGGCTGGTATGGATTTATATTCGTTTGTTATTCTATTTTCAAAATGTATTACATTCATTTGTTTATTGCATCACGTTTATTTGTCTCCTACAATTGTTTCAAACATGTCGGTAGAAAAAGTGAAAATGGATAAAATCGAGCAGCGTGCGGTAATTAAGTTTTTGACTAAAGAATGGAATACGCCTTCGGAGATCAGACAGCGTATGTTACGTGTGTTTGGCAGTTCGTGTTTTTCCGAATTTGTTATAAAGTTTTGGTCAAAGCAGTTTAAGTTAGGTCGTGAGAGCCTGGAAGATGATCTTCGTAGCGGAAGAACAGTTTCGGCCGTCACCGATGAAAATGTAGCAAGGGTGAAAAAAATTATATTAGAGGACCGACGAGTGAAGCAGTGGGAGATAGGTAGAGATGTGGGCGTCAGTAAAGAGCGAGTCAATGAAATAATTCATGAGCATTTGAACATGTCCAAGGTTAGTGCACGTTGGGTCCCCAGAATGTTGACTGCATTTGACATGGAGAGGCGTGTCAAATGTTGCGAAGAGTTTTTGGCCATGAATCGAGAGAAAGAGGAAGAAATAATTTCTAGAATTGTAACATGTGATGAGACTTGGATTCGACAATGGGACCCGGAAAGTAAGCAAGAGTCGTTACAGTGGAAAGTTTGTCACTAAAAATGGTCATGGGTGTCGATTTCATGTAATTTGGGTGCGGTGAGCTCGAATTTGACATTATTTTTTGAATCCAAGATGGCGGATGACAGTTTGTCATTTTTGTCACTAAAAATGGTCATGGGTGTCGATTTCATGTAATTTGGGTGCGGTGAGCTCGAATTTATCATTATTTTTTGAACCCAAGATGGCGAATGACAGTTTGTCATTTTTGTCACTAAAAACGGTCATGGGTGTCGATTTAATGTAATTTGGGTGCGGTGAGCTCGAATTTGACATAATTTTTTGAATCCAAGATGGCGGATGACAGTCTGTCATTTTTGTCACTAAAAGTGGTCATGGGTGTCGATTTCATGTAATTTGGGTGCGGTGAGCCCGAATTTATCATTATTTTTTGAATCCAAGATGGCGGATGACAGTTTGTCATTTTTGTCACTAAAAATGGTCATGGGTGTTGATTTCATGTAATTTGGGTGCGGTGAGCTCGAATTTGACATAATTTTTTGAATCCAAGATGGCGGATGACAGATTGTCATTTTTGTCACTAAAAATGGTCATGGGTGTCGAATTCATGTAATTTGGGTGCGGTGAGCTCGAATTCGACATTATTTTTTGAATCCAAGATGGCGGATGACAGTTTCTTATTTTTGTCACTAAAAATGGTCATGGGTGTTGATTTCATGTAATTTGGGTGCGGTGAGCTCGAATTTGACATTATTTTTTGAATCCAAGATGGCGGATGACAGTTTCTTATTTTTGTCACTAAAAATGGTCATGGGTGTTGATTTCATGTAATTTGGGTGCGGTGAGCTCGAATTTGACACTATTTTTTGAATCCAAGATGGCGGATGACCATTTGTCATTTTTTTCACTAAAATGGTCATAGGTGTCGATTTCATGTAATTTGGGTGCGGTGAGCTCGAATTTGACATTATTTTTTGAATCCAAGATGGCGGATGACAGTTTGTCAAGCAACTTTGTTTTGATTGGACCTTGAATCAAACCTAACGAGCCCAAGCTCGATGGTATTACATTAATGAACTATCGAATTCCTATGGCCACCTTCCTGCTCTATCATCAGACCTTGGACACCATCTACGGTCGAAGTGCTCGTCAAAACAAACATAACGAGCCCAATAGGCTTGAGTCGGTCAGGAACTAAGAACTGTTAGGAATGAATTCCCGTCGCGGACCAAAAGGAACTAAGTCCTTTCGCACGATTTGAATCGGTCTTCGCTCCTTTAGTTCAGTAGGTAGAGGAGTGGAGTGGATGAATCGCTTGAGCGGAACGGAGCGAGTGAGAGTGACCGAAACCGAGGAGTGAGATAAATAGCGCTCGTTCAAAGTGTCTCTAGAGCAAATGGGAGCGAGATGAACAACAATCATTCCGTTCCGTGTCCTTCACAGATCAAAACAGTTCCAACTCGTTTACTGAACTATTGAACTAAAGGAACTAAAAGTCCGAACTAGTTCCTTTCACCGATTGAACGAGATCGGAGCGCTCCCTTTAAAGACCGAGTAGGCACAACTCTAGAGCCCAAGCTCGATGGTATTACATTAGTAAACTATCGAGTTCTATGGCCACCTTCCTGCTCCATTATCAGACCTTAAACACCATCTACGGTCGAAGTGGTCGTCAAAACAAACCTAACGAGCCCAAACTCGATGGTATTACATTAATAAACTATAGAGTTCCTATGGCCACCGTCCTGCTCCATCATCAGACCTTGAACACCATCTACGGTCGAAGTGCTCGTCAAAACAAACCTAACGAGCCCAAACTCGATGGTATTACATTAGTAAACTATCGAGTTCCTATGGGCACCGTCCTGCTCCATCATGAGACCTTGCACACCATCTACGGTCGAAGTGCTCGTCAAAAAAAATCTAACGAGCCCAAGCTCGATGGTATTACATTAGTAAACTATAGAGTTCCTATGGCCACCCTCCTGCTCCATCATCAGACCTTGAACATCATCTACGGTTTTAGTGTTATTGACACCATCTCATCTGTCTTCAACTCATAAGCAAAATATTGAAAACCGGATTGAGTAAATAAAAAAGTAACAAAATAGTACATTGTGCATGAAGGGCGGTAAGAAGTCATTAAAAGCCCTCCGCCTTCGGCGTCGACCTTCTAATAGACTTTCGTTAGTAATACCCTTACTGCCCGTGATACACACCATGTTTTTCATCACATTTGCGAGGAAATAAATACATACAATAAAAGGCAAAAAATCTGTTTATTAAAACTTTGGTCTTCACATACAGAATACGTATTTTACTAAGTACAGGCAGTACCTCCGTAAATATTAGATTAAGTATAGACGATTATAAATATAAACTCAGCAGTCGACAACAAATAATAGTTTTGAGATTGTCAACTTTTTTCAATGGAGACTTCAGACTTTGAGTACTTCCACAGATAATGATAAAAAACGCGTTCAGAAACTGGAAAGACGAAAGCCCATCCATACAGCCAGTTTTTATCGTTTTCAAAATAAAATTCACTGAAATAATTGCAAAGTAAACTCAAATAGTTTTAAAATATAATAATAACGTTTAAATTAAGTAATACTTATTTGTAGAAAACGTAAAAAACCATGTTTGGTTTAAAACCTCCTTAGTGTGGAATGACATATTATACCTACTTACCTACGAGTGAACGCCATATTTTTTAAAACTAAACTCATTACTCCCTTGGGAAAATTACAAATTACCTATTACTCCCGTAGGAATAATTTAGGCCGTTGTCCTTCAGTATGCCTGCGTACAATACGACGCTTTACGAGCAAGTGTGATGAAAAAATACTTACTCTGTTTTGCTGCGTGTAACACAGAATATGTACACAATGGATATCGAAGTATTTTCGATCCGCATCGAAACGTGGTCTCTCTCTGAGCTCTCGTGGGCGACTGAATAATTTTCGTGTTGGACGTGTTGCTCGCTTGTTATATTGCAACATCTCGCGTCCATAGTAATTTTGTATGGCAGATTTGGAAGGCGTTTTTAAAAAATCGTAATTAAATAACTAAAGCACAATAAGAAATAAAACGATACATTTGTTGTAGCTAATACTTTTGGTATTTGTTTGAGTATGATTTTGAAACTAAAGTATCGTTATTTTTATTCAATTTTTCCTTAACGCCGACACACGTTTTTCTCATTTTAGTACAACTTTACGTACATAATTGTATTTATTAAACTATAAACTATTTTAGACTATTGATGGCGATACATTGTAAACACGTTCTTTGTGATAATATTTACATAAATTTTATATTTTTTTGGAAAGAATTGTGAACTCCAGAGATTTAACGGTGACTGCCGTTTTTGCTGATTTTGCTCGGCGCAGTCTTCAGCGTTCCTTACCTACATCTACGTCTTGGAAACGCCGATCTTGGAAACAAATAACAATGGTGTCAAGTTATTGTGTTGTAAGTATTTGGGCGTACGAGGGCTGTTTGATAAGTACCCGTTTATGGAAAAAAAAAGTTTTTTTTTGTATACATGCATTTATTTTTCTACGTACCTCGCCACCTTTTAACCTTTTTAACCTTTTACGTCACCTTTTAACTTTATACATTTATTCCACCTATACTCAAGCTTCAATAAACCATCCAAAAAGTATGATTTTGGAAAGTCATTAAAACAGGCCTCTGTGGCGGCAATGACTTCGTCATTTGATCCAAATCGCTTGCCACCGAGCCATTTTTTTAGGTTGGGAAACAAAAAGAAATAGCATGGGGCCAAATCTGGAGAATACGGGGGGTGAGACAATAGTTCGTAGCGTAACTGTGCTAATTTAGCCGTCACAACTCTGGACGAATGAGCCGGGGCGTTGTCGTGATGAAACAGTACTTTTTTTCTTTTTTAAATGGGGTCGTTTGTCCTTCAACACGGCGTCAAATTCATCCAATAAATTGGCATAGTACTGCCATGTTATTGTTTTTCCCTTTTCTAAATAGTCAATATGTATATACGGTCGCCATGACCTTTTCAGCCGATGGGACGGTTTTTGCTTTCTTTGGAGCAGATTCACCCGGGAAAATCCACTGCTTCAACTGCTCTTTCATTTCCGGGGTGTAGTGGTGGACCCACGTTTCGTCCACGGTCACGAAACGACGCAGAAACTCCTTCGGGTTACGTTTGAACACGGTCAAACACTGCTCCGAAGTAGTCCGTCGGTTCCGTTTTTGCTCCTCCGTGAGTAAACGCGGCACCCACCTCGCCGATACTTTCTTCATACCCAATTTTTCTTCTAATATGTGTTGTATGATGAGGCTTATACTTTTATGTGATTGTCTTTGGTTTTGTAACCTTGGTTGCGATGTTTTTTTGGTCTTGTCTTGTCAGTTGAGCGGTTTTGTTTAAAATAATGTATGTGGTATACGGACAAGAAAAGTGGTTTTACTATAACAATTAGGAATATAGAAGCTTCCGCTAGTGAACAGGTTTAAATAGATTGTAACAGGTTATGGGCCACCCCATATTCCTAATTTTTCAGTGATTCGAATAAAAAAAAATACAAAATTTACGATCGTAATATACTTTTGATATTTTCTTAATTCATGTAAATTTTTATTAAATTACAATAAATAGAGTTTGCTACTGTAGTAAAAGACCTACAAGAACAAAATATGGCTCAATCGAAAATACAAAACGTGATTTGTCGGTTGGAAGATGGAAACAATTTCCACAACTGGAAATTTAGATTGGAGCTGTTAATGGAGGAGAAAGGCCTTGGTGATATAGTGGCCTGTGCTGACGTAAATGAGAAAAATAAAAAGAAGGACGCAGAAGAAAGATCGCTAATAGTACAGTGCATAGGAGATAATTTTCTGGAAATTGTGAAAAGGTGCAAAACTGCAAAAGATATGAATTCTTTAGAAAATATTTTTACACGAAGAAGCATTATGAATAAATATAATTTGAAGAAGAGGTAAATCGAGTTGAAATGTGACAACAATGAAAAATTTCAAGATTTTTTCTTAAAATTTGACAAACTGGTAAGTGACATTGAAGTAACGTTAAAAATGGAGAGTCTGATAAAGTGGTACATTTGCTACTCGCCTTGCCCAGTAAATACAAGAATGTTACGACAGCCTTAGAAGCAATGAATGAAGAACTGACTTTAGAAAAGACAAAGAGGACTCTGCTTGATGCAGAAATTAGGCTGGATGACATGATTGCACCAAACCAAGATAGTGCGTTTAATATAGAGTGCTGGAACTGCAATGGAAAAGGACACAGAGCAAGATATTGTCACAAAAATGTCCAAAACAGACATTATTACGCTTTCCAACGTGGAGCTCCTGTCAGAGGTGGTGAGTTGTATAGAAGGGGTCGTGGCAGAATGCAGGGACGCAGTCCGGGTGTGAATAGAGCATGTACATCGAGGGATGCCATAATAGTCCATGAAGAAACCACAGAGGAAGTGGGCTGCATGGTTGATGGAGAATTTAACTTGTAAGGCATTCTTTAATAAATCAATTTCCTTTGTAGTAGATTCCGGTGCATCACAAAATTTTATATCTGATCTTTATACACAATTTGTGACAAACATAAAAAACTTAGAACATCCCATAAAAATTAACACCGCTAATGGTGAATAAATTGTTTGCATATCAAAGCGGCAGTTTACCAATAATATGTGGTAACGTTAAGTTTACTGTCAAGGGACTTATAGTGGCAAATTTAGCCTATAATTCTATCTGTACGGAAATTACTGGAAAAACCAAACGAAATCATATTTGTAAATGAATATGCAAAAATTACCTTTTATAATGGGTCAAACTTTATACTTTACAGGGTGAAATTATAATAGAGGATGGAGTCGCGGCTATGTATTTGGCAGATGCCATGTTATGGCATAGACGTTTAGGACATACCAGCTCTAAAACTTTACAAAGGCTACAGCTACCACTCAACGACAATGTATATAATGCGTGCATGAAAGGTAAGGCAACACGGTTACCATTCAAAACGTTAGAGCGACCTAGGTCACGTCAGGTCTTAGAACTGTTACATAGTGATATAGCGGGTCCATCTAGCATTCCGACTATACAGGGTGAAATCTATTTTCAAACGATAATAGATGATTTTTCCCACTTTTGTGTAGTCTTCTTGTTAAAAAGAAAATCAGAAGCAGTTGAAAACATTATTAACTACATCCGTAGATATGAAAACGAATTTGGAAAAACGGTAAAAAAGGATTAGATGCGATAATGGAGGTGAATACACCTGCAATGAATTACGTCAATTTTGTAACCTGAACGGTATAGCTTTAGAATATAGTTTACCATATTCTCTTGCTAGCAATGGCGTGGCAGAACGCATGAATCGAAGTTTATATAACAAAGCAAGAACTATGCTTGTTGAAACTCAGCTACCGAAAAACTTGTGGGGTGAAGCTGTAAAATGTGCAGCTTATCAGTTAAACCGTTGCACCTCTATGGCTATTGGCTACAAAACTCCTTGCGAAATCTTATATGGGACTAGAGACTTAAACAAACTACGTGCATTTGGTGCAAAGGCGTGGGCCTACATTTTACCTAAACCTGATAAACTTTCAGAGAGAGCCCGTGAGTGTAGAATGGTAGGATATAGCAGGACAGGGTATAATTTATGGGATCCTAACAACAACAAAATAATTGTGTCTCGAGATAGATTCGATGAAGACAATATTATATACAACGAAAGTAATCAAACTAATAACGAACAAGAGTGGCAAAGAGTAAGTATGTCAGAAATTAATTCTGAAAATAATTATAGGATTACTGAGCCTGAACAAGATAATGAATATAGAGAAGTTATCGTTGATAATACAAATGTTGATGAAGGAATTATGGATCCAGAAGAAATATTTGAAGATTGTACTGAAGAAAATTTAAACGAGAGAAACGACGCTCCAAATGAGCATGTGATAAAAACAAGAAGTGGCAGAAGTGTTAAGCCTCCGAAAAGATTAGAAGATTATGAAACACATGTGGCTTACTGTTTGTGTACGGGTGATCCAAGTTCTTACAAGGATGCAGTTGAAAGAGGCCAAGAGTGGCAAGACGCTATAGACAAAGAATTAAGTTCCCTTAAATGTTTGGGAACATGGGAAGAATCGACATTGCCTAAAGATAAAAAGGCTATAGATACCAAATGGGTATTCACTACTAAAAACGATGGTACAAAAAAGGCCAGATTAGTGGCAAAAGGTTTCAAGAAGAAACACTATTTAATGTTTATGCACCAGTAGCTCGTATGCCTACAGTTCGTATGATGCTGTGCCAAGCAGTACAAAATGATATGTATATGAAACAATTAGATGTCCCAACGGCCTTTTTAAATGGTTTCTTACAAGAAGATGTCTATATAAAACCGCCTTTGGGAGTAAAGGTTGAAAAGGGTGTTGTTTTGAAACTAAAAAGATCGCTATATGGGTTGAAACAAGCACCTAAATGCTGGAACGAAAGACCTCATTCCTTTTTAACCCAGAAAGGTTTTATACAATCAAAACATGATTTTTGTTTATATGTTTTGGAAGATGTATTTTTGCTAGTTTATGTTGATGATATAATTCTAATGTCAAAAAGTAAAATAAACCTAAATAAGTCACATGATTTCTTAAAAACTGAATTCAATGTCAAAGATCTTGGAGAGATGAGTGCTTACTTGGGATTGGATATAGTGAGAACGTCAGAATC
This sequence comes from Clepsis dumicolana, assembly GCA_963691665.1. Lineage (NCBI taxonomy): Eukaryota > Metazoa > Arthropoda > Insecta > Lepidoptera > Tortricidae > Clepsis > Clepsis dumicolana. The sequence goes on along the minus strand of OY829510.1, from coordinate 7,690,183 downwards.
AATTTCAATTTCTCAAGAATCAACAATAAATAGGTTGCTTGATAAATTCAACATGACTGATTGCAAAGGAGCGGAGACGCCAATGGAAGTAAATTTCACAACAGATGACAATGAACCCATTACCTACGATATACCATATCGTGTGCTTATAGGTAGTCTTCTATACCAAGCTACTTCAAGTAGACCTGATATTTGTTTCGCAGTATCTTTCTTAAGTAGATTTTTGGATGAGCCTACTTTATCACTGTGGAAAGCAGCTAAGCGTGTTTTGCGGTATCTAAAAGAAACGAAATCAAAATCTCTCTTATATAAACGGGATAGCACTTGCAGCGTAGTTGCCTATACCGATGCTGACTGGGCTGGCGACAAAAAAGACAGGAAAAGCGTGAGTGCTTCTGTTGTTTTCTTTGGAAACAATTTAGTGGCCTGGTTCTGTAAGAAACAAAACGTCGCCTTATCAACAGCCGAAGCTGAATATGTAGCTGCGGCTCTAGCGTGTACAGAATTAATTTATTTAAAGGGTTTGTTACAAGATTTTAACAGTCTCTCAAGTTCTATGTTACTTGTAGATAATAAAAGTGCGATTAAGTTAATGGAGTCAAATGAAAATAGTAAGAGGTCAAAGCATATTGATATAAAATACCATTTCATCAAGGATTTAATTAGTAAACGAGATATAATTGTGAAATATGTGAGCACGAATGAAAACGTAGCAGATATTTTGACAAAGGCTTTAGGAAAACTGAAGGACAATTATTTTGTACACAAACTAGGCTTTAATTGAATGGTTTCTTTATATGACTGTTTAGACAATGTTGCGATAATGAGATATAATGATTATTGTCATTCTCAATTTCAACAACTTGAGATTGTGTGATACTTAGTAAACTAAAATGACTAAAGTTTTTGAAATTGAGGGGGGGTAGAGATTGTTAAATGAAAATTTAATATATTGATAATTTGTTTAAGATATTTTCTTTCCTGGTTTGTTAAATGAAAACATAAGTGTTGATATTTTGTTTACTTATTGTGTTCTCTATTGTTTCCTATTTTATGACAATCCTTATTCTGTGGTGAATTAGAATTGAGGGGGGATGATGAGGTTTATACTTTTATGTGATTGTCTTTGGTTTTGTAACCTTGGTTGCGATGTTGTTTTTTTGGTCTTGTCTTGTCAGTTGAGCGGTTTTGTTTAAAATAATATATGTTGTATACGGACAAGAAAAGTGGTTTTACTATAACAATTAGGAATATAGAAGCTTCCGCTAGTGAACAGGTTTAAATAGATTGTAACATTGTACCCTCTCGATTGAAACGTTTACAGCATCAACGATTTCTCGAAGTTTAATTCGACGGTCGGCTAAAACGATATTTTCAATTTTCTTAACCATATCGTCTGTAGTCACCTCAACTGACCGGCCTGGGCGATCCTCATCAAAAACGGTTGTTCTCCCCCGCTTAAACTCGTTATACCAATATCTGACGGTTGTCTTAGAAGGAGCACATTCATGGTAAACCGCTTGCATTTTTACTTTTATTTCATCACATGTTTTTCCTTCCAAAAATAAGAATCTAATTACAGACCGATACTGTCCTTTCTCCATTTTAACAATTTTAAGTTCACGCCTTCACTGAATCGTTGTCAAATGAGAAAAAAAACAAAAGAATGCCTTTTTTTTAATCTTCCCGCCTCTGAAAAATGGCTTAAAAAGGTGGTATACTTATTTGCGGCCAGTGATATTAATATATTTAGAAAACGGGTACTTATCAAACAGCCCTCGTAATACCTACTTATTTAAATCACCTTATATGGCTTCATTTGGTATGGCACTTATAATAACTTCTTTTAGAAGTATCTAGGTATAATATAAGTACGTAATAATTTATAAATCTCATATTTTGTAAAACTAGAATAAAATAATGATTTCAAAGTAAAGAAAAACTTATATTTTAGCGATATTATCTTTAGACATAAGTAATATGTATTTAACAGTAAGCAACCCTAGCAACACGCCTGGACGACAGAGGGGTGTAACGACGTGAAGGGGAAGTAGGTATATAAATGGCGGCGTTTTGGACTCGGTCAAAAGAGATTCCTTCTACTCTGTTATTAAGTATTTATTCTTATGACAGTGTTTCACGCTGTTTCATCGTCTTTTTAAACACTTTATATTTATAAGAAAAATTGTTTAAGGGCCTGTTGCCATGCTCCCCACTTCAAGTGAAGAACAAGGCAAAACAAACATCCAGTTTCCTAACAAATGGTGGGAGGTGTGGATGTATGTTTGGGTAGTTTACAAACATGTTTAAGTATAAGTTTTATTAGCATTTAATACTCTCAAAATAATAACACAACCGTCAAATAATACATTTTATGATGTAAAAGTACATAAATAAATATTGTGGGGCAATTGACACCACTTGATCTAGTCCCAAAGTAAGCAGAGCTTGTGTTATGGGTACTAGACAATGGATAAACATATGTACTTATAAATACAGATAAATACATACATAAATACAAATTAAACGTCCAAGACTCAAGAGCAAACATTTGTATTTTGTCATACAGACATCTGCCCTGACCGGGGATCGAACCCGGGACATCAAGCTTCATAGCATACATATGTAAAGGCCTCCATAATAATATGAACCCCTTTTTTTATCTAAAGCTAGTTTAATCAAGATGGTTCTTAGCAAAGTTACATTAAAATTATTTAAGTTTTTAAGATAGCTTTAGGATTTTGAAATTAAATTGTTGAGGTTGTTAAAATTCTCCAAGTTGTACTTATTATTTGTTTATCTCAAGTACTTTTGATAACAAAACCACTCTTTGACAATGTTTATATAAGGGTGTATCTGAAAAGAAGCGAAGTGCCCGTTTTTGGCCCCTCAAGGTCACCTACCTGGGATGTTAGATAATACTACATTTTTCCTAATTTTCAAAAATTTCTGGTCATTATGAGCTCTTCAAAGCAAAGTCACAAGTTTTTTATGCAACAGTTTCAATAAAAAAAAAGTACATACAGTGGAACGTAGAACCTCCTCCTTTTTTTGAAGTCGGTTAAAAATAGCATTTCAAATCCTAAACAACCATATTTACCGATTGCTTCCTTGATTCTCTTTTGATCTTCATGCCTTAACTTAATAAAATTGCCAATGTCGCTCGCGGTCTTCGGCCGTTGTTTTTTGAAAAAACATTCCTCATGGTGCCAGTTCGGTTGTTTACCATCATGAAATGCGGACTGTAAATTTAAAATTTTGATCGACCCACTTAATAAGATTTAAGAGAAAGAAAGAGAGCAATTAATAAGTCAAACAAGAAACGTAAATACACTATTAGAGTAATGTTGGCAAATATGTACTCGCCTGCACCATTACGGCGATCCTTAGCGTTCCCTGATCAATTTTTTGTTTACATCCTTTACAGCCAGCTCTTCCCGTTTTAGCGTATTCTGCCTGATACGGTAGTTCAGCCATTTCTTAACAACAAACAAATAGTTCTCTACTAATTTGAAATACAATGATAAGAAATCCTAAATTAAAATCCGGGTGCCGCTTCGAACCGAGCTCAGACAGATACAGATGAACAACTTGAACAAGAAATAACAAGAACAAGAATCGACAAAGTATAGAAGTATGAATGAATTAATAAAACTGTCAAATTCAATCTTTTTTTTTATCTTGAATAACAGCTGAACATGCTAGGCTGCTAGTCTCAAATTCTATTGGAGGAAGTCACAGATTGGAAAATAGAATAGATGTCACTTGATAATAATAAACCGAAAGAAAGAGATGCCGTGATACACAATTACGCGTGTATAGGCGAGTCGCAGTTGCTATCACTTGTCCCTTTCTTTCGTATGCGATTTTTTTATTGGCCACACTGCCACACTTTAAAAGTGTAGGGTTGTTTCTACCACAGACTTAATAGCAAGTGGACCGGTGATACCTACAGAATTAGCGTGCATACCTACTAAAATTTGGCACGTAACATGGCTGCTTTTCCTAGGGTTGGGACTGTTAAACGTATGCAGATATCGATATCGATAAAATCTATGCTATAGAAGTTTATGCAACTGTCACGTTACTAGTGTTATTGTTAATTATCTAGGGTAGCATACATTACTTTAATCTACACACATATTATAAATACTCTAAGACACGTTCAGAAGCAGAAGGCATTATCATATCCATACCTGCCCCCCGACTACGAAGTGCAAAATTCGTACTTCGTATCGTGCCGTCCCTCTCAAGCTAATATTATTTAACACGAGAGTGAGCGGGACAACACGATACGAACTTCGATTTTCGAATTTCGTAGTTTAGGGGCTGTCACGAATTTGACTGTTGTTTTTATCATAGATAAGTAAACATACCGAGCTGACGTTTCGTATCGACTGTTTTTTTATTGTAAATTATGTTGGTTTTTGCAGATGTTTCATATTTTCTAGGGTTTTTGAACGCATTATAGAGGAGTTATGACATGTGTGTATATGGGTTCGCAGCCCCTAAACTACGAAATTCGAAAATCGAAGTTCGTATGGTGTCGTCCCGCTCACTCTCGTGTTAAATAATATTAGCTTGAGAGGGACGGCACGATACGAAGTACGAATTTTGCACGTCGTAGTCGGGGGGCTGATGCGTTGCCAACCTAGAGAGCTAAGATGGAATTCTCCTTGTGCCCGTAATTACACCGGCTATCTTACTCTCCACACCGGGACACAACAGTGCAAGCACTGCTACTTAGCGGCAGGATTAGCGAGTAAGATGGTGGTAGTGATCGGGATGGACCTCGCACAAGGCCCTACTACCCACAAAAGTGAAAATAAATAACATTTGTCTTAGGCATCTCCAAAGTTTTTATTCATTTCCAATAGTTTCTGAAAGATACTTTGACACAACACTCACAACTTCTTTTTCCGTGATAGCGAAACCTCAAATCTATAATCATTTTGATTACAGACATTACCTTACCCTCACACTTGATGTACAAGGCAACACAGGTGACAGGCAGGAGTAGACTGAAAAAGAAGAATATTAAGTATCTATAAGTTTATCTCTAGCCTACTAAAGAGACATTTTTTCCAAATCTCAAATCTGGTTCACGCTGTGCGTTGTGTGTCAGTCAGTAAGTCACGGTTTTATTTTATATGTTTAGATCTAACAATTACCTGAATTGCTCCGTCACGTCATCAATCTCGTCACATTAAGAGTTCTGTTGAAACATTATGATATGTCGAAGTGCATCGAGCAGACAAACCATGTCTTATGTCGTGGGTTTATATTTTCAATTCAAATCCTTTTCTTTTTGGCAGTTTCATTCACAGGAAATCTGACGAAAAAAAAACTAGAAACAATGTTTAGAATTCCATCGATACCTATGTCGAAACTTAGCACCGCATAAGCTAATATGCCAAAATCATGCAAATGATTTCTGTTGAAATAAATAAAATCATTGGAAAATAAAACAAATCGTACTAAAACAGACGTTCGTCTTTTGGTGTACAAGCCTGACACCGAGAGGATGCCGTGGATTCCTCAACCTTCGCAGCAGCTTTGCCAAAGTAATTAAAACAGCAACTTCAAATATGCACCGACGTATATTTCACAGAATATATGCAATACATAGTCTCGTCATTTAGTTAAAATACTGCACACGATGATTATTATAATTATAGATTTAATCTCAGTTAGATTGGTTAAATGCATAAGGTCAGGCGGATGACAGAGCAAGCAAGAGACAATACAGAACAGAGCATGGCATAGACCATAAAAATAAAGATAACACAAATAAGGCTGCCATACACTAACCAATAAGTTATCAAGGCATAGATTACTCAGACTTGGTCTAATACTTCCCCTTATGCCTTGAAAACTAATGCAAAAGTACAATACGACCTCACATTTGCGACTCTACATCGACTCTACATTCAATTGATGTCACATGCATAATGCACATACCTATAGCATGCCTACAATCTTAACATTTCAGTACCTAACATAAAAAAAAAAAAAGATTGTATACATATGCAATGTGCTATAAATAGCAACAACAAATTACACTTAACAAGGCCTAACACACAGATCATGCCTAAATACACTATGCTGTCTAGAATTCAAACATTTTGTAAGTACATCTGCAAACATTTTTTCTGTACATAAATACTTAACAGTCATGAATTCTTCCAATACTAAATCTTTAATGAAATGGAAGCGCACATCAATGTGTTTTGTTCTCTTGTGACTAATTTCTTTATTCATAATTATCTTAAGAACACTTTGATTGTCATTATACACAGTGATGTGCACCTTTACACTAGGTACCAATTCTGATAACAGTTGCTTCACAAAACAAAGGTCCTTGGACACGTCAGCTATAGCCATATATTCGGCTTCTGTACTACTGAGAGCCACAGACCGTTGCTTTCTTGATTCCCAATTTATTATGTTAGATCCCAACTTAATTGCATAACCTGTAATTGACTTTCTGTCGTAACAGTCATTGGCCCAATCGGCATCGGTATACGCACATAAAACCAATTCCTTACTTTTAACATAAATTAAACCATAATGAATTGTACCCGCAAGATACCGTAGCAAACGCTTTGCAGCTAGCCAATGCGTTTTTCCAAAGCAATTATTGAACTGACTTAATTGGCTACAAGTATACGCAATATCTGGACGAGTGCATACAGACAGATACATTAAAGAGCCTATCAACTGTCTGTAGTTATACTGCTCGTCATTTAAACATTCGTTTTCCTTTAACAACTTGTTACTGGGAACCATTGGAGTAGAAACAGGTTTACAGTCCAACATATTGAACTTTTTCAAAATATTTTTTATATAAACTGACTGATCCAAAGTCAATGATCTATTTTGCCTATCTCTGGTTACACGGACGCCAAGATAGGTTTGTATTGGACCCAGGTCTTTAATATTAAATTCTGTTTCCAGTACTGCTAACAATTTCTTTTTACACTGGCTGTCTTTATGGTAAAATAAATAGCAGTCGTCCACATAGAGCGCTATGATTACAAAATCTGCTTGCGTTTTCATATAGTACACACAAGGCTCACTTTTACATTGTATAAAATTGTTATTACATAAAATATTGTGTATACAAACATTCCACATGCGACTAGACTGCCTCAGTCCATATATACTCTTTTGCAACAAACAAACTTTTTCAATATTTGCACTGAAACCTTCAGGCTGTTGCATGTAGATTGTTTCATCTAAATTACCATTCAAGAAAGCAGTTGTTACATCCACATGATCAATGTTCAAATCAAATTCATTTGCTAAGCTAAATAACATTCTCATGGTTGAGTGTCGCACAACAGGTGAGTATGTATCATGAAAATCAATACCTTCTTTCTGAGTGAAACCTCTCGCGACTAAACGAGCTTTGTGACGTATAAAATTACCTGAAGCATCACTTTTAACTTTGTATACCCACTTAGACTTTATAATATTGGTATTTTTCGGCCTATCAACCAATTTCCATACATTATTCGCTTATAACGAGTCATATTCGTCTTTCATAGCCTTCTTCCACTCCTCGGCTTCAGGACTAGACATGGCCTCGCTATATGAAACCGGTTCCAAACCGTTATTTACCATAAGTGAGTAATCAGTATCACTATACCTTTTTGGTGGAACAGACCGTGTACTTCGTACAGAACGTCTCGTGCTTGTCGACGGCAGGGCTGACAACTGCGCCGTAGCTTCCCCTTGAGCGATGCCCGCGCCCGGTGACCAGTCCACGTCGTCGGCAGGACAGTCGGCGAGAGAATCGCTCTCGCTCACCGTGCAGTACTCCTCATCTCCTGATCCTGGAAATGTCAATGAATAATCATGTTCATTTTGGATATAACTGAAATCGTAACTCTTATTTGCGTGATTTTCCATGGTACTATCATTCCCTAATGAATCATCACACTTTGCAATACTATCATTCTTGCCCTTAGTGTTGATCTCATTTACACTATTGTTACTAACAGTACTCTCATTCCTGTCACCTGTGTTACTATCATTCACACTTTTAATAATATTAACAGTACTCTCATTCCTGTCACCTGTGTTACTATCATTCACACTTTTATTATTAACAGTACTCTCATTCCTGTCTCCAGTGTTACTGTCATTCACACTTAGATGGCTCATGGTACTCTCATTCCCATTACCAGTGTTACTATCATTCACACTTCCATTATCAATGTTATAAACATCATTTAAAAATTCAAAATTAAAATTCACATTATTTATAACATTATTACCATGTCTGAAATTATAAAACCTATGCTCTAAGAATTCAACATCTCTAGATGTGACAACTTTCGTAGGGTCAGTACAGTCTGCCAATCTGTAACCTAGAGGTATCAGAATATCCCACAAACACATGTGGCGTACATTTTGCATCCAATTTCCTACGTTTAACATCCGGTACCTTCACATACGCCACGCAGCCAAAAACACGAAGGTGACTGAGGTCCACCTTTGACCCAGTCCACACCTCCTCCGGAATCCGACCGCCCAATGCTGCTGTGGGAGACCTGTTTTTGAGATATATGGCAGTCGCCACTCCTTCAGCCCAAAAGCGTCGGTCCAGACCTGAATGCTGAAGCATACACCTTACTTTGTTCATTAAAGTACGATTTAGCCTCTCCGCAACCGAATTTTGCTGCGGACAGTATGGTACTGTAGTTTGGTGCAATATACCCTTACTCTTCATAAAAGTAGAAAGTTGCCTATTAACGAATTCTCCTCCATTGTCAGATCTTAAACACTTAACTGGTAAACCCATCTGTCTTTCAACCATACTTACAAATTCAATGAAACGGTCACATACCTCGGATTTTCTCTTCAACAGGTATCCAAATGACTTTCTTGTACAGCCATCAGTAAATGTGAGTAAATATTTTGCGCCACCCAAGCTGGTCGGTAAGGGGCCGCACACATCAGAATGAATCAGGGCCAATGGCTGGTCAGGAATTTTGCTTGGTCCTGTAGGGAAAGGTTTTGATGGAAGTTTTCCCTCTAAACAAGGAATACATGTATCTGTTTCCTTCTGGTGCTGAAACATAAAGTCATTAGTTGACACCCTATCCCTAATATTATTCAAGTCTTTGTTATTTATGTGCCCCATCCTCAAATGCCATAACTCTGTTGACAATTGCCGGTCAGCGACAGCAGAATTCGTAGTCTCTTGCCTCTGCAAGAACACAGAATTCACCTCATTGCGCAAAGGCTCACATGTTGTTACATTCAACCTGTACATTCCATTGTGACTTAAACCAGATGCTATACATTTACCCTTAAGATCTGCAATGACACATCCTCCGCTGCTGAACGACACATTATAACCATTTTCAATTAGCCTACTCACTGAAATTAAATTGGTGGAAAGTTTCGGTACAAACAAAACATTACTTAGTTTTCTAATATTGCCATTTAAATTCAATAATATGTCCCCAGTACCTATGCACTCGAGCTCCTCATTATTTGCTACCATAATTTTAGAATAATTTTGCTTAAAATTGAGAAAAATATTTTTACTATTAGACATGTGTGCCGTGGCTCCTGAATCGACAAACCACACATCCTTTGGGTGTACCAATAAAGCTGAAGCGGTCAAAGCCTTGTCTTGTGTTTGATTTCTTCTATCACGCTTCATCTTAAAACAATTACTCTTGATATGGCCAGCTTTCTTGCAGTAGTGACATCTTCTTAAGTTGTTCTTCCTTGTCAAAAAAGCAGTATTTTCATCAGTCGATCGACGGGTCTCTTCCTGTAACAGCCGCGCTCTGACTACTTCACTCGTCAGTGTACTGGTCATATTGACTGTTTCCAGGTTAGATACTAAAGGATCATACTCCGATGATAGTCCGCTTAAAAGGATTTCTGCAACTTCCGAATCTTCAATAGCCTTACCAATGTCGGCTAATTGCTGCACTAACATCATGATGGCTTCAATGTAATCTGACATATTGTTGTAATTAGAGTAATCCACCCTATGTAGCTGCCTCAATAATAGAACTCGACGAACCAACCCCGAATCTTCAAATATATCAGAAAGATTTTTCCACGCTTCTTTCGACGTCTTGGCGGTTCTGACATACTGGTACATGCTCGAATTCAAAGCCAGGCAAATGCGAGCGAGGGCACGCTGGTCACGCGCATCTCCCTGCTCTCCTCCTTTTTCCACCAAATCCCATAATCCGTCGTGCATTAATGACATGCGGACAGCGAACTTCCACGCATAATAATTACGCGCGCCTTCCAATCGTTCAACATGTGTACCGAACGTGCTAGTCGGTAACGGCGGCATGGTCGCTTGTACGTTCTCAGTGTGCTCGGGCATATTTTTGTAGGTTATGTATATTTAACTTACTTGGTGCTTTCTGCTGATCTATCTTTCAGCTTTCTTCGGCTTTTGAGCTGGGCCCATAACCTTTTGGTGTACAAGCCTGACACCGAGAGGATGCCGTGGATTCCTCAACCTTCGCAGCAGCTTTGCCAAAGTAATTAAAACAGCAACTTCAAATATGCACCGACGTATATTTCACAGAATATATGCAATACATAGTCTCGTCATTTAGTTAAAATACTGCACACGATGATTATTATAATTATAGATTTAATCTCAGTTAGATTGGTTAAATGCATAAGGTCAGGCGGATGACAGAGCAAGCAAGAGACAATACAGAACAGAGCATGGCATAGACCATAAAAATAAAGATAACACAAATAAGGCTGCCATACACTAACCAATAAGTTATCAAGGCATAGATTACTCAGACTTGGTCTAATATCGTCCTCATTTTATAAGATCATTATGTTACGATACATGCCAAAATACAATAAAACATTCGAATTACTCAAGGTAACTGGTTACTAACCTTTGAAGGGTCAATTCAGGTTGATTAACGTTTTTTTTAACACTACACTGTCTGACGCAGCACTAGGGCATGATTGACCTATTAAAGACAAAGCCCTGCACACCATGATAACTCGTTTCTTAAAGTAATCCTCACAAAAACAGCAAATATATTCGGAGGCGGCTACCGTTTGACAGCACATCTACCACGAAACTTGGCACGGAACATGGTGGCACCTGCCACGCTGTCGTAAACTCGTGACGTCACTTAAAGAGTGCTGCCAAATTTAGTAACCAACTAATACTATTTGTCTCTCCTATTCATATGCAGCTGTCAGTAAGTTAAAAAGAGATAAAATGCAGTTTGACATGTATGTGTCGATATGGCAGATATTTGTATAAGTCACGCTTCATATAGAAGAATATAGCGCCTCCACTTTACTATCTCAATGGGTGCAATAGGGTTTGTTTATGGGTATAAGCTTCCTGGGCCATATTTTATAAAGCTACAATTTACAATTTACAAGCGGAAGTCTCATTCTATCACTTTTTGTTAGAAAGAGACTTCCGCTTGTAAATTATAACCTGGGCAGTGTTTTATAAAGCTACAAGTTACAATTTACAAGCGGAAGTCTCTTTCTAACAAAAGGTGAAAGAACGAGACTTCCGCTTGTAAATTGTAACTTGTAGTTTTATAAAACACGGCCCTGTATAGCTTTATAAAACACGACCTTGGTGTTCATGCATGGTTCGAAATTGGATGGCAGGATACAAATAGTGTTAAAAAAATTATAAAAATACGTAATAACGAAAATTTACACACAGAGTCATGTCAAAAATTATCTGAATTTTCTGTATCCAATTACACATGAGGGTCCAGGATACAAAGAGGATGCAATCAGTCACCAAATTATACAGTTTTTGTATCCAATTATACAATCTGGCAGCCCTATGTGTGTACGCTTTACTTAATTATATCACTCGCACTCATCTCGCACTCGTCAAGTTCATCTAATCTGTGGTCAAGTTCACAAGTTGTGTTTTGGCAAAAATGAGCTCGTAATACGGGTACCGGTTGCCAAATGGGGAACATAGTTTCCCCGATAAGAAGAAGAAGAAGGTTGTGTTGTCTTGTCTGTCATTGTCATAAGTTGTTACAAGGAGCGGAGTAATTGACAACATTTCATATTTTTCACACCTGGAAATTAATATAGGTATCGAAAGGGCTTCGCCTCTTGAACACACCACTATGTTTATAAAATTTTGATATTACTTATTTTATTAAATACAGGAGAATAAAACAAAATTACCAATTCTACCAAAACTACGCAAGAATGGGTGTAATACCTTTGCCTTTTTCATACAAACTACGAGCACAACAATAATTTGACATGACACATATTATGTTTGACAATGACAGATTTGACATCTTGGGTTTTGCTTTTTTTGATCGTGACGAGACAAAGACAATTGATCCATCCTAGCGTAGTTTCGGAATTACGTCCTTTAGGAATAAGTATCTTTTAATAAATTAATAATAGCTTAGGCCCCGCCTCACTACCGGCGGCAGTCCAGGTTAGGTTTTTATAAAGTTTTTATATTTTGTATTAATATTGTTTTATTGCTTTTTATATGAATATTGTAAAAACCTACCCTAAGACGTTAAAATAAATATACGGCATAATTAATTACAAATCCTAATGAAAATTTAAAATCGTAGGTTTGCTCCTCTTTCAAGTAGATTGCAGACAATTAATCAAATTATAGTCTCAAAAATACGAAATGTTGTCAATTTGGCGGGAAACCGACGAGAGTGGATCGTGTCGTTAATTGAATTTTAGTTTCTGTGCTTAATGTTGTTTGGTGGATAATAAAGATAGTGTGTTATACAACAAATTAACGTGACAGTGCCCAGCAAATGAAGAATTCTAGTGAAAACGCGTATTACCTCTGCTTGTGACTCCCAAGTATCCGCCGGCTGCTGCTCACCGTAGCTCGCCGTAAAGTACACTATCGCTTTACGGAAGGCATGAGCAGCTGACAGGATGTGACTAAGACAGACTGACAACTCTGACGGTGACAGGACTTTAATATACAGAAATTTACAAAACACATCAGACGTGACGAGTGACGTACAATTTCGTGGTCATTTGGAGGGAAAAGCTAAATTAGCTTCTAAGAAGCTTGGGGTACTAAATAGATCCAGACAGTATTTTACATCGGAGCTCCTTCTTCAACTGTATAAGGCTCAGGTGCGGCCAAACTTAGAGTACTGCTCTCGTCTTTGGGCTGGAGCGCCCCAATGCCTTCTCCTTCCTTTTGACCGTATCCAACGTCGTGCAGTCCGACTTGTGTGGATCCCCTATCCCTGCGAAGAGATGTGGGGTCTTTCTGTGTGCTCTACAGACTCTACCACGGGGAGTGCTCCGAGGAGTTATTCAATTTAATACCGGCTACTGGCTTCCACTATCGCACCTCGCGCCGTAAATCCGAGTTCCATCGTCACCACCTTGATGAGGGGCGGTCTACTACGGTACGTTTCCGTCGGAACTTTTTGCCACGTACAGTGAAATTGTGGAATCAACTCCTGTCAGCGGTATTCCCAACTAACTATGACATTGGGGCCTTCAAGAAAAGAGTGTATTGTTCCCTTAAAGGCCGGCAACGGACTAGTGACTCTCTTGGGGTTGCTGGTTCTCATGGGTGGCGGTGATCGCTTAACATCAGGTGACCCGTTTGCTTGGTTGCCTCCCTCTATCAATAAAAAAAAAACGTGGCTGTATGGACTAAGCTCCTTTGCCTATCCCTTATGGGATGAATTAAAAAAAAAGTATGTGACGTTTTGACGTATTTGACCATAGAGTAATATAATATACGGGGAATAGAGCGCCCTCTTAGCGGAAAAAAATGTCACCCTCAACCAGCCTCTACAGCAATGCCATCTTTTATCTGTGATAGTTGACAGAACAGATTTCATAACACACACACACACACACACGCGCGCGTAAGCTCGGGCACACACTCGCGCGCACACACACATGCACGCGCGCGCACACACACGAATTATGTGTACACATTCTTATTAGATTAGACATTATGAAAAATTCAAACTCAGAATTCAAAATCGTTTATTTCGTAAATTATACATTCGCAACAACTAACAATAGCACAAATTACAAGCATCTCAAATAACTAAAACAACACAGAAAGATTGTAACTAAAGCGTCCGAATTTTCGCCACAACGTCCAATACACACGAACTGACACTGATAAAACGGAGGAGCTGAAAATCGACTCTACGTATTTAATAGTCGACAATTAACGAAATAACAGTTCAACACTGCGCATTTTCTAAAAAACAGAAAGCCGCTGGGCGCTGCATCAGCTGCATGCTGTATGACGTTTACTTGAGTCCGAAAATTTTGAAGGGATGTAGTAGGTGTACCAAAAACCGTTTTTTTTTTCTTCTTTGCATGATGATAAATTTTGCAATTTTTTTAACAGAAGTACAAGCAATAATTTGTGACTGAAAATTACAAGCCTTCGGTACGATATTTTTTCATAAAATTTGCAATATATAATGAAAAAAAATTAACCGTATTTTTTTTAAGCCAACAGCAATGATTAACACACTAACTACTAAAAATTAGCCTTACACAGGTAAGAGATGGCGCAGCTAAAAACTTCAACTGTCAAATACAGGTAACTTTCCTCCCCCTGTATTTGACGTAACTGAGAGAAAAATAATTTCGCGTTACTATAATTATTTGTGTAGTGTCTATCTAGATACTGTCTATTCCGATGGCATAACGCAGAGTTAGTTTTAGTGGATCTATTAAATTTCTTCAAAGCCGTGTGATTTAAAGCTTTAGCCGGCATAGCTTAACCTAACACAGGAAGAGCATAGCCACACGCCACGGCATAGCATGCTACCCCTAAATTTTGCGGATACAATACAACATAACACCGTCGAGTTCTTCACCAAGTTGGCCCAGTCAGTGTATCGTCTTAATTTTCGTCAGTAAACAAGCTTTGTCATGAACAATAGAAGTAACGGCGGACAAGAAGAAGAGCTGAGAGATCAGGACAGCTCAGGTATTTTCCCAGAATTTTTCGTCGGTATTTGTGACTGTTTCCTAATTTGAGTGCAATTTTAAGATTGAATTTGTTATTGCTGATGGTTAACAAATATTATTATTACACACCACACATCATTTTGTTTGTTACCTTTGTCTAGTTGGTTTTAACAGTTGTCAGTTAAATTTAATTTACCATTATATCATCAAACATATATCAAATGATCATCACCAATATATCAAATGCTTAACAATTATGTTGCAGATGAGGAAAACCGTATCATTCCTGAGATCCGAGTCCTGTCGCGACTGTCAGGGCTTCCCGTTCGATCCCGTGTCAGTGTTGCTAATGCACCTGGCGTAAGTGGTAATAAAAGATTGTTTGTCTACATAGAAATAAGTTTATTGAATGTTTATATTATTCGGTTTACCTAACTAAAAAATGTGAGCTGTATTTTGTCACAATGAATACAATTTTTTATTGGAATCTTTAGACCTGCTTTGTATGTTTTTTTTATACAGTATTAACATTAGTTTGTTCAATATGAATCAAATGTATCTGAAATGAATCTAATGTATATGATGAATGAGAAATGTGGGTGTGGTTGGGAATGATGAAGCAGATAGGTTGGCTAATATAGCAATGTATAGTAGTGAGGAAGTGTTGTGTAGGCCTTATTGTTCAGAATTGATGACAGAAGCTAGAAAGAAAATTTGTAATAGTTGGCAAAATAAGTTTAATGCAGCTTCCATAACAAAGGGTATATGGTACAATACTATTCAAAATAAAATATTTTGGATACCCTGGTTTGATCGGTCCAGTCTCCCCAGGGATCTTCTAGTGATTGCTTTTCGCGTTCGGTCTGGTCACATTCCATTAAATTTTTTTTTTGCATATGATGAGGGTTGTACAGTCCCCGAAATGCATAACTTGTGGGGTGACAGAAGATTTAGTACATTTTTTGGTGGAGTGTGTCCAGAACGAAAGCATCAGACGCAGATATTTGGGGTGCTTGGACCTGAGTAATGGAGAGATTAATGTTGTGTTGTCCAACCCTTTGTCTGGAGACACTGTCCAAATTTACAAATTTGTAGAGAGCTCCTTCATTGCTAGGGAAACCAGCAGTGGAGGCAATGCTCCGTAAACTATTAATACCCAGAGTCTCCCCATGAGGCTGCCATGGTCACACCAGGTGTACCAAAGCCTCAATAAAATATGAGATAAAAAAAAAATTATCTGCATCTGCTACATTGCAACTCATTCTCAAATACATAACCTTGTACAGTTTTATCTTAAATTTGGTGCTGCAATGTAGCACCAAAAGTGGCAGTAATGTGATTTGATCTATGATAAAGTTTTACTGTGGTTTGGTAGACTTGTGCACTTTGTGCAGTCTTGTGAGAAGGTATCCAGGTCCAGGCTCGTGGTACAGTTGGCCGTTAGTTAGCAGTTAGTTATCACACGATTTAAGTGTATATTTCGCAGGCATCCCGCCGCCAGCGCCGCCGCCTTCGTCGGTGGCGTCACCCGCGCGCCGCCCAAACCGGCTCGAGCGCGATCGTTTCTTCTGGACACTCATGGGAAACTCCTCCAGGACCCACCCTCGGTAAATTTTAGAGCACTCATTGTTTTTATTTGTCTTAACAATAATGTAATCTATTAATATTTTTAACCGACTTCAAAAAGGAGGAGGTTCTACATTCCACTGTTTTTTTCTCGTCTATCCCATAATGTAGGGTAACGTTGGATAGGTCTCTTAAAAATATTGGGGTGCTCGGAGATTATTTTTCGATTGAGTTGTTCGTTTACGTAATATTTAGCTTTGATGTGCTCATTTTTATTGGAGTCATGTGTGTCCCCCCTCTAAAAGAGAAACTGTTGTATTTGGATATGTGAAAAAAATCACAGCAGTAGGGCATATAGTGAATTTAAAAGGAAAGCTATCAGAGATAAGTAGGCTTGACAGGTTTGCGAGTAATAGTTGACCAACTTATTATGTTTGTCTATGTCAGTAACCGATATAAAATTACTGTGATGAACCACGTTAAAATTAGGTATCTATCCTGGACGTGTCCGACACGCTCTTGGCCGGTTTTTGTTGATTACCGTCGTGTACACCTATTTATGTATATAAAAATATTATTTCGTGATTTTAAGTTGAGTATGTTTTTTTAAAGTCGTTTTCATTATTTTTGAATTACTTTTTTACCACACATTTTTGCTATCAAGTTCCATCATTTGATTACTTTTTAACCCCTGACGCAAAACGCGGTTTTGTTTAATAGAAAGCTAATTTAAATGCGATGATTCTTAGCTAAGTATCAGTAAATTAGGTTCAGCTGTTGTTGAAATATGGGAGTTTGCAGGATTTTAAGTTTGTAATCTTTTTGTACAGTTGCAGGAGCGGAGCTGGGCCATCTCGCGGCGCGCGGCCCTCGCAGGTCGCGGACCTCATTATGGCATCCAACAATCGCTTCTTTCAACCCTCGCGATGCCCGTCCTTTGGTAGGTCAATAATCCATTATGTGTACTTGGCACGTGAGAAAATCGAGTGTATCGGTTCCCCGTATCCTCGTAGCCGCTAATATTACTCGCATGATTTTTTTACCAGTGTCAGTGTCACGTGTGGCATTAGTACAGGGGGTTTTATTCCCGGGCTATGCTGTTCTTTGGTTTTCTATATGACCGAGCGAAGCGTCTCCGTTTCAGCTGCGACAAAAATTCTTTCGTATGTCCGTCCGGCGTCCGTCCGGCGGCTGTTCTCCTCTACGGGTCTGATAGAAGGTTCGATAATTAGATAGTTTTTTTTTGGCGATGCAGTCGTTGCAAATAGAACAAAAATTATTTGATGTTAAATGTAATTAAAAAAAATTAGGCTTAGAAATTAGTTTTTTTTTTATTTTTTTTTATTTTTGGTCACAGCTATGAACACACCAAGCACCTCGAGTATCGCGACGTCGCTTCGAAACGTCATAAGGAACCGCGAGGAAAACAACAGGATTGCCAATAGGATGGGTACGTTCAGGTTCACTTCGTCCACATTCCCATTTCGTCAACTTCCTAACTCGTCAACAATCCCATTTCGTCCACATTCAATTCCCATTTCGTCAACAATCCGATTTCGTCTGCATTTCCATTTCGTTTACATTCCCAGTTCGTCAACATTCCCAAGTCGTCAACATTACCAATTCGTCAACATTCCCAGTTCGTCAACATTGCCATTTCGTCAACATTGCCATTTCGTCAACATTCCCAATTCGTCAACATTCCCATTTCGTCAACATTCCCAATTCGTCAACATTCCCAATTCGTCCACATTTCCAACAATTCCGGCTTCTGAACCCATCTTAGAGCACTTATGTGTGTAGATAAACTACTGTAAAGTTGTAGTACCGTACTAAGGTTAAGGCATCAACCAATCGACGAATTGGGAATGTTGACGAAATGGGAATATTGACGAATTAAGAATGTTGACGAACTGGGAATGTAGACGACTTGGGAATGTGGACGAATCGGGAATGCAGACGAAATGCAATTGATGACGAGCTGGGAAGTTGACGAAATGGGATTGTTGACGAGCTGGGAAGTTGACGAAATGGAAATGTGGACGAGATGAGAAAGTTGACGAAATGGGATTGTTGACGAGTCGGGAAGTTGACGAAATGGGAATGTGGACGAAGTGAACCTGAACGGATGGGTATACTGAGGCCAAGAATCCTACTAATATAATAGTGTAAATGGGAAATGTTTGTTACTCAATCACATAAACACACCTGGATGGATTTGGATCAAGTTTGGATTGGAGATAGTTTATACCCTAGATTAAAACGTATCCTATCTATCCCTATCTATCTTTTGCTATCTTTCGCTTTTGCTTTGGCTATCTTTTATCCCGGGAAATTGCATAGATCCCGCGGGACAGTGACAACCCAGTTCGACGCAGACGGAGACGCGGACAACAGCAGCGGGAGCTTGTCCAACTAATACTAGTTCAAATGTGGATGAAGGATACTTTTGTGCCGACCGTTTGAAAAAAAAACCAGACAAGTGCGAGTCGGACTAGCGCACGAGGGTTCCGTTTTCCGTACAAAGGTTTCAAAGCTTTTCCCGAGTGTTTTAAAATGTCCAGTGTTAGCGGAGTCCTGCTTCTAAGCAAAATGTAAGCAGTGTGGGATCATCTTATATTGGTCTGTGATATCTACAAACATAAAAATTTAAGATTTTGAGAATTTTCTGAGTTGTGTGTTTTCTGAGTTTTCTGGGTTGTGCTATAAGAGCTCCCTTCATACCAAATTTCAAGTTTCTAGTACAACTGGAAGTACCCTTTAGGTTTTCAGGGTACGGCAATTTGTATGGAAGCAACCTTTTTAATGACTGTATCTTATGATTGCGTTGACTTAGAAGTTTGATTTTTTCACAGCTTTAAGGGACTGCAGGCTTGAGTATTTGATATTAATTACAGCTTACTACCTCCACGCGTTCCAGAGAAAAATGGTCTTGTAAAATTCTTACCTAAACGTGGAGTTGGCCGTCCTGATCGTACTTCATATTTGTACTAGGCCATAAAACTCATGGCTTTAGAGGATTATTTTATGTTTTTAGGGTTCCGTACCTCAAAAGGAAAAAACGGAACCCTTATAGGACCTCTTTGTTGTCCGTCTGTCTGTCCGTCAAGACCCTTTTTCTCTGGAACGCGTGGAGGTAGCATGCTGAAATTAATATCAAATACTCAAGCGTGCGGTCCCTTGAAGCTGTGAAAAAATTAAACTTCTAAGTCAACGCAATCAAAAGATACAGTCATTAAAAAGGCTACATCCAGTCTCCATCAGTTTTTTGTTAATAAAAGTTTTTTTCATCTACACCGCCACCATAGTTTCACAGTATATATATATAAGCTAAAGCAACACAGATACTAAGTACAAACGTTCGAAATAACACACGCACACAGACGCACGTCTTTACAAGGCTAATAAGCGGAAATCGCAGTGCTGTCAGTCGCGGGTGCCGCGTCGAGACGAGTGGCCACTCTTTTGTGTTTAAAACCTACTAGTTATTAGATAGGTGGTATAATTTAATGATTAATAATGGTAATAGCATAGTGACATAACTTATTTACTTTTTATTAATTTAATTAGAATTGTAATCAGTGGAATAAATAAAAATTCAATCTAAGATTGCGGATTGGGATTGGGTTTGTAATTTTTGTTAATAAAATGATCATAAGGGTGGCGATTTCGCGTAATTTGGCAGCGGTGAGTTCGAATTTGACATTATTTTTTGGATCCAAGATGGCGGATGACAGTTTGGCATTTTTGTCACTAAAATGGCTATGGGTGTCGATTTCATGTAATTTGGCAGCGGTGAGCTCGAATTTGACATTATTTTTTTGATCCAATATGGCGGATTTTTTGGTATGAACATTTTTTGGTTTGGCATTTTTAATAACTAAC
The DNA here is from genome assembly GCA_963691665.1 of Clepsis dumicolana. Taxonomy (NCBI): domain Eukaryota; kingdom Metazoa; phylum Arthropoda; class Insecta; order Lepidoptera; family Tortricidae; genus Clepsis; species Clepsis dumicolana. Next base: position 7,669,774 of record OY829510.1, on the reverse strand, counting down.
AAAGTTTTCTTATAATTTTGAAGATTATTTAATTACACAATTTTGTTTGTAAACTAGTCAATTCATTCGATTATAAAACCCAAATAAACGCTTTAGTAAATAATAAATAGAAACCCATTCATTTTATAATAATTAAGAGGGACAACCCTAATGCTCTAATGAAAACTAGCTAGTTATCTCAAAAAAGGCTTAAATAGCTGAGATACAGAGCTAAGTACACAAAAACTTTTTCAATTTTACAAAAAAAAAAGAGGACAACCCTAACGCTCAATTGGCGCTTACGTTTCATCTCAACAAAAAGCCCTGGTTTCTGTACTGCTTTAGCTTCTACAGGGTGTTTGGTATAACGATGTAGGAACTTTAGGAGGTGATACAGGGGACTATTAGGAATAGTTCGAAGGCTATATGCCTTAGTCCAATATGTGATAGTTTTTTTTTATCGAGTTTTTCTGATTTTTTTACTTGGTACCAAAAGTTAACATAAAAAAATATTTTTTTAACAAACTGTGCAAACAATAAAATTTATTTCTTAATAATTAACACCGCAATTGATTGATTAACCAATCACAAAAAAATCAGCCCCCCACTGGCTACACATTTTTTTTTATTATCCATTTTGTAGGTCACTATAAGTGGTTTCCGCCAAAAAAATAAACTTTATCGGGCTGTGAAAAAAAAACTTCTTAAGATATTAATCTTCCAATTAGTTTAAAAACATGCTTGATATGTTTACTGTAATTTAAAGGTTAATTTTTGACAGAAAACATTAATTGTGTCTAACAAAATGTGATTTAAAATTGTATTTAGTGGCGTAAGTGGGAGAATGGTATTTATTTATCGATTAATCATTTAATTGCAAAATTTGCAAAGTTAATTTAAAATAAAGTGCGTGCAATAGTGTCTTTATTTGCTTTTTTATTTAGAGAACATAAATTGTAAAAAATAAATGATTTGATCTAAGAATAAACTTGCATAATTCTCTACTTCGTACGGGGAGCTTTTTTGTTCGGTCGTGGGGTTCAACATGTTGACCAGTGATTTTTTTTTTATTTGTTGCAGTTATGTTGTAATTTTTATTTTCAGTTACAGTAATCATATCAAGCATGTTTTTAAACTAATTGGAAGATTAATATTTCGGAAGTTTTTTTCACAGCCCGATAAAGTTTTTTTTTTTGGCGGAAACCACTCATGGTGACCTACTAAATCGATAATAAAAAAAAACGTGTAGCCAGTGGCGGGCTGATTTTTTTGTGATTGGTTAATCAATTAATTGCGGTGTTAATTGTAAAAAAATAAATTTAATTGTTTGCACAGTTTGTACAAAAAATATTTTTTTATGTCAACTTTTGGTACCAAGTAAAAACTCAGAAAAACTCGATTAAAAAAAAAAACTATCATATATTGGACTAAGGCATATAGGCTTCAAACTGTTCCTAATAGTCCCCTGTATCACCTCCTAAAGTTCCTATATCCTGTATATATACTGTGATAGTATTGTTTTGCTTTAGTTCACTAATTTAACAATGTATCTGTTTTATGAATTACTATTGATTTCGTTCACGTTTATGCGTGACTACGTGGAAAAAATACAGTACATACCTACTTGTATTTTACGCACAGCCTTTGACCTTTTCAAACCTACAATCTATTGCTTCACTCATGTCCTCATATTTTGCACACTCGCTACCTCTACCTTTCAGCACCTACTCATGCTCATGTTCCCAACATTGGTGAGATTTGAGATTGGTTTATTTTGTACTGTGTTTGCAATATGTCTTTGTCACCGCAGCGTCGGGCGGCCGTCCGTTGATGCTGCTGCGGACTTCCAGGCCCGAGCGTTCGGCTGACGGCCCGGAGAGAACTAACACCTCTACTCAGTCGGAAGAAGGTAGGGCTCTCACTATCAATATCTAATACATAGTACCGTATATGAGTTAGAAAACTACACAAATATCTGGCGCTCACCTTATTTATTACCTTCCTGTCCTGTATCTAACCTTCAGGCCCTTACTTTGAGATGGTTTCTAAACAAGCCGGGCGTAGCTCAAAGGGGGCCCTGCATCACTGATACGGCGGCAGGTACACCCCTGCCTAAGACTACGGAGTAGGTAGTCATTTCGGATCTGGATACGGATCTTCTTTCTATACGGCGCTACAACCCGGCTCTTGGCCACCTCGATGATGTTCCTCTACGTCTCTCTGTCTCGGGCCTCTCTTTCTACAAATACGGATATAGGATTATGGTACCTATAATTCCGGTTTCAGATGCAGTTACGGATATGAAAATGTTTCGGATTGTTATCGGGTAGTTTCGGTTCCGAATATTGGATTTTATGAGCAATTGTACGTTTTATTTTAAATATAAACTAATGTTTGTACAGACATGGAGGTGCGGGCAGGTTCGCCGAGTGCGGCCGACGATTACGTGGAAACGGTTATCGAAGGTAATTTTGAGATTTACGATGCAAAAGTTGTCAGAGCTGCTTGTAACGGAGAGGTGGTAATATAAAGCCGAAGTAGTATTTTGTGAGATCTGCCATGAGGGAGTTGTTTTGGACATTAATACAGTAACCCTGAAAATGACATGCACTTTGACGTACATCTTGATTTCGAATATTCCACACAATTATATTAGATCATATTGTAGTATCCATATCGATGATACGAGGGGCGGCTGAAAAGTAATCTACCTAACAATGAAACAAAAGATTGTCGTCGCAAATTTTTTTTTATTATTCTATATAGTCCCCTGCTAGTAAAATGCACTTATAAAATTTTTCAAATATTGAATTTAAACCATTAAAAAAAAAATCTTTCGGTTTGTCGTCAAAAAAGTCAGTAACCGCAGCCTTCATTTCGTCATCGGTCATAAACCTTCGTCCCCTGAGGTCTTTCTTGAGAAGTCTAAACAGAAAATAGTCACAGGGGGCTAAATCTGGACTATAAGGGGGATGGTCAATGGTTTCGAAGTCATTGTCTTTAATTGCTAGCTTCGTTGTGCGGGCGGTATGCACTGGTGCGTTATCGTGCAAAATCAGAATTCCTTTGCTTAGTTTACCTCGCCGTTTTTCTTTTATTGTCTCTCTTAGTTGATATAGTAAGTTTGAGTAATAATCAGCATTGATTGTAGTTTTCTTCGGTAAGTAATCTATGAGCAAAATCCCTTCTGTGTCCCAAAAGATTGTAGCCTTAAGTTTACCTGCCGATGGACAGACCTTGAATTTCCGAGGCGGCTTCTCATCCTTAAATTTCCACTGTAACGACTCTTGCTTACTTTCCGGGTCCCATTGTCGAATCCAAGTCTCATCACATGTTACAATTCTAGAAATTATTTCTTCCTCTTTCCCTCGACTCATGTCCAAAAACTCTTCGCAACATTTGACACGCCTCTCCATGTCAAATGCAGTCAACATTCTGGGGACCCAACGTGCACTAACCTTGGACATGTTCAAATGCTCATGAATTATTTCATTGACTCGCTCTTTACTGACGCCCACATCTCTAGCTATCTCCCACTGCTTCACTCGTCGGTCCTCTAATATAATTTTTTTTCACCCTGGCTACATTTTCATCGGTGACGGCCGAAACTGGTCTTCCGCTACGAGGATCATCTTCCAGGCTCTCACGACCTAACTTAAACTGCTTTGACCAAAACTTTATAACAAATTCGGAAGAACACGAACTGCCAAACACACGTAACATACGCTGTCTGATCTCGGAAGGCGTATTCCCTTCTTTAGTCAAAAACTTAATCACCGCACGCTACTCGATTTTATCCATTTTCACTTTTTCTACCGACATGTTTGAAACAATTGTAGGAGACAAATAAACGTGATGCAATTTTGAAAATAGAATAACAAACGAATATAAATCCATACCAGCCAGCATTATTTTTGTATATGTTTCTGACCAAGGAGATTACTTATCAGCCGCCCCTCGTAGCGAGCATCAGCGCCTTGTCCCTAGTTGCCACTTTCATTTTGTCATCATCAGCATTTAGTCAAGTATTTTCGGATCCTGGACACATTAATAATTTTTCACACTAGACTGATGGGGCATTTTGGGTAAACGATTAAAGAATATTTCCGTTTAAATTAATGTACCTATGCATGACGTTGTGATCAAAACGGCGCACTGTCATTTGCAATGGTAGTCGCAAAATAAAACCAGTCTCATAAGTTATTAAATTAGTTTGATAGAAATGCCGCAACATGGCCGCACCTCACAAAATGGTCAGGGTTTACATAGTAAGTACCCTTACTTTAGTTTAGATAAAATAGTTTTGCCTTATTTCTGGTTTCACTAAAAAGCCATTCGTTAAAATGATCGCTGCTTAAGGTTAACATCATTAACTAATTGCGAAAGCGATTAAGCAAAACTAAGCGTCAAACCGGATGACTAGAGAATGCTTCCGTGTGGTCTCACATTGTATTTTGCTACAAAAATGTTAGCACTAGTCTTTGTAACGCATTTTCTTGCAGTGGAGGAACCACTAACCTATGATGGCTCGACGCCTGCGGAAGAGCCGATCAACATGAGTACCGGGGGCATATCGCTAGAGGAAGAGATTGTGGAGATCGACACGGAGCCCGAGGCGCCTGCCGCGCCGCCCGCCGACCCGGCCGCTGCTACCGAGGTAACTCCCGCGCGCCCCGAATCATCACAGTCATCATCAACAACACTGCTGGACGCGGACTCCATACCCCGATTACTTTTAGCTGATGCGAATAGATTGGCACGCACACGTCATGTCGTGTATTGACAGCGTTAAACGTCAAAATGACGTTTCGCATTTGTACGGACAGCAGTGAAGAACCAGAAAATATACCGTCGCCGTAATTGTAACTGCTTGTTGCCGTCATCTCTGGTTATTTAGCATCTTTGGTACTTATCTCTCAGCTTTTCGTTTAACCTTTTCCTCTTCTATTTCCTCTATCTTCACACCTCATTCCAATCTTATTCGTTTAGTAATTTTCATATCAATAGCTCTCACTGTTTGTGTATAAATACAATCTTGTCCTCATCAACCTCAATTACAACCACTGTACAGTGTTTACCTAAATGTCTCACTACGACAGATTTTAATGTCACTTCATTCTTAGTGTCTGTAATTTCAGTTTCAATTCTGTTTACCGTAATAATGTCCAATAAATATAGTATCTACATTCGAATTCCCAACCAAGCGCAGTCTATACTTAGAAAAAATATTGGATCATTGGTTGGAAGTCAGGAGATGGACGCTTCATTTCGCCAAGAAACCTCCGCCACTGTAAGCCCATATTAGTCTTGCCGGATTCCAGCTCAACCAATCATTGCTCCTGCAATTTTACAATCTCCTTACTCAAAGTATACCCTCGCACACACAGGTTCACCCTCTTTAACTGGACATGTCCAAACCTCTAACCTTAAGCTATAAGTATTAAATAAAAACCTCTAACCTTCTTTATCTATGAATGTTGTTGTTTCTCTGCTTACAAAGGGACAGGATTGGATCCGTAGAAGGTAGTAAAATAAGAAACAAAACTTGTTTATTTTTTCAGGAAACTCCAGGCTCTTCTTCAGAAGAACCGAACGGACAGGCGCGCGGCGCAAAGAGAAAAAGAGAAGGTACCTTTTTATCTGAAATTCTTTGAACTGTATTAAACTAGTGGTATGGTTGTGTTTTTATTTAATTCTTCCTCTTAGTTACAGGTGATACACATGACTCTGTGTCCTCCCTAAACCAAGTAAGTATTATGCAAATTACTCTTTCATCGTAAAGATTATGTACACTGAAATAATCCAGCGATGCGTGTCTAAAGCCGAGTTGCACCAACCTAGGTTAACCTCTAACCCGACTTCAATGTAACGTCAGACGATATAATTACGTCAAGTTAACCCCGGGTTACTGTCTGACCCCGGTCGGTGCAAGTCGGCCTAAGGAGGTTATAGTATTTCTTGAAGATTTCTAGCAGGTTTGAGTACTATGTGTAATTGGCCTGTTATAGCACAGTTTGACCAAGATTTATTATTATTATGTATGATGCACAGACAGCTTAATAGCTGATGCGTTGAATATCGTTGTCCACTCGTGTGATTGTTTTTAAAATACTTCCTCGGGCAAACTGTTCCACACTTTCACTGCGCGGTTGGCCAGGAAATGGTATCTGGGGTTGCTAGTACCAGCTAGTACTTAAAGTGTGTATCAGCTTTAGAATGTCCTCTCACCGATAAAAATCTTTGACCGATAAAATTTCTCGAAACCCCGTTTTGGTCATCCTAAAGGCCACAGCAAGTTTAGCCTGGACCTCACGAGAGCTCCCCCGTGCCCGCAGTGCCTGCTGGGGCTGCTGGAGTGCCCGGTGTGCATGGAGTGGATGGAGCCGCCCATCGCGCAGTGCCGCCGCGGCCACCTGGTGTGCGGCGCGTGCCGCAAGCGCCTCGAGACTTGCCCCGTCTGCCGCACTGCATTCTCCTCCGTGCGCAACCGCGCTATGGAAAATGTGAGTAGACTCATTGACTCGGGCATGTTGTATTATGGTTATCGACGCTTTGGAGTCCCATTTGGTAAATACATATCGTGGAACAATTGACACAAATTCTCCTACTTCCAAATTAAACAGAGCTTGTGTTATGCGTACTAGACAACGGATGAACATACTTGTATAAATAAATACAAACATGAATACATACATATTAAAACATCCAAGACTAGAGAGCGAACATTCTTCGTATGCATCGTACAGATATCTGTCCCGAACGGGGGTCGAACCAGGGACCTCAAGCTTCGTAGTCAGATGCCATACGGGTCGTCGGTAATGAATTTACTTGTCATGGTTTACTGAAAACTGACCCGCGATTGTCTCCTATCCCACCTGATGGAAATGCTGTTGAGGCCAAAAGTGCAACTCACTAGTTGAGTAACAGTCTATTCACTTTAGCCTTGAAGTATTGAAGTATTCTAGTGGTATTGTAGCGAAACCTAACGCTTCCTCAATTTGTTTCGGATCACATCAACGAAGTTTATAACTCAGACGCATAATTAATCACCATTTATTCTTCGGACTTTGTTCCTCAAGGTGTGTTAAGAATTAAGAGTTAGAGAATTGAGTATTGAGTATCACTCGCTAGTAGGCTAGGCGGTCTCTGATTATTTCTGCCACGACAAAATGCTTCGACTGACTGAGTCATTGCGGGTTAGCGTGGACAGTATCTATGTGTCGGTCGATTCAGGCACGCTTGCGAACAAGAGGCGAACGTCGATCATTACAGATGGCCAGTGCCCCGAGCACGAACATTCGAATCCTACGTAACATAATCGAGTATAGTTAAATTGAAATGTTTTTACATGTCAAAGTGCTTATGACATTGAATTAAGATTGCTTTTTGCCTAACCTGTGGAAAAACTTTTCTCACTAGACCTATAGTACTGTTATCGAAAAATTTTGTATGACGTTTGGAACAGCGCCCCTCGTGAGTATTTTGCACTAAAATTTAATACGAATTCTGTCTATGGCGCTTTTCTAGTCGATTACGTGACGTAGGATTCGAATGTTCGTGCTCGGAGCACTGTATAGGTTCACGGGTATATGACTGAGAGCGTCGTGGGCCAGCTGTACTTGTATGCGCAGGTGGCGGGCATCCTGCGCTACCCGTGCCGCCACGGCTGCGGGCGCGAGGTGCGGCACGCGCGGCGCGCGCGGCACGAGGCGTCGTGCGCGTCGCGCCGCTACGCCTGCCCGCTGCCCGCCTGCGAGGCCGCGCCGCCCATGCCGCGCGCCGCGCTGCCGGCCCACTGCCAGGTACGCTGACGCCAGCATTGTCTATCAGGGAAGAGCCAAGGGAGTGCAAATACCTACTTTACAGTTCGTGAGCATTCCTGCTAATCGGCTGTATCTTCTACGGGGGGAGTGGGCGGGGGAGGGCTGCTAGCATATATCATACACATACCTGTCACGAATTTGACTGGTTTTTTTTTATCGTAGACAAACATACCGAGCTGACGTTTCGTAAACTGTTTTTTTTTTTAATTGTAAAAAAAAAAATTGCATGATTATTTATACATGTCGGACTGAATTCGACTTATATACGTGAGTGATCCGTTTTATTTCACTATTATTGTAAATTACGTTGATTTTCAAATTTGAAACATCGAATTCGATATCGAAAAGTCATTACGACATCGAATTCGATGTCGTAATGACTATTACTTTACTGGAGGTGGTGGTGCTTGGGCTCGCGCTGTCGGCGAGAAGGCGACGGCGTGCTGCAATGCTGGTCATTTTCTACGGTTTCTAAACGCATTATAGAGGACTTATGATATGTGTGTAGATAAACATTCTTATAATACCATATTTCAGTTTTTGGATTAGATATTGCTCTTTTGCATCACTTGAAAGATTATGAAAACAAGTATGTTGTTAATGAAAAAAAAAACGTGGATTATTTTTTTTTAGAGCAATTTAGGTAGGTGCGCCATTATCATTAGACGATGAGGTAAAATTCCAGAGAAATCAGAAACCAAAAATATCTTCTCATCGATTTACAAAACTAACGTAGAATGTATGTGTAGTCAAAAAATAAGGTTCGAAGCTCTGCAGTGACCTGCGGGCCAGCGGGTGTAGTGTAGTGTCGTTGCAGTCGCGGCACCCCGCGCAGTACCGCGCGGGCGCCGAGCAGCGCGTGTCGCTGCGCGTGAACTGCGAGCAGCACCAGCAGTGGGTGGTGGCGGCGCTGGCGCAGCTGTTCCACGTGCGCGTGGACGTGGACGTGCGCACGTGGGGCGTCGTCGTCTACGTCGCTTTCCTCGGCCCGCAGAAGCTCGCCAAGAACTACACTTATGAGGTGAGCCAAGGTTTTATTTAGTTTCACCCGTAGATAGGTATATTATACCTAAATGAGCGCGCAATCGCTAAACGCATCCATTTAGAAAGTGCAAAGAGCACACGAAAATAAAGCAACAATCAGATGGATTCTGGATCTGCTTTCAGTCAGTATCGTTGTTATTTAAATTTTATTGCAGTACTTGTTTAAAACCTTCACATGCCCGGCCCCAAATCACTCCATTATTTTGGGATTGCGATACCAGAAGCCTTTCCATTCTGAGACACCGCCGTCAGGTGCCAGTGTAGTTGATGTGGTGCGCAGGTGAGGGTCGCGGGGCGCCACAACGGCCGCGGGCTCGTGTACAAGCGCGCCGCGCACAGCGACCTGGAGAACGCCGTGCTCAACACGAGCCGCCAGGACTGCTTCCATCTGACGCTCGACCAGGCGCTCAACTTCCTGCGCTACAAGAACGAGCACTCGGAGACGGACAAAACACTCGACTTCACCATCAGCCTCGCCGAATGCGAAGAGGCAGAGGAGTCGCGGGAAATATCTGACTGCGGCAGCCCGAAAGATTAATTTTAACTAGGATAAGCGATTTAAACTGGCATGTTAGAACTCCCGCAGACTACAGACTTTCTGCCAGCCGATAGTATAGTCAGAGGAGAGACAGAATCCGACTAAATATCGCAGGTAGTAAGTCTAGTCTGCTGGGACTCGATTGTTGTTTGTGCCAGACCGCCTATTAAAGTTAACAGAGTAACTTGCTGGGCCATAATTTTTTTTGTCTATTTACTTTCCACTAAAGAAGCCTTGAATGTGATATTGATACTAGCCATTTTTGACATGGAGCATTGGCAGTTTATATGCATGTGTATGTTATAGTTATATGTATGTAGGTATGTCTAATTCTTTGGCACGCTCTACGGCCTAAAGCGTTTGATGAAGTTCAGAAAGAGAGAGAGATTTATTCAGAACATAAATACGACAAACACATACACAACAAAAAAGCAATACATTAAAAAAACTATTATAAGATAAAAGCAGAAAAAATACTTACAAATTGTTTAAAACTAAGAGAAATGTCGAATAGTGTGAATCTCAATGTATGAGGTGTCATTACGTCATTAGATTCGTGTCAGTTGTGAGAGTGACATAGGATATATCGTTTACCGGAATTCCAGTCGAGTGCAGGCGAGGCAAAAAAATAATAATACAAAAACAACAGCTGTAATATGCGTTGGATATTGGTTAGCCTCTGGATGCACTTCTTGTAATATTCAGTTATGGGTAAAGTATTTATAAAGAGCTAGTTTTCTATTTTATCGTGTTTTTTATTTTTTAAATATTTTTCTGTTATTTCTTGTTCTCTTGTTCTTTTATTTCAACATTTGTAGACCTGCCCCCCGACTGCGAAGTGCAAAATTCGAACTTCGTAACGTGCCGTGAGCGAGAACGAGAGTGAGCGGGACGATACGATAGGAACTTCGATTTTCGAATTTCGTAGTATGGAGGCTGCAAGTGTCATACATTCGTTAAAATATCACATTATAATTATGTTGAAAATTAATATTGTAATAAACTGCACGGATTCCTTAAGTTAATACTTAAGTAGAATTACCGGATATTTGAATCTTAGCAGATTTTGTTGGATGTAAGGACCAAATTACGTAAAAAAAATTAGGAACATAAACAGTAACAGTAGCAGAGTAAAGACTTAATAAGAAATAGAAGAGCTGATTATGCGGAGTATGGTAGTTCGTGAGTAACGTTTTTATTTGTGATATAAGATTAAATGAAACCAATAATAACGTACCTAATAATTACGCGTTCAAAAGCAAATCATCTTACTAGCCGCAACAGAAAAAACAACCTTTTTTACCTAAAAAAACAGTAACCGAAATTTGAATGCAATTTAAATTACTGAACTTAATTTAATAAAATTTATAAGGGAGCATCTCGGGAGTGTATCCCTTTTCAGAAATTTTCCAAATCGGTTCGCAATTGATGAAGTTGTCGGTGAATATGATTTTCTTTTTACTGCAACTGGGAAAAGCCCGTTATTGTAGACTATTTTTAAAGAGCGAATAGTGAACTACGGGTATGCGTCATGTTATGACGATACATTTTATTGTTTTAAATTTTAGATCTATATTTGAGTATACATACGTATACGCTATGGCTATACTCAGATATCAGTTTTAAACTTAAAACTTTGCTTAAATAACTGCTTATTTGCGCAGATAATAAACAAATGAGCACAGAATAAAATAGTGATAATTAATGAAGCCAGCGTTAAATATTTGGCATTGTGAGAATTTAACACAATCCAAGTTTGAAAATTGGTTCATTTGCCTGCCGATTAGTTATAAGTTATAAGATTGACTATAATTATCAAATATTCTATCATATTATACTTGTTTAAATTAATGATTAAGTTCACTTGTTTATATTGCAAAATAAATTTTATTTTCTCCTAATAAGTTATAAACTAACTTATATCTCTAATCAATTGTTATTTAAGAAAATAAAACAAGTAAGGTTGGATAAATTGTTTTAATTTTTGTCAATCGCTATTTTCAACAATCTTTTAACGTTTATTTACAATTAAATACACCATGTTACTAATAGTAAGTATTCACATGGATGGATTTTATACAAAGAGATCATTTTTGTCTTACTACTTTGTCTGACTGGCTTTACATTAGTCATGCAACTCAACAGTTTGAACTCGCACGGTCAAAACCAATTCACTTATGGTCATTCTATACCGATTCTTCACTCTTGACGGAACTTGGCGAGGCTGCCACGCCGTTTCGATACGTAACCATTCGTCTCCTACACAGATATATATCTAGTTAGATGGCGCTAGTACCTCGATCTGTATGGGAAACATGGCAACAATCTTTTATGAAAAATGTAGTCCCTCTGACATCCGTTTTCTAAACGTTGTCGTCGTACTGTAAAATGTTCCTATTTCGTTTAAGTTAAAAGGAGACAGCATCATGATTTAGGCAAGTTTCGCAATAGTGAAGGCGGCGGCTCGACCCAATAATTAGATTGAGACCGGGATAAAAACACATTGACATAATAATACCAATAGTACTGACTATCAACCTTAACCACCATACTAAGTAAACTCAAAGTTATTAAAAAAAAAAAAATTTTAGAATATCACATTTCATATCATGAAATCGATATTATTCAATTCACCTCCAAACAAATTGCATGACAGCTACAATAAATTGAACCAATAAAATCAATTATAATTAATAAGGATATATCCATACATGATTGCTGTATTATAAAATTGCGTTCGATCTAAAACATATATATACACGAAGCGATCTTTTTACGGGAAGCACAATATTATTATAGTTATCAGGAACATAAAACATTGCTAACGAAAACGTTTGCTTATTATCCATTCAGAGAAAATGTGAAAAAGATAAAGCTGTACAATGACGACCCTTCCAGTCAGCCAAATGTGTGAATTAGGTACAGTCCGCCTCAGAAGTAGCTGGACAATAGTACACTTGCAGTAATAAAAAATAACAGTTAATCGCGGTCAATACATGTAAATGACAAATTACTAAAAGTCAGAAGGGACTAAATCCTTTTCAATTTAAGGGTTACATCTATGAGCCTGAGCACCAGCCGAGTCGAATCCGTCAAGTAAGTATTAGTTATTTAAGAGAAATACCATATAACCAAGTTTTATCTTTTGCAGGTCCACATTTCAGCGGTTTGACTTTACGATTCCCCTCTAGTAACAGTTCTCCGACGTTCTCAACAATCTTGTAAAGCATATGCTATTTATAAAGCAACAGTAAAGTAGCAGATTATGTGCGGTATTATTATGTGCACGACACATAACGAAAGTTGCAACTTTATGCTGTTTCTTACGATAACACAGCTTTTATTTTTAGCAAATATTCGAGAGCTTTAAAAAAATAGAAATCCCCTTTAAGAGCACAATCGTTGCGTTGTGTGTTTATCTTTAGGTGTGCACTGCTTTGTAAGCAAACATCGTTATCACTGTTGCAAAAACGATGTGACGATAATAACGAATACAAATAAAACCAGCACGAATTATAGGTAGGAGACGAAATGCGAATAGCAAATGCTTTTACATCCGAATTGTTTTTGCATGCGGGATAACGATGTCTGTATAAAATACACGACAAAACATGCCCTTAAAAATTTACTATTTTAATATTGAAGTTTTCTTGCCGAAGTTACCAACATGCTTGGTAAAAAAATTAACAGTCAAGATAGTTTAAGCGTTCAAGCGACTAGCTTTTTGCTGGCGAGCGTCTGCCGCGCGTACTCTGTTCCAACGAGGCCGCGACACACGAGCGAGAATTCCTGCACAGATTCCAGGAGCCGGCGCTTGCTACTCTTCTCTCTGCGAGAAAAAAGTTGATTAAGTATCACAAGCATTTTATGCTTATGACCAGGAGTACGATATAGTAAAAAGCGGTATCGTGTAATGTGAATGTGACCAGAGGCCGCGACCCAGGCCTCTTTCCGCGCCACGCCCTTAAAGAGGCGCTTTCATAACTCTCCGTGGTACGGAACTTGCTTTTAGTCTACCAGGCACCTTCACGAAACCGTGCATTTTTAGCTTCAGAGCACAGTAGCAACAGTAGTGACACTAGTGGGTTCACCTGGCGGCGCCAGCACTCACTTGATGACGGCGGCTATGAACTTGTGCTTGTGCGGGTCGGTGGCGTGCGGCGTGGGGAAGCCGGGCTCGGCCAGCGCGGCGCGCAGCCACGCCGCCAGGTCGCCCAGCTCGGCGCGCCACGCCGCGCGGTTCAGCGCCAGTAGCAGCTCCGCTAGCGGCTCGATCTGGTTCCGCGGCGTCGCTCCTCCTGCAAACAACCTGCCGGTGAATACTCACCGTACACAGTAGCGGTTTAAGTATTATTTTTAACTTTTGCGCCCTGGGCAGTTGCCCGACCGTGCGCTTCCCGGACACCGATATATTATCGCAGACAGCGCTTCTAAAATTTAGTACCCATTACTTACTACATTGTAACTAGTGATTGGAACCGATGGTTCGAAGCTGGTATGCATTAGGCCGTCGAAGAGTGAGTAAATAAGTGGAAAATCAGCATTTTGATACTTAAGGCGGCGTCTGAGAGTCGTCACATGCGGACGCACAGGCTGCTGCGGCATACACAGAGACGGTACCTATGCATCGCAGCGCGGCGGCGGTGAGCAGCGGCGCGTGCGGCTGCAGCGCGGGCGCGCGCACGCCGGCCAGCGCGCCCAGCCACAGGCACGCCGCGCGCGCCGCGCCCGCCTCCCACATGCGGCGCACAGGCTGCTGCGGCATACACAGAGACGGTACCTATGCATCGCAGCGCGGCGGCGGTGAGCAGCGGCGCGTGCGGCTGCAGCGCGGGCGCGCGCACGCCGGCCAGCGCGCCCAGCCACAGGCACGCCGCGCGCGCCGCGCCCGCCTCCCACATGCGGACGCACAGGCTGCCTGCGACACGCACACACTCATTACCGTGGCCAGAATCATCGCCATCAACTTTCGGAAATCGACTTCAACATATCGAATTGGAACTTTTGTTTTAGCGTCCCCCTTGCGCTCATACAGGTACAGTACATTAAAATTTTCTTTCATATTAAAATGTTCAGAGTACTGACTTGTAAAAGTGGCGCAGTCGGAAGGATCGCCTTAAACGTTTAATGTTTGGAGTTCTAAGTATCTCAGTTCCTTGATCAGCTTCAGTGTCAGGGCAGTAGAAGTCGCCAGAGGCTACTAGCTACTAGTGCTATTAAGGGACTACATCACTGAACTTACCTAGTTCGACTAACTCTGTAAGCAAGTCGTCTATCCAGTCGATATACTGCGGCTTTTTCTTAGTAATAGCGTGTAAAACAGCGAACAATGCTTCCGTAAGGTCAGGCGCAGCGGACGGATCGAGGGCAACGACACGCGCACTGCTTTGTATGCAGGCGTGGAATAGCGCCGCAGCGTCCGCCCACTCGCTGCCCAGGACTAGCACTAACTGAAACAAAAGGAGGTGGGCTATTTAAACAAAAACTGCTCATATTATTCAAGCTATAATCTATTCCTCACTCACAGATGCAAGATGTGCGCTAAATTTGGTATTAAAGCATTCCAAATTTGTGTATGGTCGATCGCATTTGGTAGAATGTTACGGGAAAAGCAGGATCCTTGAGCGAAAATTTTTATTTTCCCATTCTCATTTTATTTAGGACGATGTTCACCTAACCGCTAGGGTTAGTGAGTAAATGGGATTAAACACACATTAAGAACCCAACCCCAGCTTTATTTTTCTTTATTTTCTTTGTCTTGATTGTTAACCCTTAAGAAGGCCCCATTTTTCGGAAAATACTACCATCGAATCAATAGCAGCCATGGAATACGTACTTGAAAAAGGACATTTTTGAAGCAGGTCGCATTTTAAATAAACTCAATTGATAATGTGACATACTATTCAGACCCTAAGGTTGAATTTCCAAGTAAGTAAATGTGGTCGTTAAATCGCCTTTGCCTTCTTAAGGGTTAATGTCAACGTACTAGTTTGACGACATCAAGCCCGGCCGCGCAGGGTTTGGTCGCGAACCCGGCCACGGTCAGCTGCCCCACGTCGCCTGCTAGCGGCAGGCAGTCGTCCATCAGAGAGGACACTGTCTGCTTCAGGACAGCGAACATAGGCTGCAAAAAAAACCGTGTCAGTACTTAACTACGAAAAACTTTTTCATGAAAACCTTTTCGTAGTAAAGTTTTCGTGTTAAAGTTTTACGTGATATAGTTTTTCGTGAAAAAGTACTAGCGCCAAAAAAAACATTTCAGTAGATCAAATATCTAACAACTTACGCAGATGAAGTCGTGTGCTACTAGTGTTCGTAGACATATAAAAGCAAATCTTTTAATATGTCTAAGAACACTAGTAGCACACGACTTCATCTACGTAAAATTCAGTTATCCCTATCCCGGCGGGAGCTATGCAATTTTCCGGAAGAGTATTCTTGATTTTTCATCTAAGTTCGTCCAGCCTTTTGAGCGTGAAGAGGTAACAAACAAATCGACTAAGTTCATTTCGCCTTTACAAAATTAGTATGGAATATGAAAGGAAATTGAGGTCGGGGGTCACTGACCTCGACGAGCTGCGGCTGGCGGGCGAAGGCCGGCAGCGCGGGCAGCAGCGCGGCCGCCAGCGACGCGCCCAACGAGGGCGCCGCGCCCAGCGCCGCCAGCAGCGCCGCCGCGCACTCCGCCGCGCCCGCCGCCCGCGCCGGCTCCAACGCCTGCAGACAACCGACACCTACACATCGGTAATCTCCCAGCATTTAAGTAGCACTTAAGGGGAGGCCGCACTACGACGCAGCGGTGCGACGCGACGCGACCCTACCTAGTAATACCGCACTGGCTCGACAGTGCGCAGGAAAATTTGCTTGTCAGTCGTACATCGAGTTCTGACTAAGATGTTAGCAAGATGGGAGAAACTGACGTCGATATTGTAATAGTTTGTTTGCTATTTGAGGAAGAAGAAAGGCTGGAAGCATATGGTGAAACGAAAGATATGGCTTCATAACGCGACAAAAGTTACTTTGTGTGGAATGAAATTGTGCGAGATATAACGCACTACACGGCGCGTTAAATTTTGGATCGCAATGGTGCATTATATATATTTTATACAATTCCATACAAAAATATTTAACTTGCACATCTATACCAAATTCGATTCCATAGCCGTTGAAGAGTCCTGTGGAGAGGACCCTGGCCGCATCAGCGGGATTTCACTACCAGAGTAATGTATTGTCACTGGATTTACATAAGTATGCCAAATTTCATCTCAATATGTTAAGAATATCTGCTTCAAAATAGTGTTCCACCCGAACAAACATACATACATTGCAAGTTAAATAAAAGCTTGTAAAAAACAGCAGGTGACCTGTGCTCTGAGGTCGTCGGCCAGCGTGGCGGCCAGGTCGCGCAGCAGCGGCGCGGCCACGGGCGGGCCGGCGGCCGCCAGCGCCGAGCCCGCCGCGCCCAGCAGCTGGCGCCGCACCCACGCGTCCGCGCGGCCCTCGCCGCTCTGCACAACCAGGCCTGTTAGTGCTGGCGCAAGGCTTCCGAACGACTAGATGGTTTCGTAGATACCATGTTTATTCAGGGAAAATTATGTCATGACATGAAAAGGTGAGCGTGTCCGTGCTAAAGCTATTAGACAACAAGATTTCACTTACCACAAAAGAGAAGTAATGCGCTAGATCATGGTGCTAACTAGGATTGCGTTTAATTGATTTAACAACAAACTCTACGCTACCAAAGATAGGAGGTTTTGAGGAATATGGAATTATTCTGTGGCACTAATCTTGTTGTTTGATGGCAGAGTCTTACTAAGTACTAACATGAGAAGTATATTCTGGACTGCGTAGCTATCAATTATTATTTTAAAAGCGGCTTTTAAGCTGTCGCTTAACTGACTTAACAACCGACTCCCACATGCCACCGAAAACAGGCGCACGTGCCGGGGAAATGAGCCTGTCGAGTTCGGCGTGCGGTACCTGTGCGGCGTGGGCGATGTGCGCGGCCAGCGCGGCGGCCGGCGCGGCGCAGTCGGCGCACAGCTTGCGCAGCGCGAGCGCGGCGGCGGGCGCGGCGCGCGGCAGGGCGGCCCCCGCGGCGCGCACGCACTCGCGGCCCAGCACGGCGCCGCGCGCGCCCTCCAGCGACGACACCCACGCCGCGTAGCTGCCTGCCGAGACACCAGGGGGTGACGACGAGACTAATGCCACGTCTGCACTTCGAATATCGGCTCTCTAAGCATGCGGCAGTCGTCTCCGTTGCACTCGGCTGTAATGCGAGGCCATGTTCGAACTGATATTTGCCGAAGGACAAGGAATAAAACATGCTATTCTATTGAATGTAGTAAATAACCAGCCACCATGGCTTCTGTGAGCTACCCAAGCAATCGAGCGCGGTGTTGAGCATCCTCTTGTCGGTGGCCGTGTCGGCGACGTGCACGGCGCGCGTCAGCATGCCGGCGAGCCCGGCGGGCGCGCGGCGGTGCGGCGCGGACTCCGCCAGCGCCAGGAACACGTGCAGCGCCGCCTCGCGCCGCGCCGCGCTGTCGGCCGCCGCGAACGCCGCCTCCACCGTCGCCCAGCACCAGTCGCCGAGGACCAGCACGCAGTACACCTGCACACACCACAAAGCGAGACGATGTTATGCCGTTCCATCAGAGCAGCACTAAAATCTAAATGTTGACTTTAAAAAAATATCAGCTGTCGGACACGGCTCACAATGCTTTGGTAGACGGAAAAAACGGTATTTTTGCTGCAAAAAAATAAACCCGATTTTAGTGTTAAGTCCAGTTGTGTTGTATCAAAATACATATAACTATCAGGCTTAAACTAGATTCAATTTTTTGTTGCAAGCGGCCCTTAGAGACATGCAAAACAGATCATGGTGACACCACCTCTTTTTAACCTTCTTAGATTAATAAATCTTAAGGTTTTATTAACTAAGTAGGGTAAGTCCGCTACACACGATTGAGCAAACTTTTTCAGTAATCTAAACACTGTTTTAAACGTCAGCTATCACACTTGCATATCAAAAGATAAGAGACTACATAAAATTTCATCCTAACAATAACATACCACAGTGTCAGCGATATCCTGTCTGTAGCAGCGCAGCAACTCCAGATCGTCCCGCGACAGCGCCGAGTCAGGCGGCGCCTCGGACTTCGTCACGAGCGTGGTCAGGAGCCGGGAGAACACTTCGCGCCATATCGGGCTGATCTTGCTCGCGTTGTCCATTACGTTTAGGATTTCGTCCTGGTAGAAGAAAGCGCTCGTGGCTTTAATACCATAGTAGCGAAATACCAGATTGTCGGATACACCAGATTCTTTAAATATCGTATTCCCAAAATACCAGTTTTTTTTTTACCGGAATCGTTTTTTTATCAGATTTTCAGAAAACCATATTCTCAATGCATATGTTCCCGTTAATATTACATTCCTATAATATCAGGTTCCGAAAATACCAGACTCGCAAGAAACAGACTACTTGATACACCAGTTACTCAGTTAAGCAGATAGCTTAAATACCAGATTGCCAGTTTACTGTAATCCCGATACACAGGAAGTTCAACACATAAAATTCCCGTAAGTCTAGATTCTCAAAATACCAGAGTTTTACTAACAGTGGATTTTAAAAGAACAAAAGTACGGTCAGGCAATAAAATATTTTTTATTGTATTTTTTTTATTACACTAATGTAATATTTTTCTTAACTAATATAAACATCATAAAATTAAACTGTTTTAATAACAACGTGTGAACATATTTTGTTGTTGATCTACCAACATATTTACAAATCAATGGATTAGAGCAACACATATTTCTACAAGGGGTAAGAAGTCATAGTTGTATTTTGCCATAGTAAACAATACTAGATTGTAATGTTGGACCAAGCAGAACAGAGCCTTTATTTAAAAGCACGAGGGCAATATAAAATACTCAATGCGAGGTGCGTAAGGTGCTTCTCTTTCAACTAATTATAATGAAATTACATATTAGATATTATGTATTAAGTATGTATTATTATTAAGTACACATGGGCATGCTCATATTTTTCACTGAAAATTTGCTGTTTACTTTCCGCATTTTTAGGGTTCCGTAACCAAAATGACAAAAACGGAACCTTTATAGTTGAGGCATGTCCATCTGTCTGTTCGCCTGTATGTCCGTCTGTCCGCGGCTTAACTCAAAGATTATTGGTACTAGAAAGCTGTAATTTTGCACAGATATGCATATTAAAATATAAATATAAATAAATAAATATTAATTAGGTCGACAAAGTGGTGGAATAAAATCTTGAATAAAATTTTTTTTTTTGGGGTATCATTTTTCGACTAAGGTTCGTTTAAGAAATATTGAGCATTGAAGTGCTCTTTTTTGTTGGAACTAAATGCCCCCCCCCCCCCCCTCCCCCCACCTCTAATACCAGAGTATTTGGAAATGTGAAAAAAATCAGAGCAGTGTGTAAGTGCATATTATAGTGAATTTAAAAGAAAAACTGTCAGAGAGAAGTAGGCTTTACAGGTTTACGAGTTTATCGATATTTACATTCAGAGTCGATAAATGAGAACAATCAAGTGCTTGTTCCGGAATCCGGTTATTACTTCTTCACGCTGAACGGATTTGGATCAAATTTGGTGGAGATAGCTAAATTAAAACATGGCCATTGGTAGTAGAAAGCTGTAATTTTGCATGAATGTAGGTACATATTAACTAAGCTAAAAAGTTCTGGAATAAAATCTTGAAATAGTTATTTGTTATGCAAGGCTGCAAAGTTATTGTTTGGTGCGAGTATTGAAACCCGAGCAAGCGAAGGATTGAACCATGAGCGAAGCGAGTGGTTCAAAAAAGAATCCTGAGCGCAGCGAGGGTTTCAAGGCAACTTTTCATCTCACTACAGCGAGGAAATGGTAGACGAGAGAAAAACATGTAATGACTAAAAATACATTATTTTTGAATCCAAGATGGCGGATGATACTTTGACGTTATTAAATAGTAAACAAATAATGAAACTTGTGTTAAAAATGGCAAACTGTCATCCATCATCCTGGATCCTAAAAATAATGGCAAGTTCGTTATTACCGGAGACCGGAAACGAATTATCTACATGAAGCCCTAGTTTTTGTGTCAAAAGTGACAAACTGTCATCCGCCACATTGGATCCAAAAAATACTGTCAAATTTGAGCGCAACGAGCTTAAATTACACGAAATTGACACCCATAACTATTTTGTGGGCACCAAGGTCAAATTATATGAACTCGACACCCATGACCATGACGTTCTGCAGACTTACCTTAGACCATAGTAAAATAAAACGGATCACTCACGTATGTAAGTCGAATAATAAAAATGACGATGAAAATGAGGGTAGTTGTGTACCGCTGTCGCGCGAGCAGAACCGCGGTGACCAGTGTGCGTCTCGCTGCCGTTGGGTCGTGAGCTCCCAGAATTAGTCTGAAACATGTCTGGCTAAACTTGACTTAAACACGTAAGTAATCCGTTTTATTTCACTATGATTGAGTCTCACGGTAGTTTCATGTTAAAAGTTAACTTAGACCACTACTACCTACTACCGTTATGTATTGACTTCGACCATACATACCATGTATTGATATACGATAATACAGGGTGGGCAAATAGGCTAGTTAATTCTTACAATGGCAAAAACCGAACCCTTATAGATTCGGCATGTCCGTCCGTTCGTCTGTCCGTATGTTGCAGACATTGTACTCGAAAACTTTATGAGGTTTTTAATTATTTCTAAGGGGGACACTCCATACATTGAAAAAAAAAAAACATTTTTAACAAAAAAATATGTCCGCCATCTGGGATCTCAAAATGGATGTCTTTTTCGTAATCAGCAGCCCTAAAAACATGGAAAATGATACCCATAACGATTAAAAAAAAATGTCCGCCATTTTGGATGTCAAAATGGATGTCATTTTCGTAATTAGCACCCCCGTAAACCTAGAAAGTGGCACCCATGTTGACTTTTAGAAAAAATATGTCCGCCATCTTGGAATTGAAAAAAGTTGTTATTTTTATTTTCCTAATTCGCTAGAACCTTGAAATTTATACCCATAACATTTTATAAAAAAAACGTGGCCGCCATCTTCAATTTGAAAATGCTTGTAATTATTTGTCTACACACAAAACAATTAGCGAAATTTCTGTTCAAAAATTTTTGCGATGTTTCGTTTTAATTATTAATAATTAACGCTAGTCACACGCGTCACCGATAGCCGATAGCCCTAAAAGTAGAGACCTAAAGTACCTAACTAATCGGGCAGAGGCGGCGTATGCAAGGAGGCTTGTCGGGAGAAAAGCGGGAAAATCTTTATACGGAACCCTCGGTGCGCGAGTCCGACTCGCAATTGGCCGGTTTTTTTTTCTTAAAAAAATTCCAGAGAACGAATCGACAAAACAATCTATACATTACTACCATGCAACATTTCACTAAAATCGGTTGAGAAATGCGACCTGTACAGGAGAACAGCCGATTATACCAAAGAATTTTTGTCCAAACTAACACGGAGACGCTTCGCTCACTTCGTTCGCTCGGTCCATAAATATAATATTATTTCCCTAAGTTTGTTTGTACCTGACCGACTGACCGTACATCCGATATTTTGGGGAAATGGTATTTAAGCCAGGGGTACTGAAAATCTGGTTTTATGTTGATCTGCTGTTTTAGGAATCAAGTATAACGTGATCACGGTCATGTGGGGTCAAGTTGTTTCGAGAATATTGTATTATGAAAATCTAGTTTTTAGAATATCTAGTGTACAGGAAATCAGTTTTTTTCAAACTGTGAGATTTTCAGAATGTTGTATGAACGGAAACATGATGTATTGAAAATATGGTCATTTTAGTAATCTGATTTTAAAGTTTGTGGGTAAAAGAAAATCTGTTATTTTGGGAATGCGATATATAAAGAATCCGGTGTATATGGCAATCTGGTATTTCGCTACTATGGTATTACGGCCACGAGCGGAAGAAAGTACCTGGTAATACAGGGGAAACGGCGCCCTAGAAGGCGGAAGAAATCATGCCTGAGGAATATTAGGGAGTGGACCGGGATCAGCAGTGCGGAGCAACTGTTCTGGATGGCTCAAGACAGGAAAAATTTTAGGAGCTAACGGCCAACCTCCAGTAATAGAGTGGCACTTTAAGAAGAAATAAATAAATAAATATCATGGGACAAATTGACACCAATTGACCTAGTCCCAAACTAGGCAAAGCCTGTACTATGGGTACTAGACAACGGATAAACATACTTATATAGATAAATACATACTTATATACATATTAAACATCCAAGACCCGAGAACAAACATTCGTATTCGTCATACAAACATCTGCCCCGACCGGGATTCGAACCCGGGACCTCAAGCTTCATAGTCAGGGTCTCTAACCACTAGGCTATTCGGTCGTCCAAATGAAAGTAAATTAGTGTTTAAGGGATTCAGAGGTATAGGTAGTTGCGATAAAGTCAATTGTTTTGGGTAGTTTTTTATTCTACGCACTCGACGAAGTCGAAAGCTAGATATCTGAGGAAATTTACTAAAAGCTAAATAACATGTATTGTACAGATGAAACAGACGTTGGCAGAGGCTGTTTTTGTTCATAAACTTGACATAGTATTAGGAAAATCACGCGAGTAACAAGGCATAACAGTTATAACAGTAGGTACAGTAGACGTCATAAATATTTATATAGCTAACAAATATATGTAAACACCGACCTTATTGTTAATGGCTTACAGGGCAGTGTTTTATAAAGCTACAAGTTCCAATTTACAAGCGGTAGTCTCTTTTTAACAAAAGGCGATAGAATGACCCTTCCGCTTGTAAAATGTAACCTGTAGCTTTATAAAACACAGCCCAACTGTATAGATATTTTTGACCATTTGGTAACGTGCATGTACATATTTATAACCTTGACTGTACTGCCCAGTCGATCTCTCTTACCTTCTCTCTCCACCTAACCCAAGAAGGTTCGGCTAAATACAATTGTTGTCACGTCTTAGTAATCACCGCTCACCTGCAGAGTATACCAGAACCCAAATATGAGGTTGGAGCGGGTCTCATGCGCAGGGTAGTGGCCCGGCGCCGCCTGCGCAGCCAGCAGCAGTTCCAACAGCCGCCGCGCGCCCGCGTGGGTGTTGCTCTCCACGGCCCGCACCAGGGTGCCCGCGTGGCACTCGCCCACTGCCACTGCGCAGGTTATCAGGGCTGATAGTAATTCCTGGGGCAGAGGCATAGAAATTAGTGTGGGAATTTAGAAACAGGCGGCATCGAAAACACATGTTAAATTACTTTTAACTTAGTTTTAGTTTGTAGATGTAGTTTTTGTATAATATTAAGCGAAATGTAATTTCTTTTGAGAACAATAAATTATATTTTAAAGAAATAAAAAAGTAACAGTAAGTAACAATTAAACAACATTGTTAAGAGAAGCTGAAGTGATGTCGATGTATTGTATTGATTATTGCGTTGGAAGAATTTAAACATCTTCGCCACTATCAACAACAATCTGTCTCTCAAAAGACTACCACTGGACTGTTTTGCCAAATGATTTCCTCTCCACATTGTCCGGTTTTGAGATATCTGCATCCAATGTCTTCCCGCTATATCTTATGGGTAAAGTACTAAAACTTTCGTCGCCATCTACGGGTAAACTAACTTCATTGATGGAGTTGGGTCGGTCATCTCTCGCCAGTATGGGCTCAGCGAGTGCGGCCAACTGTTCGAGCAGCTGCAGCGCCGCCTGGGGATGCCGCGCCGCGTCCGCGCCGCCCGCCGAGCGCACGCCCGCTAGACACGCCTCGCACACGTCTAGCGCTGTGTCGCTGACTGCTTCGTTCCATCTGAATGGGAAACCAGGTGTAAGGAAACGGCAGGGAAGGTAAAGGTGTATAAATATAAAATTATGGTATAAAATTCGTTAACCGCAGAGCCCTATCATCACTGGCTTTCCAAAGATTACTAGAAAAAAGCTTGAAAACATAAAAAAAACGTTCTCGTAATTCCTTAAGAAATGCTGTTATGATAATTTTTTCATCACATGTTTTATAGTAACCGTTAACTAAAGTTTTTACTTTCAAGACAAATTTTTCAGGCTCGCGCGGCATCTACGCTAATCGTGTAATCGACCGACGTGCGAGCCTAGGATTACGGAAAATTAAGATTACAGCGGTTTTACTCGCGGGCCGCCGCCCCAGATGGACGAAGCCTATAGCTCGCACTTCGACAACTTTGTTTGAGCTACCCCGCACAGCAGACACGTCACCATTGCGTGTGGCTGCCGCGCAAACCTATTTCAACGGGTTTGCCGCGTGAGATAGACACAGTGGTAAATTTTTCTTAACAGTTTCAGCTTTCAGTTTAGTAGGTTCTGTAACACTTTGGCTGATTAGAAATCGCTGCCTACGTATAAAAGCGAATCCACGGAAATCTGACGAAGTAAATACAATTTTATGCAATCAACAAATGTCACAAAGTGCTAGTGTTTTCTTGTAGATTGGTTCATATACGTTGGACCCATCGATATTTAGAACAGCAGTTGATTGTATCAATAGAAAATAAAAAATGCTTTACTTACATTGGACCCATTGTATTGTGATGTTGAAGAATTAATAAATTATAAACTACTTTTATCAGTAACGGCTAAAAGGAGCTGGAAGTACCAGTTACCAAGTAAGAAGCTACACTCCAAGCCAAGCATGTCGTAACAGTCCTTACCTACCTTGATGTATGTGATGATGATGTGATGCTACAAAGCTAACATTGAAGGTATGACTTATGATTAAGGATCGTAAGAAACGGACGTGTGCGATTACTGCATCTCCGAAAATCAACCTTTACACTTCCTATTGGCATACGTGTCACTTACGTGTACAGCACGTGCACAGCAGTGAGCAGGGCGCCGCACAGCGGCAGGCGGTCGGGCAGCGCGCCGGCGCCCGCGTCGCGAGCCTCCTCGCCGCCCAGCGTCAGCCAGCTGCACGCGCACGTCGTGGCCGCTAGCCACAGCTGCACCGTCTCTTCGGACGGGGGCTCTTTGCTGTAGTCACTGGGGAACGAGAACACGACGTGGACTCCTGAATGTATATCACGAGGGCATAAAACAAGAGTGCCCAATTGGTCGACCACGATAGACATGTCAATCACGACTATTCGTCCAGTCGCACGTGGAATGACAGAAAAATACTAGTTTGTGTAGAAAAATGGTAATGAAAATATGCTGATTATGTAATTGAAAGTGCCACCACTGGTATAGAATATTTGAGACAAGCTAGTAATTATTGGTCTGTAACATATACAATCATTGGAAAGTGTGTTGTATAGACATCATCAAATCATCATATTCATGTAGTTTATTTATGTAGGCCCATTGACACAAAAGAAAAGCTGGGATTAGGATTAGGACTATTTAGGACCACTTTTAACATGAACCTTTATTTAGGACCATGTAACACAAAATGTGTTGTAGCGGAGTGCTTTAGCAGATATACAATGAACTAACATGAGTGCTATCATGAACAATAAGAATGGAATCTGGTAGTTCTATCCAAGCCATTATATCTTAAACGCTAGATTAATTGGATTGGAATTGATCTTGTTAAATAAAACATATAATACCTTTTTGTGGTTTTCAATAAAGATTATTTGTATTGTATAATAGCTACTTACTTGTATACTGATTGCAAATAGCGCAGTAAATCATCTAGTACTGCAGGGGATGCCTGCATCAATGCATTTCTGTTTTTGGAGCGCAGGGCCGAACCCATTGTCATGCTGTTATACTGAAATATTGATGTCACTTTTAAAACAGAACCAAAGAATCAATACAATGAGCAAATATTTATAATCAAAAGAGACCATTTTTATAGGAGTGGGAACTGAAATGCTAAAGGAAATAAAAAAAAATGGAAAGGTACCTCTTCCGGTATAACTGTGAGAACTTCCAATAGTAATGTTGTATTTTCTGCAGTTGATAGTGGTCTTAAAACGGCTGCCAGGTCTGTAGTGCCCTGTTGTAGGATAAAAGCTGCCAGCTGAAACAAAGTATGGTACCTATGATGTACAGAATTTATATTTAAATATTCCAAATTCACAGTGCCCGCATTGAACACAAATATCATTTTTTTTTTATTTCATCACCTAAATATTCCAATCTTTGATATTTCAAATATAATATACCTTGTGGTATGCTATTTTCCTTCTTGACAGGTATTAATGTTGGTAAAGATGTGAATTATTATTATAATATGAAATAACTTACACTGATACATAACCTATTGGTGACAATTTTTGGGCCTTTACTATAAGTATATATATTTTGAAGTATCTTTTCCTTTAACTCCTCATGGTTTTCTGGGGGCACTTCACTCCAGCAGCGGAGAATCTTTGTATGCAGTGTTGTGGCAGCATAGAACTGTATCTCTGTACCCTGAAAATTATACTGTAGTTTTTAATAAAATAATAACACTACACATTCAACTAAATAAAGACATGTAGTAAGAAATCAATGATGTTGGTACATGGAAAGAACATGCCTAGTCACTATAGCAACTTTTTGATTTATCACAATTTGAAAGTTTGTAACAATGTAATTATCCATATAATTTTCGTATATACATCTTTTTTAAAGTGATAAAAAGATATGTTACATAAATACTTCTTTGTATCTGTAACTGAATGGTAAGTTAGAGTCTATTGAGTGCTCTAGATTTTGAGATTAAAATCTCGTTTAAAAAAGTGATTAGACATGTTCTTTCCGTGTACCCTTCAGCTAGTGTAGACTAGTTATAAAAAGTTTGCTTGAGTTACGATATCTATGTCGAAAAGGTTTGCAGATAGTGGTATTCCTTACTTTGTTTGGTTGCAGAAGGTCCCACACAAATTTCCATGCCTCGGGGACTCGCTGAGCCGCCGTTAACCAAGCGTGAGCCTTTGCCCTATCAGCCTGCTCTCCATTGTAAAACACTGATACAGCATATTCCAAATTTTCAGGAGTATACTCCATTTTAAAATATATTTATATATTTACAAAACTTAATCAGAACTCCATAGGACTATTTTGTAATAAAACTCATTGCATGATACTTATTACGAGAAAATACATTATCTTCAAACCATACTGGGAACGGAAATCAAACAAATTTTCAGCAGCTGTTCACGATAGCTGTGCAAGTGTTTGTAGTATAATAAGCAGCTATCGTTCACTGTTTTGGCGTACCAATATCTATATAATTCAGTTTTGAGTTGTTGACTGCACACGACAGACAATACACGATATTTTATTTGAAATGAAATGAAATTTTTATTAGTACGATGTTGTATGGTCAATTGGTAGACTGACTATCGGACGGACCGGACATTTGGTCGGACAGCAGTCGGATCGGATCGGATCGGATTGTCTGATGACAATGACACTGACAGCTTTGGACAGATTTTTTTTATAATTCATCCCATAAGGAATGGGCAAAGCAACTGAGTCCATACAGCCACGTCTGATGTGTTTTGTAAATTTCTGTATATTAAAGTCCTGTCACCGTCAGAGTTGTCAGTCTGTTCTAGTCACGTCCTGTCAGCTGCTCATGCCTTCCGTAAAGCGATAAGTGTACTTTACGGCGAGCAGCAGCCGGCGGATACTTGGGGGTCACAAACAGAGGGAATACGCGTTTTCACTTGAATTCTTCATTTGCTGGGCACTGTCACGTTAATTTGTTGTATAACACACTATCTTTATTATCCACCAAACAACATTAAGCACAGAAACTAAAATTCAATTAACGACACGATCCACTCTCGTCGGTTTCCCGCCAAATTCCAGTAGGATTGGGTTAGGGCGGTATATGACTTGGATCATACTTGAATGGACTATACTCGAAAACAAAGATGAAACAAATAAAAGGAAGAGAAACTGCCCGTTTCAAAAGCGAAGATATAACGATAACGACTGATAACGACCTTTTGCCGTGTGTTCACTTCAACGCTTGCTTATAAAGAACTGTTCGAGTTATTGATAAAAAAATGTCGTGTGCAAACGCAATTGACATTTCAGTAACTACATTGTAGAATTATTATTCTTCACATCTGAGTTCTTCACCATTTCTTTACGCATTCACATTAAAATAATTTCACGACGACGGTTTCAGATGCTTAGGGAAAAGCGCATGAGACGTCAAGATCAGGCCACCAACCCCCGACCAAAGAGAATATAATCACTCACTACGTTTTAAGAGTCGGCACTCCCTAACAAGCCTTGAACCGAATTATGTACGTACTTTCTATCAACCTAATGAAAAATCGTACGTACTACCAACATAACATAAAAGCAAGAAATGTCAAAACAATAGTGAAGTGAAGCAACGCACCAACTTGAACACGATATCGATAAAATTAAAAAAAACTTCGTGATGTCACACTGCAAATAAATTTTAAATATTTATAATATACTTAGGAATTAAAAGCAGTCGATAAATTCCAACACAGCACGCCAACAAAACACTTATTCTCCTAATGGCATGCTGTGAATGGATGATAATCGTTTACTTTTTTTAATAAAAAGAGCAAGAATCAATCAATTATTTATTCAAAGGGACTTGATTTTAGAGGTTTCCCAATCTCGGTCTTTTCTCTGTCCTTTGGATGCTGCAACAAAAAGAAAACTTCATCAACTATTTCATTCAGTTTAATAAAGTTCTTATTCTAGATAACAAGTTCAGTTCAGAAAATATCGATGAAAAAATATCGATGGGCTCCGCACCATAACTAGCGTTATTTCTTAAATATTCTATGCAGTTTTCTTATATAACTCAGCTGTTTTATCCAAGCACAGTAATTAAATATCATAAACTATGAACTAAAAAACAATTACTTTGCTCACCCGCGACCACTAATGACAAACAGTTATATCTGTGCGGCAAATGTATGTTTCCATGCAACACCTCCACCTCCACTGCTACACGAATCAACACATGCCACACAGACCCAACTATCACCACCACCACTATACTAAACGCTGACGCGTTTCGGCACTCTCCACGAGGCCATTTACGAAGCACAACAACAACCGCTCAACATGCCACCACTTCCACTACTGACATATGTAAACCATGTACTCAACTTAGTTAATGACAAAACCAACGTACCCACTAATATTTTATAAATTCCAAACTACCCTTTTATGTAAGTCCTAAGCTACCCTTTTTTAAGAAATGAATTCCAAACTACCCTTTTTATTTTTATTTTTAATCTACGCCAGGTACCCCGTTATTTTTAACCGAGTACGGTAAAAAGAGAAGTCATGTTCTCATTATTACTATGACACATTATTAAAATTAGAACCAAGTCGTAACAAAGGCGAAGAAACCAAATTAACTTGTTCATTAATAATAGACCCCATGTTGTTGTACCTAATTATTTCCAATTGTTCTAAAACCGATAGCCGCAAACCCTTATCACAATAATGTAAAATTTCGTACGTATCTGAGTCTAACAACGAATGATTCGTTTCTAATAAATGCTTGGCAAAGTTTGATTTCTCTGGATGATCATGCCTATATGACGAGACATGCTCTTTAAATCTAGTATCAAAGCTTCGACCGGTTTGTCCAATGTATACTTGACTACAGTCGCCACAAGTGAGTTTATATACGCCCGACCTGTTCCCTTTATCCACCTTTTCTTTGTTATTACAAAGTCTAGAACGTAAAGAATTCGTAGTCTTAAAGGCAACATTGATGTTATTTGATTTTAAAATATTATAAATCTTGTCAGACAACCGGCCAACATAAGTAATACTAGATCTAAATTTGTTAGTAGGCTGAGATGGCAACGCAGAGTAAAGCATGCTATTCACTATCCGTCCCTGCTTCTTTTGAACCAGACTATTAACCATTGCTGTACTATAACCATTTGTTGTTGCTATCTGATATATAGTATGTAACTCAGAATCATAATGCTCTTTCGAAAGAGGTACAGTTAGTAGTCTATGTACATAACAATGGAAAGCAGCCAGTTTATGCTGCCATGGGTGAGTAGAATTTGCAGGTATGACAGTATCTGTGTACGTAGGCTTACGGTAAATTTGAAACTGGTGCCTATTATTTACTCTTGTAATAGTTAAATCCAGAAAATTTAATGAACGATTTTCCTCTAATTCTCGTTTGAACTTTATTTTTGGATGTTTGTTATTGAGAGCACTAATAAACAAATCTAGCTGCCTCATACTCCCCTTCCAACATAAAATTAAATCATCAACATACCTATAATAATATACTAAATTGCTGTTCCCCACTATATATTGTTTTTCAAAGTTATCCATAAAAACGTCAGCCATTAAAGGACTAAGAGGTGACCCCATTGCTAAACCATCACTCTGCAAATAATATTGACCATTAAATCTGAAATAATTTTGTTTCATGCATAAAGTTACTAATTCTATTAACTCACAAACCTCCCCTGGATGTAAACGCTTCCTTTCTAAGTGACATCTAAGAATATTTAAGGTTTCACTATATGGTACGTTGGTAAACAAACTATCCACATAAATTAAAAAAAAAATTAATAAAAAAATAATTAAATAGTTAAAATTATTAAAATAATTAATTAAAATAAATTATTTAAATATCATAATTTGCGTATATTTAAAGATTTTATGTGCATTGCTAATTTTATTTACCTGTTAGGCTCCAGTGGGAATCTGGCTAGGAATATATCAGACGTACATTTCCCGACTCTCCTATCCGCACAAATTTCGCATTTTCTCAACGACGACAACGCCTTTTCACCCGTATCTCGCGGATTAACACACACAGCACTGATAAATTGAAATTTAATTAAATATAATCTAATTAAACAACACCGACACGACGAATAAAATGCATGACAGAAATTCCAGAATGCCAACATTACAAATATTACATTTGACGTATAATGCGACTAAAATTAAAATCTGGTCATAGCTACGCGATTCAGTGCGGAGTTATTGCTTTTTTATTAGTGTAGTATTGTATTTTTGTTTCATTATTGGTACAAACTAGGTTCATAATTTCTTTTGTATGGAGTGACGACGGCTTGCTGTGTGTTACACACAAAAATAATCGGGTACAATTATAAAATCAAAGATATGACACACCATAGAGTAATATCAATACTCCTGGTCCTAACCTACGAAGTGCAAAATTCGAACTTCGTGTCGTGCCGTCCCGCTCACGCTAATACGATACGAGAGCGAGCGGGACGATACGATACGAACTTCGATTTTCGAATTTCGTAGTCGTCCCCCTGTGGTAAGTATACTTGACAATACGACACGGACTTCGAATTTCGTAGTAGAGACTAGAAACTATGTACAAAGATAGACCCTCTTTTGAAATTAATAATAGGCCTTTTACAGATGATTGAAGTAGCATCGCGACGACACTTGAGCTCGTGACTGAAAAAGCCGATTCGGGATAGGATCAGGATCCCCCGGGCAAGTATACGCATCTCCTGATGGTCGGGGGCAGGCCGTCGTCACTCCATACTTTTGTAATACTTTTGTAATAAATTATGAACGTAGTTTGTACCAACAATGAAACAAAAATACAATCCTACACAAACAAAAAAGCATTAACTCCGCACTGAATCGCGTGGCTATGACGAGATTTTAATTTTAGTCGCATTATACGTCAAATGTAATATTTGTAATGTTGGCATTCTGGAATTTCTGTCATGCATTTTATTCGTCGTGTCGGTGTTGTTTAATTAGATTATATTTAATTAAATTTCAATTTATCAGTGCTGTGTGTGTTAATCCGCGAGATACGGGTGGAAAGGCGTTGTCGTCGTTGAGAAAATGCGAAATTTGTGCGGATAGGAGAGTTGGAAAATGTACGCCTGATATATTCCTAGCCAGATTCCCACTGGAGCCTAACAGGTAAATAAAATTAGCAAATGCACATAAAATCTTTAAATATACGCAAATTATGATATTTAATTACTGTGCTTGGATAAAACAGCTGAGTTATATAAGAAAACTGCATAGAATATTTAAGAAATAACGCTAGTTATGGTGTGGAGCCCATCGATATTTTTTCATCGATATTTTCTGAACTGAACTTGTTATCTAGAATAAGAACTTTATTAAACTGAATGAAATAGTTGATGAAGTTTTCTTTTTGTTGCAGCATCCAAAGGACAGAGAAAAGACCGAGATTGGGAAACCTCTAAAATCAAGTCCCTTTGAATAAATAATTGATTGATTCTTGCTCTTTTTATTAAAAAAAGTAAACGATTATCATCCATTCACAGCATGCCATCAGGAGAATAAGTGTTATGTTGGCGTGCTGTGTTGGAATTTATCGACTGCTTTTAATTCCTAAGTATATTATAAATATTTAAAATTTATTTGGAGTGTGACATCACGAAGTCTTTTTTAATTTTATCGATATCGTGTTCAAGTTGGTGCGTTGCTTCACTTCACTATTGTTTTGACATTTCTTGCTTTTATGTTATGTCGGTAGTACCTACGATTTTTCAATAGGTTGGTAGAAAATACGTACATAATTTGGTTCAAGGCTTGTTAGAGAGTGCCGACTCATAAAACGTAGTGATTATTATTCTCTTTGACACACAGTACTACAGTACACAGTAGCCTGTAGCCAGATACCCATTGGTCGACTCAATACCTTTCCAACCAATTTAATTTATCCAATTATTTCAAAATACGTTATTTACTTTTCAGCTTTATTTTGTGATAAATACTAACTTCATTACTCGACTCAGTCGACTCGCGCCATGGCTTGTTTACTTCGTGGGTGCAAGTCACGAATGGGAAACAAAGAAGAACCGCATATTATAAGCTTTCACAGGTAAGTATTATTTTCTATGGAAATTGTTGATTTTCGGCCTTATGGCGTCCGTTCCGCTGATGTGATTTACGAATATGTATGAGTTACATTACCTATTACATCAAAAAGCACTAAGAAAATCATATTTATTTCATCTCATAGGTATCATAGGTTATAATAGTGCTTTCAAAAGTTATATCGATAAACTATCGACATTTCGTATAAGGATTTTTTAATACAGTTGCTCAAAAAGTGATACATTTTGTAGCTACATTTCATGCGGAAGGTTGTATTTTTCGTAGTAGTGCTTTTTACTTTTCCAAAGCCCCGGCGGCACTCCACCGCCGTCCTCCACCTGAGCGCGCGGCTGGCGGTTGGGCGGCCCGCCGACTCTTTGTAATTTTTGCTCAAATTTAATAAAAAACGTCGTTTGGTACAGGTGCGGAAGTGTCATTTTCACTCGTCCCGAGTCTCGACCCTCGCCTAGAGGCTCGGGCCTAGACCCCTCGGGACTCGCGCATAATGACATACTTTCCGCACTTATATCAAAAAGTACTATTACAAAATTATCTATATGAAAGACAGAAAGAAAGAATAATATTTATCAGGCCACATTATACTTAAATTACAACAAAAAACGAATAAAGGTTTGTTCCCGTCGTGTCACACCCTCAACTGTCACACTGTGACTCGTTGGGAATATTATTATCAAAAAAATCCCAATCAGTCACACTGTTATAACAGATGGGACAATTTAAACCCTTGTTCCCAACGAGTCACATCCTCAACTGTCACACTGTGACTCGTTGGGAATATTATTTACAAAAAAAAATCCCAACTAGTCACACTGTTACTAGATGGGACAATTTAAACGCTTGTTCCCAACGAGTCACACCCTAAACTGTCACACTGTGACTCGTTGGGAATAATATTAACAAAAAAAATCTCAACTTGTCACACTGTTACCAGATGGGAAAATTAAAACACTTGTTCCCAACGAGTCACACCCTCAACTGTCACACTGTGACTCGTTGGGAATACTATTTATTTAAAAAATCCCAACCAGTCAACACTCTTACTACATGGGACTGCTTTTAATTTATTTTATTCCCAACGAGAATCACTGAGGAAAGTTTAGCGATGAAATAAGACAATAAATGGCGACCAAATAGGACAATGAAAAGAAAAGTCAGACAGCTTTTACTATGGATACATTATACACATTACTATCGATGAATATATCATCTACAGTTAAAATCATTATGCCTATTATTACGTAAATCTAGGTAAATGATCGTAGGTTAGGTTAGTATTGCGTCAGGGCCGAAGACCCAAACAACCCAGAAATAGGAGCTCCGCAAAGCGGAGATCCGTCGACTTTGCGAAGTTATACAGAAAAACCAACTAAGGTTAGGTTAATCTAGATAAATAGGTTAGGGTAGGTTTTTTTTTTATCCTAGAGCTACCTCCAACATTATCGGAGCCTATGTCTACTTTGCAATCATTCCAGTTCCATCAGTTACTACACTCGTACTTTCATTCCGCATACTTGGTCTTTCTATTTTCCTTCCTCTCTCATACTTTCGGGTTTTACCCTTTAAGCTATTCTGGCTATTCTAATTTGTATACATACTTTTTATTTCTTTTCTATCATTCCGTTCTCTTTGTCACTCCATTCCATCTAATAATCTGTCCACTTTATCATTCCTCATCTTGTACTCTATCTTAGGTCTATTGTGGGGGAGCGAGTAAGGCGCAGTCATTGTTTTTATTAGTATCGATATACAATCAGGTTTTTACAATACGGTTATTTATACATTTACCATTTTCATTTGTTTCACAGGTATAGGTTTTCTGTTAAGTATCTTATTTTTTATCTTAATTTAACAGTATTGCTTATTCTATGTTTTACATTCCTCTTAAACTATTTGCAATATGTATATACATGTATGTTAATTATTAATATATCGCAGTACATTATAATTAGCATACTATACATTTCTATTTTTGTTTTTTACGATCACTTTGTTTGCTATTACTGTACAGTATTTTAAGAACTTGTTTCTATTTTTCCCTTTTATTATATCCTTTATGCTTTCTTTATATAATTTTGTGTCTGTTTCGATTTCCAGGTTTAATCTTTCGATACCGTACCTCGGGCATTCCAGGATCAGGTGAGTTATACTCTCTGGCACTCCTGGTTCACAGGAGCACGATGGGTCCTCCTTACACTTAAACCGACTCAAGTATTCTGAGAACCCACCGTGCCCAGTCATTATCTGGGTCAGTGTTCCCCGGGGAACTATTTTCCTGGTTAGGTTGGGTTAGGTTAGGTTAGTATTGC
The DNA here is from genome assembly GCA_963691665.1 of Clepsis dumicolana. Classification (NCBI taxonomy): domain Eukaryota; kingdom Metazoa; phylum Arthropoda; class Insecta; order Lepidoptera; family Tortricidae; genus Clepsis; species Clepsis dumicolana. Next base: position 7,634,203 of record OY829510.1, on the reverse strand, counting down.
GTCAGGGCCGAAGACCCAAACAACCCAGAAATAGGAGCTCCGCGAAGCGGAGATCCGTCGACTTTGCCAGGTTATACAGAAAAACCAACTAAGGTTAGGTTAATCTAGATAAATAGGTTAGGTTAGTATTGCGTCAGGGCCGAAGGCCCAAAGCACCCGGAAATAGGAGCTCCGCGAAGCGGAGATCCGTCGACTCTGTCAAATTATACAGAAAAACCAACTAAGGTTAGGTTAATCTAGATAAATAGGTTAGGTTAGTATTGCGTCAGGGCCGAAGGCCCAAAGCACCCGGAAATAGGAGCTCCGCGAAGCGGAGATCCGTCGACTCTGTCAAATTATACAGAAAAACCAACTAAGGTTAGGTTAATCTAGATGACTTTTTTTTATACGACGAGGAAGGCAAACGAGCAAGTGGGTCACCTGATGGTAAGTTATCACCACTGCCCATAGACACCCGCAACCCCGGAGGGTTTACAGATGGAATAGGTTAGATTAGGTAAAAAATGCGTATTTATTACAGTAAAAAAAATAAAAACAAGTAAGAATAGGTATGTAAATCGGTAAAAATATCTTAAAATGCTTATTAGGTTTATATTTATCTATTTTGTAACCGTAACGTTAACGTCTTCCGGCCAATGTGACAATAAAGCTGATAATGTGTATAAAAACTGTTAATATGTATAAATGGATGCGGAAAGCACAAGACCGGTTTGAGTGGAGAGCCTTGGGGGAGGCCTATGTCCAGCAGTGGACGTCTTTCGGCTGACATGATGATGATGATGATGTATAAATGGGGTGCGCCTAATTTCACAGGATTTTTTAACTCCTGTTATTGCGGAAATATTTAATTATGTTTAGCGTCCTTAGTAAAATAATTGAAATCTGAACTCTGATAATTTTTGAGATTTACAGGTTTTTATTATCCTGTTGATTAATGTTTTTTGTCATTATAATTTGATGAATTCAAATTATAATAAACTAGATATTGCCCGCGACTTCGTCTGGTTAGATTTTGGTTATCGCTATCCCGCAGGAACCATACAATTTTCCTGAATAAAAAGTAGCCTATATTATTACTCAATGTTCAAACTATCTTCTTGCCGAATTTCATCTAGATTGGTGCAGCGGTTTTTCCGTGAAGAGGTGACAAGCAGACAGACAGAGTCTCTCTCAGAGACAGAGTTACTTTTGCATTTATAATATTAGTTAGGATGCTATTTCATTAAATAAGTAATAATAAATATCATAGGACAATTGACACCAATTGACCTAGTCCCAAACTAGGCAAAGCGTGTACTATGGGTACTAGACAACGGATAAACATGCTTATAGGAAAAATAATTTATTATAACAAAACAAACAAAAATAATAATAACATTAATTAAATCTAGAACCTAAAATGGAAAACGTCCTTGAGTCCGCTACCTCGGGGCAAGGTGCCCAAAAGGCTGGCGGCGTTGCCTCTTTGTATAGCAAGGCCGTGGAACGCGCCAGCCCTTTGGTCACCTGTAATTTTGGTTATTTTTTCCTTAATATATTAAAAAATACCTATATGTATAGATAAATATATACTTAAACTAGCTTTAGCTCCGCGGCTTTGCCCCCGTGAAATATTACAAAATGGGCTAGTTTCCTATCCCGTAGGAATTCCTAAAAATCCCTTCTTAGTGCATCTCTAGGATACTCAAGGTATATGTCTGCCAAATTTCAAGTCTCTAAGTCCAGTGGTTTAGGCTGTGCGTTGTCTGTCAGTCAGTCATTCAGTCAGTCACGGTACTGTTTTATAGGTATAGATACATATTGAACAACCAAGACCCGAGAATAAACATTCGCATTCATCATACAAACATCTGCCCCGACCGGAGATCGAACCCGGCCCCGGGACCTCAAGCTTCATAGTCAGGGTATCTAACCACTAGGCTATTCGGTCTATTGTTTTCAATCTCTTATTTTTTCGCTAAACTTTCAGTGCAACTCGTTGGGAATAAAATACTTAAATTAAAAGCTGTCCTATCTAGTAAGAGTGTTGACTGGTTGGGATTTTGTTAATAAATATTGTTCCTAACGAGTCACTGTGTGACAGTTGAGGGTGTGAATCGTTGGGAACAAGTGTTTAAATTGTCCCATCTGGTAACGGTGTTGACTAGTTGGGATTTTTTTTTGAAGTATTATTCCCAACGAGTCACAGTGTGACAGTTGCGGGTGTAACTCGTTGGGAACAAGGGTTTAAATTGTCCCATCCAGTAACAGTGTGACTGATTAGGATTTTTTTAGTAAAAATATTCTCAACGAGTCACAGTGTGACAGTTGAGGGTGTGACTCGTCGGGAACAAACGACAGTTGCGGGTGTAACTCGTTGGGAACAAGTGTTTAAATTGTCCCATCTGGTAACAGTGTCACTGATTGGGATTTTTTTTAATAAAATATTCCCAACGAGTCACAGTGTGACAGTTGAGGGTGTGACTCGTCGGGAACAAGTGTTTAAATTGTCCCATCTGGTAACGGTGTTGACTAGTTGGGATTTTTTTTGGAAGTATTATTCCCAACGAGTCACAGTGTGACAGTTGCGGGTGTAACTCGTTGGGAACAAGGGTTTAAATTGTCCCATCCAGTAACAGTGTGACTGATTAGGATTTTTTTTATAAAAATATTCCCAACGAGTCACAGTGTGACAGTTGAGGGTGTGACTCGTCGGGAACGAACGACAGTTGCGGGTGTAACTCGTTGGGAACAAGGGTTTAAATTGTCCCATCCAGTAACAGTGTCACTGATTGGGATTTTTTTTAATAAAAATATTCCCAACGAGTCACAGTGTGACAGTTGAGGGTGTGACTCGTCGGGAACAAACGACAGTTGCGGGTGTAACTCGTTGGGAACAAGGGTTTAAATTGGCCCATCCAGTAACAGTGTGACTGATTGGGATTTTTTTGATAAAAATATTCCCAACGAGTCACAGTGTGACAGTTGAGGGTGTGACTCGTCGGGAACAAACGAAAATAAATATTAAGACGGAGCAAAATGGATACAAAAAGCAAAACTGGCTGAGCACAATGTTCCTAATTGCTTCGGATCGCAACACTGACATTTTGCAAGAGCCGTGGCCTTAAGGGCTACTGAACTATACTTAACCTAGATAATATAAAATTATCGACTATGTGGGAAAGAAATAGCATCAGAACAATAAACACATTTTATAAAAACGTCAGTAAAATTATGTGTATTCAGAACCACAAGGTAATTATTCCCGTTACTATGTCATAGTCTTCTATAGAGCTATAAGTATACCTAGTGCGCTTTTAAATGTTCTTTCATTTGGATGAATTATATTGTTTCAGATTTCCAAAATTAACATCTCAAGTTAGACAGAAATGGGTGGAATTTATTCGTCGTGGTCTCAAAAATAACAAGTGGACACCAAGAAAGAGTCACAGATTATGTTCCAAACACTTTTCGCCAGACTCCTTTATAATAAACAATGATAAACGCGTTTTTTTAAAGGAAAATGCCATACCTACAAAAATGGTGAGTCATGGTCAGTTTTTTATTAATTGAATTAATTAAATCTTCGTCTAAACGAAAGAACTCCTTTTAGTTCTCATCTGGTACCGCAGCAACTGCACCGACCCACAGTCATAACGATGGAGCGGTGCCATTATCATCTCGCGTGGATGTACCGAAATTGGTAAGTTTCTTCTAATTTTCTTTTCGTAAAGATCTGGCGTAGTGTTTATTTTTAAACGTACCTAATAGTACTTTTTGATATAAGTGTGGAAGGTATGTCATTTCATTTTGCACGAGTCCCGAGGTGTCCAGGCCCGAGCCGCCAGGCGAGAGTCGAGACTTGGGACGAGTGAAAAATTACCCTTCCGCACATGTACCAAATGACGTTTTTTAATACATTTGCGAAAAAATTACAACGAGAGGGTGGGCCCGGCACCGGCAGCCCCACCTACACTCGCAGGGGCCCGGCGTCGTCCTCCTCCACCGGCTTCTTGGAAAAGTAAAAAGCACTAGTACGAAAAATCCAACTTTTTGCATGATACGTAGCTACAAAAAGTACCACTTTTAAGCAACTGTATTAAATAATTATTTTCAGTTACCACGTGTTAATCTGATCACTGCACCAACCTGCAGTCGTGAGGTTGCAGCGGTGCCATTATCATATCGCGTGGATGAACCGAAATTGGTAAGTTTCGTCAAATATTCATTTAATAAAAATAGCTGGCCTAGTACTCTTGAATTTTAACGTAATTTTTTTTTCAGTTCCCACCTTTTACCCTGATCACTGCATCAACCCGCAGCCAGGACATTAAAGCGATGCTTAGCAGTGATATTGAACTCAAACAAAAAAATGAAAAGTTAGAGAAGAGCTTAGCAAGATTTCAAAAGCTGGCAAAGAAACGCCTTCTCAAAATCAATTCTTTGAAACAGCGCACTAAAAGACTTCAGAAAAGTAAACAAGATCTGAGCCTTAAATTGGCTGAATTTTCGCAACAAGAAAAAATAGAGAAAGAAAATATAGGACATTGTCACCGCTGTAAAAAAATAATCAGTTAGTCGAAAAAATTGTGTCCTCTGCAAGTGGCAAGAAATTTAAAATCTTTCAGTCCAGAGCTCAAGAAATTTGCGGCAACCTTCCATTTAAAAAAAAAGAAGAAAACGCTAAAAATGCGAAGATTGCTTGAATGTTATCCAGGCATTTTCGAGGACAAAATTTCCGTACGCAAGTTGGTCGTTGATATCTGTGAAGGATAGATGAGGCCTCCTGTCCCCCTAGTCCGTTAAAATGTATACAAATAATAACTATGTCTATGGATAATTTATTATTTGGTCACGGTCATGACATATTTTATCGCGGGCCCTAACATGCTATTGACGAAACATAAAATTAACGCTAGCTTTAAAATTATCCCAAGGAACTTTCAAGGCCGTAGTAGGTAATTATGATTATGCGTATGACATATGCATTACCGTGGTAGAGCAGTTGATAAATTGTCTACTCAGTCATAAGTGTGAATAAAATACCGCGACATAATTTAGCGTGCTAATCACCGCTACATAAAATCATTTATCGCTCATTGGTAGATAACATATGTGGATAAACCTTACCGTGCTATAGGGGCTGAAACCATCTGAAGACGTGACGGAAACGTGTAAAATAACAGAATGAATAATAAGAGAATTCGAAGAAGAAAAGAGTGGGAATTAGAAATGGTGATTATAAAAAAAAAAACTACAAACGTTTTCTCAAACATTGTCGGAAATGTTGTCATTTTACTCCAGGGGGAGGAAAGTTACCTGTATTTGATAGTTGAACTTTTTAGCTGCGCCATCTCTTACCTGTGTAAGGCTAATTTTTAGTAGTTAGTGCGTCAATCATTGATGTCGGTTTAAAAAAAATACGGTTTATTTTTTTTTTCATTATATACTGCAAAATTTTATGAAAAAATACCGAACCGAAGGCTTGTAATTTTCAGTCACAAATTATTGCTTGTACTTCTGTTAAAAAAATTGCAAAATTTATCATCATGCAAAGAAGAAGAAAAACGGTTTTTGGTACACCTACTACATCCCTTCAATTTTCGGACTCAAGTAAACGTCATACAGCATGCAGCCGATGCAGTGCCCAGCGGCTTTCTGTTTTTTAGTAAATGCGCAGTGTTGAACTGTTATTTCGTTAATTGTCCACTAGTAAATACGTAGAGTCGATTTTCAGCTCCTCCGTTTTATCAGTGTCAGTTCGTGTATATTGGACGTTGCGGCGAAAATTCGGACGCTTTAGTTACAATCTTTCTGTGTTGTTTCAGTTATTTATTGCGATATCAGATGCTTGTGATTTGTGCTATTGTTAGTTGTTGCGATTTTTGGCGCTTTAAATGTATAATTTACGAAATAAACGGTTTTGAATTCTGAGATTGAATTTTAGACTCATTATGATTATTAGACTCTAATCTAATAAGAGTGTGTACACATAATTCTTGTGTGTGCGCGCGTGTGTGCCCGAGCTTGCGCGCGTGTGTGTGCTATGAAATCTGTTCTGTCGACTATCACAGATAAAAGATTGCATTGCTGTAGAGGCTGGTTGAGGGTGATTTTTTTTCCGCTGAGAGGGCGCTCTATTCCCCTTATATTATATTACTCTATGTTTTACTCCAAGTAACAGAACAGGAAGTGCCTTGTTGACGGCCGCATTACATTGCAAGCTCGATTATCTGTCCATAAATCGGATTGCTGGACTGTTTTTCATTTGTTTTTAACTTTTTAAAAGTAAAATAGACCATGGAAATATTGAGTGACATGTCTCATTCAGCCAAATTTGAGGCTGTATGCAGGCGTTCTATTCGAAATTTAACATTTTTATCAATGTCTCAAATAGCTTACAACGATGACGTAATAAAAAAAAACAAATAAAATAAGCGGGAACGAGAAAACAAGTTATGTGGAAGTGCAAAAATAAGTTTAATTTACAATAATGAGTCCTAGCGAAGAAAACATGGATTTATATTATACTCTACCAGAGTTAAAAGCGGAAGCGAAATTAGCAATTGCAAATTTATTGCCGCCGAAATCGAAGGACAAATATCTAAAGGCTTACGTAAATTTTATGGAATGGGAAGATGAGAAAAAAGTTAAGACATTTTCCGAGAACATATTTCTAGCATATTTTAGTGAGCTAGCTAAAACTAAAATGCCTTCGACACTATGGCCAGTTTATTCAATGATAAAATGCACAGTCCGCATAAAACATAACGTTGACATGAAAAGTTACTCAAACTTGACTTCATTTCTGAAAAGGCAGTCAAATGATTTTAGGAGTAAAAAGTCTAAGGACAACAGATATACAAAGGTAAGTCAATAATATTACTTGCAGAAATCACCTTATATTTACTGAAATAACAATGATAAAAATCCAAATCCTATAGTGGTAAAAAGTGTAAGTATTTTATTTATTTGTTGCAGGCGGCTCTTATTTTAGGAGTCAATGGTGCTTGTCGGAGTTTGGAGCTATACAACATTACTATGAAATATATTACTTGCCATGAAGATTATATATTGATAAAATTACGTGATACCAAAACTAAAATAGATCGGTTGTTTGCGATTAGAGATGAATATCTGCCAGTAATTAAAAGATATCAATCGCTACGACCTACAGCGACAAAATCTGATACTCTTCTTACAATTTAGAAATGGGAAGTGCATAAACCAAGTTATAGGAAGACACAAAATAGCAACAATACCCAAGGAAATAGCCACATTTTTAAATCTGTCCAATAGCGAAAAATACACCGGGCATTGCTTTCGGCGCACGTCCGCTACGCTGTTAGCAGACTCAGGAGCAAATTTAACCACATTAAAGAGGCATGGCGGGTGGAAATCGGACTCAGTTGCGGAGGGGTACATAGAAGGGTTGGTGTCTAACAAAATAAATATTACAATACAATACAATACAATAACTCTTTATTGAACACCACATAACAGTCAAAACAAGAAATGAGGCACAAAGAAAATACAAGGTAGCAATGGGCGGCAATGGGTGGATGGGCAATGGGTGGGGGATTACTGAGCTCATAAATAAAGATATCAAATACGGTGCATCGACTAACTGCAATCTTCTTCTCGCCGAACAATTCCTCACCGCACGTCAAGTCCGCAGCCACCTACCTCCCACTGTACACTGAGTCCCTAGCCATCCACCTCAGCCCAGCACTTACCTCTTAACCAGCGGCAATACAACTAACACCCAAACTCCACCGTCGCAGATAACGGCCACGCAAACTACTATCAATGTTCCAGGAAAAACTATTAAACTTTGTTTTAACAACTGCTCTATGAGCAACATTAATTTTAATTTTAACTAAAGTACTTTAGTTTTAACTTCTTAATATAGGTATGTACCTACAATTTATTCATTTAAAAATGTGTTGTTATTAATTATTTTTAATTTATCACTTTAATAAATAATATGCTCATAATATAATACAAGTTTCATTTCCTCTCAATGTTTGAGAAAAGCATTGTATCTGCCACGGCTGGAATAGCAATTGCTGGACTCGCTCCAGCAATTGCTCACTTCCCAAGCCTGGGCATTAATCTACTATTAACGGACTACACGAAAATTGCTTCCACAACCGTTTTACCGATGATCACTGGCGTGATTTGATTAATACTGTAGGCCAAGTTTACTTGAAATTACGCATTCGTGTTCATTACATGACTAAGAAAATGTCAGAACCTGTTAAGAATAAATATTTAAATATAATAAATCAGAATATTTTATTTTCTGTTTTGTTTCAATTCAATGTATTTTTGGATATAATACTTTTTTTTATACGACGAGGAAGCCAAACGAGCAAGTGGGTCACCTGATGGTAAGTGATCACCACTGCCCATAGACACCCGCAACCCCGGAGGGTTTGCAGATGCGTTGCCAACCTAGAGAACTAAGGTGAAATGCCTCTTGTGCCCGTAATTACACCGGTATACTTAAAAAAACAGTTTAAAGAAACTTTTTGTTTATCTTGCAATTCACTGTTGAACTTGCTATCGGTACGAAAAAAGAACAGTAATCAGTTGTGTGCGTGCGCGACCTCAACTTTGGTGACGCTACCTATACAAGTACACCGTTGACTTTGGTCTTTGTATTTTGCCAATGTCGATGTTGACACATTGCACTCATGAGGAGATTGGTCAGTTTGAGAATATTACTGCTCAACTATAACTAAGGTTTAATAAATTATTCGATATTCTTTATTCATAACAGCCAGAGTTAACGTAAAACTTGCCGGATCGATTGAGGGGTCTGAACTTATTTTAATAATGAAGTAAACCAAAATGAACTTTAAGAAATATAATTCTTAAACTATTAAACTTTTATATATAATATTACACTTTTGGCTAGGTATAGCTAAATCCAAAACAAAAATATTGTATATATAAATGCATAAAATATATGTCATACACATATACCATACAATCGATTATTATAAAAAGATATACAGCATACATCATTAATTTTCTTCGTCCTGAGTATTTAAACATGATTTAGGCTGAATTTTAAAAGTGCAGATTAAAATGATTTACCCATAGTAGGGTTACAGACGCCTTAGAACACTATTGTTTATTGCGGACAAGAAGCATCCATCTCTCGCATGCTGGTTAGAAGGAGATTATGCTTCATGTCCCCGACAAAATGTAGGTTAAGCCCAGTTGTGTTTATTAATGTTAGACCGTGACTCCGACGTGGCCTAAAGCCGATGCCAGCGCCTTCAGATGCCCTTTCATATCCGCCTGGGACAGGCCGCGCCGCGCCGCGATCACTTTGAAAGCGTTCAGGTATTCCAGCTCCGAGAACTTTGCACCCTTCTCGCGGATCGATGCTATGATTTCCTGTTGAAAGAATTAATAATTTATGGTATCGGAGTTCTCATTTTTTAAATTATATTTCGGGATACATTTGAAATTTTTACCATCTGTAATTTTTTTGCGATAGGAAACTTTATGAACTGAATTGCGTATCATTGTGTCGGGCAGCAGGTCGACGATCTTCTAAGAGGATATATGTATAACCGCTGCTCATCGTATAATTTCATGGCTTCTTTAGAAGGCCTGTAAATTGCATAGTCTGTAGTAGTGCGGCAGCGTGAACGCGGCGAGGCAGTGCCGCGCGGGGCTGCGGGGCGCCGCTATCAGTAGCGGGCTCCGGCATGGCGGTCAGCAGGCCGCTGTAGTCGTGCGCGCGCTGCAGGCCGGCGTGCGGCAGCGCGAGCGCGGCGAGGCAGTGCCGCGCGGGGCTGCGGGGCGCCGCTACTGACCTCGGGCTCCGGCATGGCGATCAGCATGCCGCTGTAGTCGTGCGCGCGCTGTAGGCCGGCGTGCGGCAGCGCGAGCGCGGCGAGGCAGTGCCGCGCGGGGCGGCGGGGCGCCGCTACTGACCTCGGGCTCCGGCATGGCGGTCAGCATGCCGCTGTAGTCGTGCGCGCGCTGCAGGCCGGTGTGCGGCAGCGCGAGCGCGGCGAGGCAGTGCCGCGCGGGGCTGCGGGGCGCCGCTACTGACCTCGGGCTCCGGCATGGCGGTCAGCAGGCCGCTGTAGTCGTGCGCGCGCTGCAGGCCGGCGTGCGGCAGCGCGAGCGCGGCGAGGCAGTGCCGCAGCGTGGCGAGCGTGGTGCCCGCGAACAGCGCGTCGCTGTCGGCGCACTGCCAGCGCCAGACCACGCCCGCGGACATCATCTCGCCGATGCCGTTGAAGATGTACTGCGAGCAAAAGGTATTGGTAAGTGGGCGGACAGAGACAGCCGACCGAGCGCGTATTAAGTGGAGCGGGTGGGCTCACCGCGCGCCGCGCGGGCGCCAGGCAGGCGAGCGCGTGCTCGTGGAACGCCAGCAGCGCGTGCGCCAGGCGGCCCGCGCCGCCCGCCTGCTCCTCCTCGCCGCCCGCCGCCGCCGGCTGGCCCAGGAAGTGGAAACACTGGATGCGCATCTGTAAACACGACGATGGACCTCAATAACCTAACCAACTTAGAAAAGTTGAAAAACCCCCGACATTGTCATTTTAAAGTTCAGAATTTCAAAAACGAGTGAACCGATTTTAATGCAACTTAGCTAAGAATCATATCGATTAAACTAGCTTTCGATTAGAAAAACCACATCGAAATCGGTCCATCCGTTTGGAAGCTATGATGCCACAGACAGATACATAGACACAAATGTCAAACTTATAGCACCGCTTTTTTTGGGTCGGAGGTTAAGAAGGTTAGTGGTATTTGAGACAGACTTGCAGCACTACATGCAGCAACGTTTTAACTAAATTCTAGGAGCTGCAAGCGTGTCTGCGTGCAGCGATTTGTCAGACAGCCGGCAAGTGAGTGCTCCTGCTCGGAAGGATTTTTTTGAAAAGAATAAGACTACCGGATGCCTTTACAGATTATTTATTAATTTATCATTTGTTACCTCTAGATGCAAAAACAGCAGGCACTTGTGTGATATCTCGTCGAATATCATGGCCGCGGAGGAAATATCCTCACGCAACCGCTCGGTCAGCTTGACCGACCCGCCGGGGGACGGCGCCGTGAGAATCGACGGCAGTGTCCGGATGTTTGTGGCCAGCCAATCCTATGTACATTTATTAAGTAACAAATTAAATAAATTACTTATTTCAACCAGCTGTTAAACTTTATTAGGTGACTGCGTTGATACTGGAAAACAGAAAACTATACAAAACCGCAAACGTTGAGGAGTCAGCTCGAAGTAAGCATCATTAATAGTGTGTTGTTGATTGTTACTAATTTCTCTATTCCTAGCGACATGATTATTTTTTCCTCTTTTGATATTTCCTCTGATAGTAAGTGATCACCACTGCCCATGGACACCGACAACCCAGGAGGGTTTGCAGATGCGTTGCCAACCTAGAGAGCTAAGATGAAATGTCTCTTGTGCCCGTAACTAGGTGTAGCCGGTGGGCTGTCTTACTCTCCACACCGGAACACGACAGTGCAAGCACTGCTGATCAGCGTTAATAAATGGTGGATTACACTTTTTTTATAAGTGCCCGTAGTCCAGTAGAACACTGAACCCTGGAGCCGAGGCGGCGCGGACTGACCATAGACTCGCAGAGCAGCGCTAGGTCGCCGAGCGCGGCGATGTCGCCGACGGTCTCGCGGCGCGCCACCGCGCCGTCGCCCAGGCTCGAGCCCAGGATCTCCGCCTCGCGCTCGTACGCTTGCTTCAGCTCCTGCCGCCCGCAACCAAACGCGACTCTCAATAACACTTAAATCATTCGCGGTTGATTGCATTGGACATCGTGAAAACGAGATATTGACCGCGAATAACCTTACAGGTTTGATGAGCTCCCGAAGGTAATCGTGGTCAATATCCTGTTTTCATTATGTTTAATACGATTCTCAATGGTAACCCAGTGGCATGAGGATGCTGAATACACTTTTTTATTAATAAGATTAAAAAAAACATGTATACTCGTATTGTGACACTTAAATTGACGTGAACGATTCATCGAATCAAAAATTTCTTAAGCCGCGATAGTAGAAGATCTTCACGTTCGAATTTCAAGTACTTTTCCACAGAAAAGTGCTTTTACGCTAAGATTTCGAATGATAAAGAAATCCTTTCCGAGCTGGTTAGGTGAAAAATATTAATCCATATCATATCAAAAATTATTATATATTTTTTTGAAGTTTGATTGTAAGATCCAGATGTCCAGGGGGGGCAGCTGACCCCCCCCCCCCCCCTCGTTGCCCCCATGT